>JBAMAX010003869.1:0-275878 GCA_037043745.1 Chymomyza amoena
GAAATATTTCAAGCTGTCTTAACTTAAACATTTCAATGGACCTTGAAAAAAAATTTATGTTGAAAATCGAAAAAAAATTACAAAGTAAACAATAAAAGGATGGCGTGCGTTATATTCCTGATATCCTATAAATCAAACCCTAAATATTGCGGAAGGACGATATTACGATAGTGACAAAATACAGTCGAATTTCGTATCAAGCACCAGGTTTTGATAAAATAGTGCTTGGGAACTGCAAAAAACTACTAAACACCAAATTTGGATACGATGTCATAAAAAACACACGAAACAACGAATTTTGCACCAAGTTAATGGTGTTTTGACCGTTCGGTACTATGGGAGATTTATGATATAGTCAACCGAATTTGTTATAATTTGGTGCAGTGCTGGAGAACTCTAAAAAACTATTAAATACCCGATTTGATTGCGATATCTTCATAAACAAATGAAAAATGACGATCGGTCCTATGTGGGCTTAATGATCTAGTCAGCCCATTTTGATCAATTTTGGTACAGTGCTTGGGATCGGTGTGTCTGCGATGTACCCTTTGTTTTATAATTTACTGTGTATAAAAAGTAAGTATGTACCTAAGTATGTACATAGGGAAAAATAACTTATGATGACCTAGGAATAGGTAGGTCGGCATAATTAGTTTTTAAAGTCGTTGTTTGTTCTTAACCAGATGGATGCTGTAAAGAATCTGTCTTTAAGCTGACAACAAATCACATGATAAAGCTAGTCGCCTCTTGTGAGGCGAGTCTAGTACTCAACGTATTGACACGTATAGTATCAACAAATGGGTATTAATGGGCATGTATCACTCCAAAGTGCAACACCGCGACTAATCCAAATTTTTTGTGTGAAATGTACACTTTTTTAGTGTAACTATATTAAACACGCCATATTACATAAACTATCGAAATGCTGAATGTTCTTGAGATATTTTCTTGCAACCTGCATATACATAGATACACATACGTACATATGTATGTATAATGAAATAAATAAGGAAGCACCTGTGACGTCTATCAATTGGCGTGCAAGACATTCATGACCATGACAAAATTCAATGTGTGAAAATATTTGAAATGTGCATATTGTGCAAATAAAGTAGAACAAATCAAAACAAAAACAAAATAAAAACCAAAGCAACTGCCAAAAACGAAAAAGTACAATGAAAACAAAAGAAAAATAAACTTATACAAAAAAATAAAATGATAAAAATATTGTTGTGAAAAAAACGCAAAAGCTCTGACTTTGTTCGGTTTGTGTTTTGCAGTCGGAAAAAGTCATTGCCTTTGGCGCAGGTTGGGTAAGGTCACGCACAAGAAGGATTTTGCGCATACGCCATGTGTGAACTCACCCAGCACAAATTTACTAAAGAGTCCAACGGCAGTGATGACTATTTGACTCGCAAAATACCAAAATTTAGAGGGACGCCGCAACCGAGGGAATATCCAATCAATGTTGTATGGCATATCGATACCCCCCGACTCTCTCGATGACTGCATTCCCGGCTCAAGTCCAGGCTGCGCTGGCAAGTCTTCCTTTGAATGCTTGCAACTGTGCGAAGTTATTTGCTGTTCCTGATGCGGATGCCAAGTTTGCGATTGGAGATTTTGTTGTTCTTGCTGGGATGGCAGCGGCCTGTCATCCGGCATAGGGTGCGCATTTGGTGCTTGGACGTAATGCTGTGGGTGGTAAATAAATTTATATTCGAATACAATAAATTCGAAACTGCACCCAAAGTGCACAACAACCATTGGCATTTTTTCCAATCTTATCGTTTTTATAAAGTGGGTTCCATGAACTCGTTTTTATTTTCCTCTTGTTTAATTTCCTAATTTTGTGTATACTACGCTTTTAGTTTTTTATATTATTTGTTCATTTTATTTGTTGTTTAAAGCAAACCGATATTTTATTTTCACTACACTTAAAAGCCTTGTTTTCACATTAGTAAAATAAAGTGTGCCCACAGAACCGAGCATGCAACATGCGCAGTTTTAAAGACAGACATCGAGAGGAGATACTGAGGAAACACGAGCGAGGACTCAAACTGCATAGCATTGCAGAGAGGCAATGCACTCGGAGAAGATGGGAAATAGCAACTAAAATATTAAATTGACACTTCAGCGGTTGAATGATTTTTTTGCTAACTAAACAAATCATTAATGCGCTATTTCATACTTATTTTATCTTTTCATTGGTATGCACATTTATTATTTTTGTTTAAATGCAAATAATCAACTGCAGCAAGCGGTTAAGAGTTTCAGACGGCAACAGTGTAACTGATTTTTGTTTTCATGACAATTTGTGAAGTGCCCCCAAAGCAACGCGCAAGTGAGCGAACGAACAGCAAGAACTAAATGAATCTCACGTACTAATATTAGTAGTTGATATGCAATTATTTTGCATTGTTATCATTAGTGAAATGCTTAGTGAAAGACGTTTTACCATGAAAATTGTTAACGCATATGTAAATAGAATTCCGTTTTAAACTTTGAAATGTTATCAAAAATGTTGGCAACCCTAGAATTCATGCAAGTGGTGGATTGTAAGTGGACTGTAATCGCATGTGTGGCATGTGCACCAAAATCGATGCAATTGACATTGAAAATTGATTTACTATCTTTTTGGACTTCTTACCCTTGTCTGCACCAGTTTAGGCACGCATTGGCCATACAAGTTATAGTGTGAATGCTGCAACGCCAGTGCTTTAATCCTTATTTTTGAACACCGCAGGCGGTACAGGTTTATAGACAAATTCGTCATCATGATGGCCTGCACTTAAAATTTGCTATTATAGATAAATTGTACTCCAAAATTTACATAACTTTTGTACAATTTGCAAGCGTCAAGTCGTGCGCAATTTTAAGTTCACGTCGCACAGGCTAACAAGGTAAATTTGAATCCAAACCGCGCATGTCACCGAGAAACTGCAAATTTTTATTGGTATCAAAAAAGATACAAATTTTTGTGTAGAAAGTTTACTATGTAAACACGGTGAAATCAGCTGTGCATTTTGCCATTCGAAGGCAACGACATATATTGCACATTCAGTGATGGCAACTCATTCGACAGAAACATAACCTTTAAATCCAACAAACCACAAACAACTGAATTAAATAAGTTTAAACGACTTGCTTAATTTATTAGGAAAAATGTCGCGACGTGCACGTCCCCTAACGTCGGCAAGGGTGCTACACAAAATAAAAGATTTGTCCGTGCCGCTTAAGGATGCAAGCTATGTGATAAATCGTAACCCTCGTAACTTGGAAAGCCTGCGTATAGCGTATAAACCCATTGGATATCATTTAGAAAAACCTGGACGCTCTTTTTGGCACACCCTCGAGGTCACAGTTAGTGGACGCTATGTGACTGCCGGTGTAAAACATTTTGAAAATGGCACAATTCTAAACGCTAGCACTGCGGAGTGGGCCATTAAGCAACAATTGTTCAAGCCCAATGACACCTCCGCATTCATTAATTTGGGCCGTGTTTTAGCGAAACGTTGTCTACAGTCTGGCATAACAGAAATGACATGCAATGTAGTAGCAGTACCCGGCAGCAAATTAGATATGTTGTTAAAGACTGTCCAAGCCAACGGTGTTTCCTTTGAAGAGCCAACACGATACCAAAGCCCTCAGCCCTGGGATGCTTACAGACAAGAAAAACCTTGGGATGTGTCCGAGCAGAGTGTCGACAAGCAGAATAAGTAGAACTAAGTTGTTTGGTTTTCGAAACGTTAAAAATAAAGTTTATTTTTACTAGTAACGGATCATAATATTTATTTTTCTACACCATCGTTAGTTAACCTATTCGTATTTTCCTTTGATGTCCTTCCAGAGTTTCTAATTGCATGAAAACGAAAAAAATTGAGTTGAAATTCACTCTGTTCTTACATAAGTTTTTTGCTGCATTGTACTTACGCCTTTATTGACAGATTCAAAAATCATATTTGAAGAGACATCAATGGCACGTTCAAAGAAGAATGTAGCTCCAATGATAGCTACAGCGTAAGTAGACGTGCGCTTAAACAATGAATTATAGATAAGCTTCATTTTGGTTAATTTATGTCAATTATTTTCCAAATAGAAAATGACTGCTTAGCCCACAAAATCCCACAGCTGTAAAGTGCACAATGTGTACTAACTTCCGTATGTTATGAATTTTGGTGTGTATACACTTGAAACACTTTAATCGATACATTATACATCGATAGACAAAAGATGCAAATGCTTCTTCTACGTCGGCTAGTTCACAGAGTCCTCGGCCATTAAATAATTAGTGCCTAGACTGCTGCTCTATCATAAGGTTATTGAAGTATTAAATTTGGGCATAATGGTTGATTTAACTGATGCTGGTTCGCCGTTTCAACAATCTATACCCAATCTAGCATTTTACGTTCCGGCTATTATTGTTTTTGGACTAGCAGGTGAGTTACCCATTATTCATAGCAAGCAGTATTCCAGCATGAATCTAATACCAACCCAAAATAGCATGATGCACCACGTCGCAAATCAAATCAGGTCAAAAGACAAAATAGCTCTACTTTCACCCGGCAACAATTGAAACATTGTATAACTAAGCTTCGAATTTATATGTCGGTTTTATAAAAAAGTCTTAGTTCAGCAGTGTAAATTAACATGTTATATTTGAAGCTCATTTTATACAAAACGCTTTGCAGATCTAGTTTCAGTTCGAACTCTCTCAGTTTAAGAACTAATTGTGAAAATATGCATATATCATCAAAACAAGACTATTGCTTAAAAAACTCTTTATGATATATTTCCTAACAATAGTGAAATACTCTTACAAAAATGGCAACAAAAAATTTAAATAAACCATAAAAAGGTATTTCGGCATCTCGAAATTTGATATTTTGATTTTCTAGATTTGAATATCTCGTAAATATCTTATCTACTATATGTACTTGAAGTTCACTAACGAAACAATTAGTAAATGCGGTTTGATAAGAGAAGCAATCAACATTAAATTTCGATCTTATACTTGATGTCTATAATTGTGTATAACTTCCCGTTTTGTATCTTTTAAATGCATGTATTCCGTTTGGTTTGTAATTTTTATTTTTTTGCTTGAATATTAGAAACTAGCAGTCGCAGTGTCTGTTGATAAGGCGTGTTCTTGAATTATAAAGAATGTTATCATTCAGTAAATTTGCCGGTGTTTTAGCTACACCAAAAAATGCTGACGTTTACCTCACAATCGCTAAAACTTTAAACGCAGCAAAATATAATTGAATATCTCTATCTACCTACACATATGTATATATATTAATAAAGTGAATAAAACTGATTACGAATTTGTATCAATTTTATTTTGAATTTTATTCCTGACTTGACCACGTTATTTTCAGTTTGCACAAGCAGCAGCCAGCAGCGTGTCGTCCCTTTACGACGGCTAAAAAAGTTACGGATTATTAAAATCATTTAAGTGCGTGGTCATTTTAAAATTAGATGAAGATATCTTTAAAACCTAAAAATTCAATACACATGTGAAAAACAAAGGGCAGCACCTAACTACAACAAAAAAAAAAATATATATCAAATTTAACGCAGCCGGTAGGATTCGAACCTACGCTCCCAGAGGGAATCTGATTTCGAGTCAGACGCCTTAACCACTCGGCCACGACTGCTTACTTTGGGCCTGTCGCTTGTGAGCGGTTTCGTTTTCGGCTGAGCTACAATAGATTGTTTACAATTCGAATTGCCACGTTGTTAAATTCGTTCTTTTTTTCTTATAAGTATATACATATCTGCCTAAATGCTGCTTTTAATGTTGCATATATATTAGAGCATGTATATGCATGTGTATATGTATATAGTTTTCAATTAATATTTCCATACCCCATTTTATGTACTATATGTGTATGCAAATCAACTATTTTTATCTTAATATTTTTTAATTCAGAACCGATAACGCCTTAAGCAAGAAAACTATCTTAAAAACGCACCGTTAAAAAACTGCGCAAGTAGCCAAAAAGAAAAAAAAATGGCCGATGATCCCATAAATCAGCAGGCATTTGCGGAGGATGTGGCTGCTGCAGCTGCAGCGGGTGGTGATCAAGGTTTTAGTGGTCCACCAGGACATCCTGGTGGCGGCGATTTTAAAATGCCCAGTGCTGAAGAAATTTGGAAGCTTGTCGAACAAATGGAAGACATATCGGATGCAGAACGCGAAGAATTGCGTGAAAGCATTTTTAATCCAAAGCCACCGTCAGCTGAGGATTTAATGCGACAGTTCGGACAGCCGGGTCACAGCTCTAAAGAGTATCTCATTTTTATTGTGATGATTGCGCTGGTAGTGCTCGTCTTTGGTAAGCACTTTATCCATCCCACAACCACTCTAAACAAAACTGAATGAGCCCCCACGTAAAAAGCAACTCTTATCAATGGTAGACATATCTATGTTTGATTAGGCTTATACATTTACAAGAATACTTCGATACTTTCAGTCTGTACACATAGAGTGCCATGTGGCAAGTCTCGGATATAAACATTTGTACAATGGCGACTTCGACATTCAATTTTTGATAAGATAGCTAGCTACAAATAATACACAATTATCGTGCCCACCTATAAGGCAAAATTTTCGGCAAAAGTTTCGTCAAAAGTAGTGCTCCGAATACAACATTCTCATGTTGACCAGCTGTTAGCTTTTAAATTCAAACAATGGATCCCAGCGATGTAACGATCATTGAACAATTGAAAGAATCGGTAGCCGCAGTGGTGGCGAAAACAGGTCCTCATAGCAAGTTTGCCCAAGACTTGCTGCAAAAAATAGACCGCCTGCAGTTGAAAATGGACTCTCTGAGCCAAGATGATCGTTACAAATTTATTAGCGAAATGAAAGATTCTTTTTTGGAATCTAAAGCGCTCATCGATCGCAAACTAGCACAGCACGCACATTTAGCTCAGACTTACAGTAGCTCCATTGCTATGGCTTTGCTACTTATTGTGGTTACAATATTTGGTTAAATTATATATATTCTAGTTAATTAACATATTATAAACAAATTCTTCTTTTTGTATATTGCAGCGCTCTTTGGCTATAAATTGTACAAATCTCTGACAGAAAAGGAGCTCAAGAAGCAGGAGAAGCTTAAGAGCAAGCAGGCAAAAAAGGCGAAAAAGACAACCTAAACGGGAAGCATTAGGCAGCCCAACAGGAAGTGTGCCCAACACGTCAATCAATTAACAAAAAATCCAACCTTCCAAAATTGTGAAATTTAATCAACATGCAATAATTGTAGTTTGCTAAATTAAATTCTATGTAATTTTATGCACATAAATAATATAGAATTTTTCATACATAGTTTTAAATAAGACTTCTAAAGAAGTTATTTTGGAAAACCAGCTTGCGTAGTAAGTAGAAAATGTTGCGAAAATGTTAAAATATTAAAAAGCAACAACTGGGTCCCTTCAAAATAAATTATGTACTAAGTATATAATAATTTACAAGGTTTTAATCAAAAAGTGGATTTTTATAAACTTGGCAAAAGTCGCTATATAATGAACACGATTGGTGTGGCGCAAGCAGACAAAAAAGTACATATTTGCTATGTAGGCTTTGCCTTTTTGTTGTTGAGAACTATTGCTTCGACAATCCAATCACATACATATAAAAAGCAAAATTACTTTAACTTTACTGTTCTTACATTTTGGGACTAAAAACAGATACTGCTATCTTTACAAAAATGTCGTATGGAAACCGTGAGTGAAGCTGAAACTCAGCACTTCTTAAGTTCGAGTTCATATTGCAAAGTTGTATTTTCTATTAGGTGGATTTAGCTTTCATTTGCCCGATGGTGGATGGTGCTATCCTAAAGACGATCTATTCTTTAGGCGTAGCGCTGAATGGGTGCCGTTGGAGACAGCTGGTATTGGTCGTTCCTTTGCCAATAGAAATGGAGTAATATATCCCCGCATAATTGGTATAATACCGGGTTACCAAGGGCATGTTCCCGGCATGATTTTTGATGTTGGCCGCTCTTATGGGCGTTCAACTGTTGACTCTAAACGTTGGTTGGCCTTGCATCGGGATTAATTTAAAAAGATTTAATTTACACAAAAATTTAATGTGTCTCAAAAATTTCTGAGTATTCTGGTACGCCGTTAAGGCGAGATAGATATACATACATATGTAAAATATACATATACCATATTTCATTTAATTGTGAGCGAGTGAATTATTACCAGCTGTTTAGCCAGTGTTGCCTTATCAAATAGATTTCCATAACATCGCAACTAAGTTTTGTATTTGCTTATTCACGGTTAGAAAGCAGAAAATAAAACAATATTATGGGGCTCTCTCAAAACTTTAATTTTGGGCGTAAGTTTCTTCTTAACTACAGAAACATTAAGTTTGGCGCAACTTTAAATCGATTTCAAAGTGCACAAGCAGTTGGAACTAAACGGATTTGCATTGTTGGCGCTGGGCCCGCAGGATTTTATGCCGCGCAATATTTGCTTAAACAACTAAATGATTGTACAGTGGATATTATTGAGAAGCTGCCAGTGCCTTTTGGATTAGTGCGGTAAGACGGTCCTTATGTTAAAATAAATGTTTTTGATATTTAACTGAGTCTGGTTGCGTTTGAGCTACCGTCTAAAAATCCAAAGAGAGGCCCAACGATTGAACGAAAAATATCATTCACATAATCTGGAAGTTAATATTTGATTACCAATACAAAATCTTTATTAAATGACTTACTGCCGAGTTGGTCGAAACTCCATATGGGCGAGCCCGAGGACAGTGTAAATATCGAAATAAAAATAAGCAAAGTAGGAAGTGCGCTAGAAAAACTCATCTTTACCAACGTACTGCACTAACTCACATAAGTAAATAATGTCTTGCCGCTGATCTACATGTGTTTATATTTAACAGAGGTCTCGTGTTCTAGCCAAATGTCGTGGTACTCATATCAACCAGCTAATTACTTCCCTCATTAAGCAAATCGATATTTTGCCTTACAGTTTTGGAGTAGCACCCGATCATCCAGAGGTTAAGAACGTCATAAATACATTTACAAAGACTGCCGAAAACGAGCGATTTCGCTTTTTTGGAAATATCAGTTTGGGTCAGGATGTGAGCTTACAAGAGTTGCGCGATCGTTATCATGTTATACTGCTCACTTATGGTGCCGATCAGGACCACGAACTGGAAGTAGAGAATGAGAATCAACCCCATGTGGTCTCGGCTCGTAAGTTTGTAGCCTGGTACAACGGACTGCCAGGCGCAGACCAACTACAACCGGATCTAAGCGGAAAAGACATCACCATAGTGGGTCAAGGAAATGTGGCTGTTGATGTGGCGCGCATGTTGCTGAGTTCGCCAGATGCACTGAGAGTTAGTAAAAAATAAACGAATAAGCACTGGTAAATATTGTTGTTTTTAACAGGTCACAGACACCACGGAGTATGCACTTGAGGCACTTGCTGGCAGCAAGGTGGAACGTGTACATTTGGTAGGTCGCCGAGGTCCCCTACAAGCAGCGTTCACCATCAAAGAACTTCGCGAGATGCTTAAGTTGCCAAATGTGCAGACAATTTGGAGACCACAAGATTTTGAAGGTATATTGAATATATATTATATTTGTATAGCTATGTATGTGTACATTAGTTATATTCTAAAGGCATCGCCGAACAGTTGGACAAACTGCAACGTCCACGCAAACGACTAACGGAATTAATGTTAAAGAGTCTTTCCGAGCAAAGCAGCAATACAGGAAGCACTAAAAAGTTCTTGCCAATATTTCTGCGCGCGCCTAAAAGTATTTCCAAGCATACAATGGAATTCTCTATTACTAAGCTGCAGCAAAATAATGCAGTAGCCACAAACGCGACAGAACTTTTACCAGCAGATATGGTGCTAAGGAGTATTGGCTACAAATCTAGCTGTGTAGACAAAGGAATTTTTTTTGACTTAAAACATGGCCGTGTTCATAATTATCAAGGTCGCGTGCTTAAAGATACTTCCTCACAAGAAGTAGACACTGGCATATACGTGGCAGGTTGGCTAGGCACTGGACCCACTGGCGTTATTTTAAGCACCATGAACGGCGCTTTTGCAGTTGCAAAGATAATTTGTGATGATATTATGTCGAAAAAATGTAAAACGAATTTGTCAAAGTCTGGCTTTGATTTTAGCAACAAGCCCGTTGTGACGTGGTCAGACTGGAAGAAGATTGACCGACATGAAAAAGAACTCGGAAAAGCAAAAGGCAAGCCTCGCGAAAAAATTGTAAGCATTGAAAAAATGTTGCAAGTTTCTGGTGTATAGTCCTTCTTGTAGTTAGGTTTTTAATAAAATGTTGAAATGGTTTTTGTCTACACAAGAAAAGTGTCTACGAATTTATCATAAATGCAGGGAACTACACAGGGGAGGCCTGGATCGAAAATTTCAAAAGCTCCCGCAGATAAAAATAAATTAAACCCTTAAATTCTGACTTGGGGCCTGACTATAGTCCCCAGGCGTTTGCATATATACAGGTATTTGTATAAATATAAAAATTAAACAAAACAGACACTTGTCATAGAATGTTGTTATCAATCAGGCCAACTTCCATAACACCTGTAAAAATTGATAATGGCGTATTTTATAGCAAATGATACCACTAATTTGAATTAATTTAGTAACGTATTTAAGTAAATAGGTTTTCAAAGCAGCTAAAAAAATTTGGTATTAGTGAATGGGGTCACACTGTGGGCTTCAGAAATTATCAAGCACTAGTTGGCATTATACAGCACTAGATGTGCTTCTGCTTCTACGTCGTTGCAGTTGGTGAAACTAAGTTTTAATTAAATAGTGTGTTCAAACATGTATATACTGTTGTCAATAACGTGATCTAATAGTGTTCAGTGCCTCAAGTGCTTTAGGAAAATGTAACTAACGCAGTCTTAGAAACAATAACATTAAAAATTTCCATGAACGCCAAAAGAAAAAATCTCTTCCAAGTCGAACAATTCAAACATATACATATTGCCATACTGTTCGCACTGTAGATCTGGTACAGTACCGCAGTGCGTGTGAGTGAGCCAAATCGTTTTGCATCGTAAATAACATACATTTGTGTACCTACCTCTCTTCAAGTGGTGAGTTGAATGCCGATTATTATACCCTACACGCAATGCAAGCGTGCGGCATATAAGTGTGTCGTTCATTTGATTAATTAAGAAAGAAAAAAATGCAACTTATACATTAAAACTATTGTAAAAATATTGTAAATTCTCTTCATTGATGAAATTTTGTCTGGCGTATTAGATGTGCTTGCTCATGGGTTAGCCTACTCATATGAATAAAAATATTTCGATGCCACAGGTCACCGTTTTGTCGGTGCAACCCAACCCCCGTTGCTGAACTTGTTTATTAGTAGCGAACAAACGAATAAAAATAAAAACAAAAAAAAATAAATATGTAATTTGTTGTTCGAAATGAGATTGACGGTTGCGTGTTGAGTTTGTTAGTTTTTGGGTGAGAGAGTGTAAGAATGGGAACGAATAGAGAGAATTGTAAAAAACCGCCAAAATGGGTTGAGTTTGTATTGCATCGATTTTCCGGCCGGAATAATGGACGCATATTCACGTTTATTTATTTATTTTTCTTCAATTGCAGCAAAACGCAGGAATAATGAGTGAAACATACACAATGGCGAAAGAACAACACTTGGCTTTAGGTGAAGCAAAAAGTCTAATGGCACATAAACAAGATGGAGAGAGCAACAAGGATTTAGCAGCAAAACATACTGATTCAGCGCCGGACGCTAATGTGTCTTCTGTAAGTACTTACGAATCCAAAGAAAGTGGCAAAACTCAAAAATCAGAGACACAATGCATGGAAGTTGACACATATACTGAAAGCACTACGCGGACCAAGGACGGAAAATGCTTAAGCACTCAACAGGCGTCGACTTCGTTGTCCACAGTTGAAGTTCATACACTGACACCATCGACTCCCTCGCAGACGCCGCCTCAGTTGGTAGCGACTGATGCGACACCGAATGTAACCTCGGCAGTCATACCTGAGAACATATTATCACCGCCAAAGTCCGAAGCACATACTGATGAGACAAACACGGCTACATCGACATCTTGCTCACCGGCTTCAGATGGACAACGGTCACCTGTAGCCGAACAGTTGCCAGCTGTTGCGCCAAAGGATCCGACAACTCCGAAACAAGAAAAGGAATTGGGTTCGAAATCATTAGCTGTCAATGGCAATATACCAAAGCCCGGAAAGCCGCTTGTGACAGCGCTTAACAGAAAGCTTAATAAGTCGGTGTCCGCGTCAACTTCACCTCGTGGTTCGCGTTCCCGCAAATCAAAAGCATTACCGATGTATGAAAGTGAAATAAGCGACAACAAAGTTGGCATAAAACTATGCATAAAAAAATCGGATGCTGTGCCTGTAGCAGAGACTGCGGCTGTTGTGGCGACAGCAGTATCATCGGTTTATAGGCCCGCTTCATCAAAACCTAGTGCTCGTAAGCGAGTTCGAAAGCCGCGGCAACAGGATAGTGATGAGAGTGAGTACGAACCACGCAAACGAAAACGAAGTGGCGTCGGGGGAAGCAGCAGCAATGGAGAACGTCAGAAAAAGGTTTCCGTCAGCAGCTCTACACAACAGGCAAATTCTTTTGAAAAACAACCTATCGAACAGGGTGTTTGGGGTCATAAATTACCTGAAGAAGTGCTTTTTCGTGTAGGTGAAAATAGTAACTCATCAACAATAATTTTAGAATTAACGCTTTTTGTTTTAGATTTTTGAGCTGGTTGTAGACAAAGAGGGTTGCCTGCCCACGCTTTTTCGACTGGGTCGTGTTTGCTCTCTGTGGCGACAGGTTTCGCTCAGGCCAAAATTGTGGCGGGTTATGGACTTGACGACATGGATCAAGGAGAAATATCGCACAGAACTTAAACTTAAGTGGTTTGTGGATAATCGTTGCAGTGCCTGTACTGAGTTAAATGTTTGTAAGTGTTACCCAATTAAAACTGTTTTTAAAACTAATCAAAAAATCATTTCGTAGCAAATTGGAAAATATCGGACATAAACTGTTTTCTGGAAAAATTGTCTGTCGGCTGTCCAAATTTAATGGGCTTAACGCTTTCTGGTTGGAAAGGTTTTACATCAGATCATTTAACATTTTTAGTGGATAATATGCAAAAACTACAACGTCTTGATTTGAGTTCAATCAATGTAAGTTTGTCGTAAACGAGTTGTCAAAATTAATATCACTATACTCAATTTCCAATCCATTTTGGTGTGTAGGTCGAAATGAATGCTAGCAAGAGTGCTGTTGGGGTTAACTCACTTTGCAATGCACTGCAGACAATGGGTACCCGATTAACTCATCTCTACTTGGCACATAATCGACTTGCCGGCATACCGCAAATTGTCAGCATACTTTCGGTGGGTAATCAGATATTTACCCCAAAGGGGGACTCGCTAATTTGTTTTTATTTATTTGGTATTTAAAGACACACTGTCCGAATGTCACGCTTTTAGATCTCTCGAATGTTACTACAATGGCCACATCGCATGGCGTTTTGCACATCGAGAAGCTGCAGCATGGGTGCCAGAAGCTGAAAGTGCTACGTGTAACCAATTCACACATTATTCCTAGCACAGCAACCATGCAGGAAATAGTAAGTGCTGCCGTTGTATATTCGTTATAGAATAATATTCATATTTATTTTAAGATGGATTCTCCCGGCTTTCCAAATCTTGAAGAGCTTTCGGTAGCTGCGCTAACCGATGAATCGCGGATCATTGGCGATGACCATTTGCAACGGATTTTGAAGAGCAGCTCCAAATTGAAACTTTTAGACGTGCGCAATTGCACGCGCTTGACACACGAGAGTCTTATACGTTTACCGGCATGGGATATCAAGCATTTATTTCTCTCTGGTTGCTCTGTAGCACGCGATGTTGGGTAAGAAGTAGTAGACACAACCATATTTAATTAAATGGTGGCTAGAATATAATATTTAAAAATGTCAGGTCTGGTCTAGAGCTTATTGCATCCAAATGGGCACACAGCCTGATTGAATTGGATTTAGCCTGGGCAAACGTGCAACATCCATTGGACAATGCGATACGAGCTTTAGCGGAAAAGGGCAGCGAATCGCCTCTAGCGTAAGCGTATTTTCTGCACCTCTGAAAACAATTACAGCAAATCTACTATTTTCAGTCATTTAAATTTATGCGGATCTTCTGTTTCCGAAGAGGCAGTAAAGGAGATACTCACAAATTGTGTACACATGAGCTCCATAAATCTCGCATCATGCCGTGGTCTCCCACGTGGTGTTAAACGCCTTATGCAGGGTCCACAGGAACTACGCGAGTTACGTGAAGTACTGAAGGTGCAATTAAAAATTCAGAAAGACAGTAGAAGTGAAAGTGAGAACCATTAATGATATTTAAAACTTTTTAGAGTTAAACTAGCTTCATAACACATCCATACTGAACGCAGCAACACAGTTTTTGTTTTTTTTGTCGGTCACTAAACTGCTTCGTATATTGTCGGCAGTTTGAATGTAATTTAAATTCTGGCATAGTTTTTATAAGACTCGTTTTTGTGGTTTGCAATGTAGAAAAATATTAATATTGCAAAAATCTAATCGCTTACATCTTCCATCAATGCTTATTTTGTTTCTTAAAGGTAAAAATCTATAAAATTACATTTAGTGTCAGCAAGGGTTCAAACTGTTAACCTGTCCAAACCCATTGTGCAGCTAATAATAAGAACAGGAAACGTAAGCTCTTACCTTTGTTGTGCCTGTTTGTGCACTTTTTGTAAATGCAATATAAATTATTTTCTTGTTCGAATAATGAAGAACTTTTAAAATGCGGCATACATTTTTTATATACATTTAGGGACAACAATTTATAATGATGTTAATATGAGATACATTTTTTTCTCAAAAAGTGAGTACTTGTTAGTTAAGGTAGAGACAGTCATGTGTTTGTAAAGTATGTATTTTTATAGTTAAGTTAAAAATGTATGTTTTGCAATACATAATAATATATAATAAATAAAAATCGTAGTCGTCAATTCAAAATCGCTATCTAAGATAATTTGTAGGTTTAAACATGTAAATATCGGCGCTTAAGAAACTAATGAAATCAATATCTTTGCAACGCTGTTTTGATTGCACGTTTTCAATAGTACATAAAATAAATACGTATATACACATTAATATATATAAAAAACAATTCAATTGTTAAGCATTATTAGCAGTTAAGTGATGGCAATTAAAGGTATATATAACTTAAAATAAACCAAACATTTTCAATGATCCCGAATCTTTCTTGGTGCAACTTTTGTTTTATTTTAGCTTAAACATAAATACAACATCTATTGATCTCATCTTTATTTGCGCCAATATCATGCAAAAGCATATTAACAAAATTCCTTGGATTCAAATCTAAAGTAGATCGGGTGAGGATTTACAGAAAAACACTATGATTCAAATGGAACTTTAACTTTATTTGTTAATTTTTTATTGTATTAAAGCGTACTACAAAAGTATTTCGACTTTACCAAAACTTGCAAGGATATAAACTTTTTTTGTCTCTTGTTAAATGGCTAGTTTTTCTTCAAATTGTCAACTTCCTGAATGTAATCGGTGCTTAATTTAATTATTACGGCGCCACTTGCAAGTCCTGCCATTGTCGCAAGTAAAGCATTATCCTCCGGTAGAGCAGACTTGATGAGAGCCCACCCAAGAACTGAGCCCATACTTAACAAAGTACCTCCCAATAGCGCGTACAGGCCGCGTTTGTTGTTTTTAATGCCGCTCAAGTGGGGTCGGCCATAGATGTAAAATGCACTTCCAACTACTGCGCTGACTAAAAACACGTTTGTAAGATCCCTCTTAGGCAAAAACTTTGGAACAATCTGAGGATTCATAACGTTAACTGATAGAGCTCCATAGCTTATGAGTCCATGCAAAGGTATGTAATAATTAAATATGTTGTCTTTGGTAAATGGCTTCAGACCGATCTTTTCGCAAAGGGTGCAGGCGTCACTATTCGTTGTGCTGGCCATTGTTGGTTGACTTTAAGGTTTTTTTAAAATTTAAGGAAATGCCAAAAAAGTATTTAGGTATCCAGCCGGTTCTTCTTCTTTTATGTTATGTAAAATTGTGTGCTGTAAAACGAAATAAAAATAAGTGTTGACAATTATACCGGTTGCGGCTTTTTGTGTTTGTTCAACAACTGTAAAGTAGTTGCCCAAGTAGTTGTCTTATTGAAAATCTAAATAAACCAATTATTAAGACTGCATACATACGTTTAAATCGTACAGATATTCTATTGAACCGAAAACCGGTCGAAACAAATAGTATATTTTCACTGCACTTTTATAAATAGGTATTTGCTAGTGAATGGCTAAAAATGTAGAGGAAGAAAAATTGCAGAGAGAGACGAAGCAAGCAGAAAAAGTTGGCTGTGGCTGTGCAAAAAAATTCTTACTGGAGATTAAGATTTTAAAACTATACAAATTGGCAACAAATGCAGATAGGAATTGATTTTAAATAAATGCCATCCAGTCCGTAAAGAAACCAGGAAACGCAAAAAGCGGCTTTGCGACTACACAGCTACAGATCAGGCTAAGGGAGACATGTTGACGCACAAAACTTGTCAGGGACGAAAAAAAATGCAGGTGAATAAAGAATAAAGATCCAATTGGAAAGCATCTAGTCGTAGTGGTGCAAACTAATGCTAGGCTTATAATCGAGTTCAACTCTGAATGTTCGGAAACTGTTTCAGGGCAGCTTCTACAGAGTTTTTGTAGCAATAATATATGTTCATGCATATACCGGCTAAAAGTCAATGAGGCTTTAAACTATTTTCTTAAATTACCTTCAGGTTTCCTTTGTGATACGAGACGCGGAAGAAAAACAACATCGAAATGGTGTCAATGCGCTACAGTTAGACGCCAACAACGGCAAATTGTACTCAGCGGGACGCGATGCCATTATACGCGTGTGGAATACACGTACAGAATCCAATGAAAAGTATATACAATCAATGGAGCATCACAACGACTGGGTCAACGACATAGTGCTTTGCTGCAACGGTAGAAACCGTGAGTATATAAATTCATGATTGAACGCAATTAGTTAAACAGAGACATACATTTTCAGTTATCAGTGCCAGTTGTGATACTACAGTTAAAGTGTGGAATGCGCATAAGGGTTTCTGCATGTCCACTCTGCGCACTCATCGAGACTATGTTCAGGCTTTGGCTTACGCCAAAGATCGTGAACAAGTGGCTAGTGCCGGCTTGGATAAAGCCATTTTTTTATGGGATGTAAACACACTTACGGCCTTAACTGCCAGCAACAACACTGTTACAACATCTAGTCTGACAGGTTCGAAAGACTCCATTTATAGCCTGGCTATGAATCCCTCCGGCACAGTAATTGTTAGTGGATCGACTGAGAATATACTAAGAATATGGGATCCGCGTACATGTATGCGAAGCATGAAGCTGCGAGGCCATACAGAAAATGTACGGTGTCTAGTTGTGTCGCCTGACGGCAACCAGGTAGTCTCCGGCAGCTCAGATGGTACCATTAAGGTGTGGAATCTAGGTCAACAGCGGTGCATACAAACAATTCACGTTCACAAGGAAGGAGTGTGGTCGCTGCTTATGAGTGAGAACTTTCAGTACATTATATCGGGTAGCCGAGATCGAAATATTGTTGTAACGGAAATGCGAAATCCAAGCAACAAAATGTTAGTGTGCGAAGAAAAGGCCCCAGTGCTAAGTTTGGGGTATAACATTGACAAAACCGGGGTGTGGGCCACAACATGGAACTCGGACATACGGTGCTGGAAGTTGCCTATGTATGATAGATGTACCTTAAGCTCAGGTGGCATGGACGCACAATGGACTGTCGGTGGCACCGAGCTGGCGTGCATTAAGGGAGGCGCTGCTATTAAAGAGTGTACAGTGCTTAATGATAAGAGGTACATTATAACAAAGGATTCACAAGATAATGTAGTTGTGTACGACGTGCTACGTGTGGTAATGAAAGAGGAACTAGGCCAGGTCGACTTTGAAGAAGAAGTAAAAAGGCGTAACAAACAAGTTTACATTCCAAATTGGTTTACAGTCGATTTAAAAACAGGCGTAAGTTAAAATTATAACTTATTAATATTACATTTTTTTAATATTACAAATTGTTTTAATTAAAGATGCCAACAATAGTTTTAAGTCAAGAGGAAGTGGATTGCTTTTCGGCTTGGGTATCAATAGAGGCCGGCCTTCCAGAGTGCGTAGATCCAACGACAGAAATAAAAGTAAGGCTAATTTATTTTATTTGTTGCCGGTAATAAAATTTTGCTTGTAGATAAATTATGGGAAGCTTCTGTTGGAAGCGCTGCTTGAATACTGGACGCCGCCACATAGCATACCACCTAATGAAATGGAACCAGACCTACGCGGAAATGGATACTTTCAAGTTCCCAAACACACACCGGTTATATTTAGGTATTATATTATACCATCGAATTGTAAAGTCGATTATATGCTTCAAAACTTATAGCGAAGTAGGAGGGCGTACTGTATGTCGGCTGCTAGTGCGTGATGCTGCCGGTGACAGTGAGAGCACTTTGCTACACGAAACGGCGCCCCAGTGGGTGACCGACGTCGTAATAGAGAAGAATATACCAAAATTTTTAAAAATACCATTCTTCCTGCAACCACACCCACAGATGGCTAAACCAGAGCGGACTAAAAAGGTTAATCAAACCAAAGTTAATTGTCGATGAAATATTATATTGTTTTTTTATTCAGGACCGCTTGGTAGCTAATGAGTTTATTCAATGCCGTAAGGTTTGTGAGCATGTGCTTGAAAAGGTTCTCAATGCGGAAACAACACCTAGCGGTGGTAATACAAACAATTCCTTGCAAAATAGTCAAAGCGATGCTAACTCTGAAGGATCGCAACTGCCAGCTGAGGAGCGCATTGAATTGTGGTGCAACGATGTTGTAAGCAAAATAAAAATTAATCATTATTTATTGAATGTTCTACTAACTATTTATTACGCTTTTAACAGATCGTTGATCCAAATATGGATTTGCGCACAGTTCGTCATTTTATATGGAAGCAATCGACTGATCTTACATTTCAATACAAAACTAAGCAGAATTTTAACTATGATGGTAAATAGTTCAATATTTTAACGGAATTTTTATACACTGCCACATGCCTAAAAACACATCCTTATAAACAAACGTGAACTTGTAAAATCTGTCTTAACCTAATATCATTTGCTTAGGTTCGATCGGTGATAGTCTGGAGCGCGTTGCACGCAAGTATTAATGCCATGCAGCTCTCAAGAGTACTCCCATTTACTTGACGGCATCGCTTTCCATACATATGTAGATTCACATGTGATTACCCGTTGCTTAAAAGGCAGACAAGTTAATGTATATACATAAGTAAAGGTTTTTCTTATATACCAACTTGAAATTATTTGTTTACAATTTTAATTTAATTCACACCCATACTAATTTAAGAACAATTGTTTTGTGTTTAAGAATAAAGTGTCAGTTCAGACTTAGAAGAGATTGTGTTTGCGACATTACCTGCATTCACATAAATAAATAAACATACATACATATACATACCATAGCACTTTAAAATAATTTCAGAAAGCATCTATTCTATGTGTTAAGGTACGCAATAAGCGTTATTCGCAGTTGTTTACTTAGGTTCATAATACATAATTACATCTATACGTATACTGTTATAAAATAATTAAACAATTCAATTGTAGACACTTAAATGCTCTATGCAAGCCAATTTGTATATAGAAATCGAAAACCAATCATAATAATACATTAAATTATTGGGACTTAAAGCTTCGCTTTTCTTTTCTTTCAATAATTTTTAACATTGGCATATGACATTTTATGACTATTACAATAGCTGATATCTAAAACACAGCAATAAGGAAGTTATTTTAGATGACCTAAAGGAACACCATTCTGTTCGCTCTATATAACAACAGATTGTGTTATCACGTGATGCGCCACAGTTACTGAGGCATTGTGGTCTCTTTATCTGCGTCCCATTATACTCTGGCGTCTGATGTTGCCATGATTGCGGTATGCCTCAATGGAATGTAGAATCAGGAACATATTTTGCTTTAGCGTTTCAGGTATCATATATCTGCTAATGACCCTCCTTGGCGAGTCACTATTTCGTATAAGCATTTTGACTATTAACCATAGACTGTTTTCCTTTAGTGAGCGTATTGGAAAATGTATTAAAACCGGGCTACGGACATCGCGCAATTGATCGGGTTGCTGTGGATTTGGCACTCGTATGCGTATGGGACAAAAGAGCCTTTTCGAGCGAACATGCATACTCTCGCCAGTATAATAGTCACGGAAGAACCAACTATGCTTGTTATATGTATTCACTGGTACTTGTTCTTTTGGTTTAAGCGACATGTATTTATTTTGCGTCTCTCGTTCACACACCCAATATAGATCCAAGGTGCGATTTGTTGTGTTGACAAAGAGCACAAAAACTTTAACAAGGTCTGTCGGTAGGCCCTGTGGATGCACTTCGTCGCGCCAGTTAGGATTGTTTTGAGCTATTTCCAGAGCCATTTTTGGTAGAGCATAGATGGCTTAGTTGTGAAAACACATGCAAAAATTTTATTACATTGTCTAGTAACTGAATAAAAGTATATATACTCCGATACCTAGAGGTGCAAGAATCCTAACTGTTGCAACCGATAACAAAATCCATGAATTACAAAATATCGAAACTAATAGCTAAATCGATTCTCGAACTTCACTCGATTAACTATATCTGTGACCCAGTTGGTAGTTCGTTTTTAGCTATCAGCTGTTTTGTTAAACCTAAAAGAGAATAAAATGGCATTTTGTATTGCTATAATTGGAAAGGACGTATGTTTGTATTTTTGGTATTGCGAAACAATCTTTAGATATTCATTATTTTAGAACGCGCCCCTATATTTGGTTTCCTCTGATATAGAAAAGGAATTGGACCTACAGTACCGTGTACATGCTGCCCTAGATGTTGTTGAAGAGAAGTGCCAGTTGCTTGGTAAAGGCGCACCGGAAACTAAGGAACTTTATTTAGGGTTGCTTTATTCGACGGAAAATCATAAAATGTAAATATTTGGAATGTTTAATGTTGATGTTGCAAGCAATATTTATATTCAAAAACAGATACGGATGTGTTACAAATTCTAAGGTAAAATTTATAGTTGTGATTGACTCGAGCAACGTAGCGTTGAGGGAAAATGAAGTTCGTGCAGTAAGTTTTTCTGTTCGCAATTCTCACATAGCATTAATTAATATCCAAATATTGTATTTCATCCAAAGATGTTCCGCAATTTACATATTCTGTACACAGACGCTGTATGCAATCCATTTTACATTCCGGGCGAGCAGCTTACATCCAAGTACACATGCAACTTTTTTAATATGTCATGTTTTGACAATGATTTTATTGCAGGAAATTCGATCGAGAAGTTCAAAAACTAATGGCTGGTAGTGCATAAGGTGTTGGCTCATTTGTATATAAATATATTATTAACTATTAAAATAAATATACGTAGCTTAAATAAAATTATTGTATTATTTTTTAATTCCGTACCGATGTACTTTTGATATCGAAGATCAAGAACTTTTTCTGACTACCAGAAATATTTGTTTATCATTGTGCTAGCCTTAGAAAATTAGAAATGACTTCCAACATTAATTCGGTTACAACGCCAAACCGGTTAAGCAACTGCTAGATATGGCCATAACCATACCTGCTTTATGGATGGATGGATTATGCAAATTTTGATTTTTGGATTCAAAAATATAAGATATAATATCAATTAATTATATGTATGTATATGCTACATAGGCATGATGTTTGATAGATTATAATTGACTCAGGCGTGCAACGCGTTTCCGCAGTCTTAATTATGCATTTTAAGCATACATTTTATTGACGCATTACAACAACAATAACGATATTTTTAAATACAAGGTATGATAACCAATCAAAGAAATATTTTTTAAAGATTTTCATATAATTTATTAAATAAAAAAGTTTGTAGCTAAAAATACCAGAAGATGTTGACAGTCATGCCTAACTATAAAAAGATTTCGAGCTCGGAACTTTACCATCAGTCAGATTTGTAAGCCTACGAGTGCACAAAATGAAATTTATTGTAAGTGAAGCGTACATCCTTAGTCATAATCTGTATCTTTAGTTCTTTTTGACTCCACAAAGGTTGTCTTTGCCTGCCTTTTGGCTGTTGGGTACGCTAACGAGGATGCCAATGTGATTCGAAATGAAGCTGAAGTGAACGTACGCGATTTTAAATATGCCTTGGAGCTGGATAATTCCGTAAACATACAGCAACAAGGCGAGCTACAGCCTAGTGAACGGGACAGCGACGAGCAATGGGTTGTGACTGGACAACATTCTTGGACATCGCCCGAGGGAGAACAGATTTCATTGCAATATACTGCCGACGAAAATGGGTACCGTGTAGATAGCGCCAACCCAGCACTGCCTACTCCTCATCCTATACCTGAAGCCATACAGCGTGCTTTGGACTATATTGCTGCACATCCGCCTCCGACCGTTACCGCTTAGTTGATCTTATAAAATAATGGAGTCTTGTTAAAATAAAAAACAGAAAAAATTACCGTGTTTAGCTAGTTGCATAACATAAAACTCGAATTCGTATGGTTTTTGTTATTAAGATTTTGCTTAATTAAAACAAAAATTTTTTGATATCAAGTTTGCAATGCATTTTAGGTGTCATTTGCGAAATTTATTCTCTGACTGATTGGAGAGTTGCTCATCCAGTTCTCATTTCCGATAGACTATAAAAACCAACTCCAGATTTGACTTTCGTTAGTTCTGTTTTGCATTCTGCCAACGTACATAGCTGCATTTTATACAACATGAAGTTCGTGGTCAGTGGGCTTCATTTGAGTTATTAAGGATATTTTACGAAATAATAATTTAATACTTAGATCGTGTTCGCCTGCCTTTTGGCCATCGCTTTCGCCAATGAAGAAGCCAATGTGCTGAAACAGGATGTCCAGGTCGATCCAGAGAGCTTCCAGTATGCTCTTGAATTGGACAACCATATTAAGGCTGACCAACAAGGTGTGCTCAAGGATAAGGATGAGTGGGTTGTTCATGGCTCATACGAATACATTGCACCCAACGGAAAGACCATTAAGGTTACTTATACTGCTGATGAGCATGGCTACCAACCAGTTGTACACCAGATTTAATTTGGGCTAGAAAGTTTGTGTGAACGGACAGAGTTAAACGGTTTAATAAATTGAGCAAACGATTAATATCATAATTTTTGTTATTATTATTTATACTAAGACATAAATTTCGGCGCCAGTCAGAGCAAGTACCCGAAAAAGGGTGGGTCAGATGAAAGAAAGGTATCTTTTTTAATAATAAGGAGTTCATATGGACAAGGCGATTTCGATACGGATAAAATTGTTTTTTTGTTTGTAAACTTCCGGGAACAAGGCAGTGTAATATGCAATCATTTGAATCTTGACAGGATTTACACAAGGCATCGGATATCATCAAAATAATAAAATTTTGAAATAATGAAATTTATAAATTTGTATTTCCAAACGCTATTGTAAAATGTTATATTTATTTTTGTTTATTCCACTGAATTTTAAAGCATATCTGATTTTTTGTAAATTGTACATCGATTGGAAACCAAAATATGTGTTTTCGACTTTCCATGAATACATAGTAAATTAATACTATCCAAAACACACACTAACAAAATAATTAATACATGCATTGACTATTTCAGCGATCGTAAAGCTCAAGATTTAAATCTATTTATATTTGTGGACCCTCTCGCGAATAATATTTTTACGAGTTAACAACACTTTAATTATACAAGATATGCCGGTTTTTGTACATGGTATGTATGCCTTTTTATAACTCATACTACACATCATAATTTGTCATTAATAGTCCACATATTTATAATATACAATTTGTTATTATACAAATTTATATACATAATTGTTTATACATAGTTCTACAATTAGAAGAAGCTAACAGCTTAGTGGGTTCAGTGATGATTTATGTACATATATACTATACATCTCATAAAATATGTCAATTCAAAACATAAAATTCACACAAAAGGATTACCTCAGCCCAGTCTATAAAATATTACTCAATTTTACAAATACGGAAAAAAAATTCAAATCTCTCGAAGAATCTCTTTCATCTCGTACAGTATATCTTCAAAAACCGAACAAGTTTTCTAAGTCAATAATAAGCATTTAACAACAGACCGATAGATTCCAAAAGTCAACATTTTTGATCATTTAGGAACATGTTATATATGAAATTTAAAGTAAGTACCATTCATAAGCGCTCATCAAGTGGCAGTTATATATGAGTATAGTAATCCGTAAAAAGATTTAGCTTTTAGAGCAAGACTTTTTACTATTATTTCGCATTTACCATACTCACAAAATACTATCATCCACAATTTAAGTTATCCATCCATCAGAGAATTAACTAAGAGATATACAATTATGACTTAGAGTGGTTTTATTGGTATTATTTTTAGGCAACTAGCTTATTGTTCCTTGGATGGATGGGCTGCAATGTATTCCAAAGCCCTCTGGATGGCCTCTGGAATTGGGGGTGGGGTGGGTAGAGGAGGGTTGGCAGACAGAACTTGGAAGCCATTTTCGTTGGCAACGTATTGGATTGAAACAGGAACACCTTCTGGTGAGCTCCAAGAATGGTCACCTTGCACTTCCCATGTATCCTCACCCTTCAGCTGACCCTGCTGATGAATGTTCACGGAGTTGTCCAGCTCCAAAGCATATTTGAAGTCGTTCACATTGACCTCAGCTTCGCTGCGAAGCACGTTAGCATCCTCGTTGGCATAAGCCACGGCCAGAAGGCAAGCAAAGGCGATCTTTGATGTTTAGTAAAGAACGTTTATGTTATTATTTATTTTTTCCAGGCAAATTATAAAATTTACTTACGAAGATCTTCATGGTAAATGGTTGTTGATCTTGTGTTTATTATAGTTGGCGAACTACTGCTGTTGTTTGCAAGTCCAACGGTGGCTTTTATACACAATTTGTTAATTTTTTTGATTAGCCTTAACTTGAGTCTTGCGCTTGAGTTGCACTAACAAATGGCGTTAAAAAATCCACAATGCAAAGTTGATAGACATTTTAAAAAATGAGTTAGTTTGAAAAAAAAAAAAAACACAAAAACAAACAAAGAAACCTGCAAACCGTCAACTAAGGAAAAAATTTAACAATAATCAAAACTATACACCGACGTCAGGTGAATTCTCGTTTTAAAAATTTGTTTTTGTTTTAAATGTCGTTTGTGTATGTAATTATGTACATACCGATTATATGTAAATACCCTTTTCAAAAGTTACCCATATATTATCACAAAATATGTAACGACAAGCAAGTTGTAATAGTTTTGTAAGTTTTCAACTTACCTTTGCAAAAAAAAAAGAGAATTTCTTAATCTTCTTCATAAGGGTAACACCGATTTCTTGTCTCTTTGACCGTTTGGTTCAATTTCATCAATCGATAGTTTAATTTTATCTCTCATGTCTTCTCGAAACGCACTAGACTTATGACGTGGCGTGGATATTATATAGTATTAAAAAACAAAAAGTTTCAAATAGATAGTGCGTTTGTTTATAAAGATATCGTGACCAAATTTGGCACTCAATAGTTTTTTATAGTTCCCAAGCTCTGTACCAAATTTGATCAAAATCGGTTGGCTTTATCATATAGCTCCTATAGGACCGATCGGCAAAAGAAAAACAGTTTTTATATTTAAACTGTCATTCCCGTTTCATCTAGAGTTCTCTACGTTCTCCACATTGGGTTTCAGCAAGACTTCGGTACCTATGATTTATGCATCTATAGACCTTTCGTAATAACATGACAATAAACTCGAAAATAAATTGATCAAAATGCAACTATTGTATGAAAATAGTGTTCTTCTTTGGTCACTATTTTTAAATTTCGCGCCTAAATATCTAAAGTATGGATAATGTTTTGTTCCTTATGAACATCACAAAATTTACAAGGCTTCTCCCGAAATCAATTCAATTTTACATTATACAGGAATTAATTTTGTTTGGAAAAAGTGTATTATACACTTCTACTAATTGGAAAACTCAAATTCTCAGGGTATAAAAACTTTAGCACTTTAAATTATACTCATGTAGTTAAGCACAAAATAAAAATAAATGAGGGCTTTAAAAAAAAGTTAACAATTAATCAATCAATCGACTTTACTTTTATTAGGTACAATAGTGAGAATAGAGATGTTATTATTTAAATGTTTTTTAGATGTACCTAGAAGTATTTACTTATAGTCATAAATTGCTGCAATAGGCACCCTATATGTACACCATTAATGATTAATGTTTTTATTAGAAATGTATTTTTTGTTTGAATACAAAGTATACATTCTGTTTTTGCGCGAATTTTTTTAGTCGAATTTGAGTTAACGCAATTTAAAAAAAGCATTCCGTTAATTTTTTAAGCGATTTAATTTGATTTGATGCGATTTTAAAAAATGATCAATTATTTTTAATTAAAAAAAACACCTCAACGTCAATAGACTTAAAAAAACAAAACACTGCTATAAATATTTGTACTGTTTGAAAACAGCTGAGAGAAGACAATTTTTTTACTTGCAGGAACAGCATTAAAATGATTTTTTCTTGAATTATTACACCTTTGGCTTTTAATGCAACAACAATAATTGCGCTGCTAATTGTATAAAATAATTTTAAATTATTTAACTTAAATGACGTCTTTTAGTTTCGTTAAATTAAGGGTCTAAAAAAAATAAAAAATTGGATACAAATTTTTATACATAATTATAATTTTTAACGATGTAATATAAAAATTATAATTAAATGATTAAAAGATGTACAGAAGTGTTTAAGTGGGGTTGCATTGTAGGGTATTTAGTCTTCGGTGCAAGGTCATATTTTTGTGAATAAAATTTAAATATAACTAATTTTATGATATCTACTTTAAAACAGGTTCCGGTTATCAAGTCGACGTCAATTTGCTAGATTTAAATCAGTTTCGAGTCAATTTCTGTTCACAACATAAAAGTCATCTTAATAAAAATGGTTGATGAAAACAGGGCTTAATTAAGAAAAATGGTTTGAAAACATTCCAAAAACAAATTTGTACTTTTTTAAAGATAAGCTATAGTACTGAATAAGCTGAATAAAACGATGTATAAAAATACAGAAAATTTAATATTTTTGATTTTTATTCTCTTATGTTGATCTGGATAGGAACACAATCGAAAAAGCTTATCGTAAATTTCACGATATGTGTTTAACATCAGACTTTAGTCATATCCGGGAACTTGCTCCCCACTTCTATTATAAGTTAGTTTTTAAGTTTTAGTTGAGTTATCAGTTCGTATGGATAATTTTATATTTGTTTTTATATTTTAGTGAACAGGTATAAAGCTTCTAAACACTAAATTGTACATATTACCAGTGTGCGGACTTAAGGAACAGGCAACATAGGCTGAAGCATAGGGCGGCAGAATTAAGGGGTGGCAAAATTTGAGCCACCTGCTACTACTACCTACTACAACTACATTGTGATAAAGCACCGATGACAATCACAATCGCATTTAATATATACATATACGGTGGGCTCAAAAAATAATGTGACTTATCAAATTTCGCGGGCAACGTATTTTCTATATAGATTTTTTTGTTTTGTTGTGTTGGTACACTCTTCCAGAACATCTGTACCAAATTTCAAGTGAATGACATTTTTTGTTTGGTTGTGAGAGGCGTTTTGCGTGCTCGGCGATTTTGTTTTGCGAAAAAAGGGCGGAAAGTTATGGAAACACATAAAAATTACAAACGTTATAAATTTTATTTTATTGATGCACACAAAATTTCATGAGAATCGGAGGAGTATGGTAACTAACATTGCGACACGAGAATTTTATATATAAGAAGAAACTTATGTTTAACGTGTTATGGGTGTTCTCATGAACGAGTCGATGAATTTCAAATATGTTAGAAGCTCTCAATACGGAGGTTTTAAGCTTATTGCGATGTGATTATGTGTATTGGTTCGTGAGATATACGCATTTTTGTGAATATCGTGAATAGAGCATAGTAGAAAATTGTTCAACACTGGGTAAAGGACATTAGGTGCAGACAGAAGCGTAGTCGCAAAGGTGTTGAAATGTAGTTTCTGTGGGGCATAAACTTATTAGAGATGCAAGTTCTCTTAAGAATACGATGTTGCGGTTATATTTTTACCGTTGCTGTGTTGTTTACACACGTATGTGGACGCATATTTTTCAATTTGTGGTTTGTCTTGACTGAACTATAGTGCACGAAAACATTAATATCAGATACTGCTTACAGTGCCAAGAAGGAAACGACCTAACATAAGTCGTCGAAGTATGTAGATCGAATGTGCGACGAGTTACCTCACGCGCTAATCGCACTGATGACCAGCAAGAGACTGATAATGCTAACAGTCGAGTCGTATTGGTATGGCACATTTGCGTTCAACAGTAAATCAGAATGAATTGGATAGACAAAGAATACAAATTGATTACCTGTATTTTTACCTGTATTGATTGCCTTTTGTCCGATATGATTGTGATAATAATTTGATAATAACTGTGTTGTATTTAATGTATGCAAAAACTGTATGCTAACTAGAGAATCTTACGATGTTTATACACTTTAAGAGTATTCAAAAAGTTTGGGCAGGACGACGTCTGTCGGTTCAGTGATAATTATGCTTCGAAATATCAATCCACCACGGCTATGCAATGGAACCCGACCTGCGGTGGAAAACCTAATAAACAACGTGATTGAAGCATCGATTCTCAAAGGAAAGTATAAAGGCGAAGATCTTTTGATCCCTCGAATTTCTACGAAACCTAATCATTTACCATTCGATATTAAACGTCTTCAGTTTCCCATTCGGCTTGCTTTTGCAAAGATAATCAACAAAGCCCAAAGACAATCATTGGAAATTTGTGGAATAAATTTTGAGTACCCATGTTTTTCACACGGTCAACTGTACGTTGCCTGCTCACGTGTTGGAAAACCATCAGCGTTTTTTATTTTCGCAAAAGACGGCAAAACCAAAAATGTCGTGTATCACAACGCATTGTGCACGAATCAATTGAAAAATACTTCATTAATTTGTTATTCCAATATATGTAGATTCTTCGTGATCGCTGCCCCAACACTTTCTAATGTAATGGTTATAAAAGATGTCGGGGCATCGTAAACCAAGAATGCACTGATATTAACTTTTTGATAGTGTAGAAGATGTTTTGTGTATAGCAGAAGATATTTGTTTCTCATGATTTTTTTTCTGATGTTTTTCTAAAGTAAGGAATTTAGCGAAATGGGTAGAAAGAAGAACTGAAGACTGAAGATGAAATAAAAGAGCGCAAACGAGAACAGATGCATTAAGCATTAAAGAAGAGGTATGGGAAGAATGAAGAAGTAATTTAATTTCAAGTGGCCCCCCCTGAGCAGCTTGCGATGATGGGTTGGTGGTTGGTGAGCGAAGCGACCAGGGGGCGGAGGCCCCTACCTGTATAATAATAATAATGTTATTAAAAAATATAAAAATGAATGAATGTTGTGATTTCATCCCATTTCATAAAAAAACTTTTGTAGCCTCACAGTTTGTGATCAGCTGTTCCATAGACTCTTCTCATCACGGCAGAATCTGCATGTGTTCGAATCCGATATGTATGTAGGTGTTTGTTGCTTAAGACTTTTTCCATTCGCTCTTTTGGCGCTGCCGTCAATGCCATTCCAGTATTCTGCGATTTTTTGTGGAGTCCATTTTTCAGTGTATAAAACATTGTTTTTATTCAAGCCAAAACAAGGAGATAGGTCTATAAATGGTTTTTCCGCCCCATTTTTGGCGTAAAGATCCGCCTTTTTATTGCATTCGTGTCTTTAATGGTTTTCACCCATATCAAGGAGACTTGGTTGTGGATGGCCAGTTGGTTGAGTGCATTGCTGCACTCTATAAGGACTTTGGAAGTAAATGTGTAACTCTTTAGTGTTTTGAGGACTGATTGACTGTGTGATAGTTTCTTCTCTTGAGTCTTTTTGTGGATAGAAGTTCCACTGTTTCCATTATTGCGTACTGTTCCGCTTGGAAAATTGTGGTGTCAGTGCCTAAGGTAATTGATTTGTGTGCCCTGGGGCCCTCTATTTCCGCTCCTACCCCTTGATGCGTCTTTTTCCTTCTGTAACAATTTTAGTGAGTCGTCATATAACCAGATTGGGCTAGTATTCCATTCCTCTCTTGATGGAAAAATGACTTTGTATCTCTTGGTAAAATTGAGTAGTGTGTCTATATGGTCATTTGCCTGGGTTGTTGCGTTGCTGACCCTTGTAAGGATTTGAGGATGACCAGTGAGATATCCTGGCTTAAATAAATCTTTTAAGTGGATTAAGAGTGCTTGCATTGCAGCCTCTTCTTGTACTGCTAGGTGTAGCGGTGGTATATTTAGTGGAGCTTCCATGCCAGTAGTTGGGGTAGTTGTCATTGTCCCTGTGCTCACATACTCCTTAACATATCGCACTTAATTATCAGATCGCACTTAATTACCATTTTTATATACTGTAGACTAGATTTATATAAATATACAAACTACGTCAATATTTGACTCTACCTAATTGTGGCTACAAGTGACCTTGAATCCCAATTTTTGGTAAGCTGATTCATGTGGCTCTAATGAACAAATCCACATCTAAATTTTATCGATGCGGTCCTCCTTTTCCTTAAATAGCTTATTATTACAATTTCACTCTATGTCATCTAAAAGGCAGAAATAAACTTAAATATCATCTGAAAGCATCTGATTTTATAGATGAACGGATGGCTGAAGGCAAAATAAGATTTCGCTAGTCTAAAACTGACTGCGCATGCAAAGGTTCTTTGTTATAATTAGAATTTGATAACTGTTATTATATAAAAAATTTGATGAAACCACCAAAATTTAATTGATTCATTTTGGATAGTTTGGTTTTAAATTGAGTCCCTTTTGGTAGTATTCAAAAACAAGCAATTTTTATCCTAATGACTTAGAATTCTTTTATTTCAACAATTTTAAAGTAAAATATTTATTCCTTGGCTGGATGGGCTGCAATGTATTCCAAAGCCCTCTGGATGGCCTCTGGAATTGGGGGTGAGGTGGGTAGAGGTGGGTTGGCAGACAGAACTTGGAAACCGTTCTCGTTGGCAATATACTGAACCGAAACGGGGACACCATCTGGTGAGCTCCAGGAATGGTCACCCTGCACTTCCCATGTCTCCTCACCCTTAAGCTGACCCTGCTGATGAATGTTCACGGAGTTGTCCAGCTCCAAAGCATATTTGAAGTCGTTCACATTGACCTCAGCTTCGCTGCGAAGCACGTTGGCATCCTCGTTGGCATAAGCCACGGCCAGAAGGCAAGCAAAGGCGATCTGTTCCAGTGAAGGTAAATAAATGAATGCGTTAAACCTTTACCTAATTGTAATCCTATGATGGTAGGCTTACCAAGAATTTCATTTTAGTGTTTGTCGTTGTGTTTAAGCTAGTTGCCAAAATACTACTGATGGTTCAGAGATATGCTTTGGTTTTTATACAGATTTCTATGCATACTTTTCGCATTACTTTGAACTGGCGCCCCCGAAATGAAGCGAGTCCGCTTTACAATTCTGTCGCTGATAAGATGATGTTTTTTTTTTTTTTTATTCAATCAATAACTGAATAACCGGTTCACTGAATTTTTTTATGCTTATAAAAATCTAACTTGATGCCGTGGTCAAACAGTGCGTACATACATGAATAGATCTATAATTTAATGATTTTGTTTAACTCTTGTTTTCATTAGTGCTTCTAAGCTGTATTTTATGCGATACAAAAATTAACCTACCGTATATTAATAATATACACACTGTCAACATTAATAATTAATTACTATGTACGAGTATCTTCCAAATGTACATTGGCTCAGTTGGCTCAGTTTGTGTGGGGAGTTGTGTGTTATTATAATAAAATATCAACATTGTTTGGTTTATTAGTTTCACATAAACTTTCGTAATTCTACACATATGTACATATATAAAATTTGAAGGAACTTTTGTGTTCTTTTGATTGGCGACGCCAAATATTTTCAACTTGAATGATAACACGCTTTTTCCGATTTTTTCCAATAAAAGGTACTATGAAAAAAATGTTTAACCAAGTCTAATCCATCTAAAATTTATATATGTATAATGTATGGTGGTACTATACAGGCACAGGGAATTAAAAACCAATAAAAAAATCATCATAATCGTGGAAGATGATTTTATGGGACAACGGTGATCCTCGTGAATATCACGAGACGAAAATGTAAATAATATGGTTGATGTAAATTTTCAACCAGACGATGCGTTCTTCGAAAAACGCGTCGTAGAAATCCGATCAGATCAGGCGAATTCTTTTGATGGGGTAATTAGTGTAAATCGTTTAGCCATCTTCCAAAAACGTTAAAATTGTTTATATCTATTACAGTTTTTTTGTAAAAATTTCATTATTAAATATTTTGCAAATTTTTGGATTTTTGTATTGTATTAAGGGCATTCTAAAAAGCCTTCAATCAATTTATCGATTTATTTATAAGAAAATATTACAAAGAAAATAACTTATTATACTAAGAAAACTTTTCTAAGAGTTTTGTGATAGCAAATAGTTTGAATTACTTGCGAGTTAGGGTATATAAGTTTCATCGAATTAAGAAAAGTGTTTCTGCCGCCTTGTTTTTTTTTTTTAGAAACTAAAAAAACGATTTAAATTTAAATTGGTAACATAAACGAAGAAATATTGAACAATATTTATAGTCTTTATTTCATTAAATGATCTGTCTGTCATTAACACTTTATAAGGCTTGCATCAGATTCGATCGATCTCAATGGCTTCTGACCAGGGCCTTAGGAAACCACAAAAGTTGAATTTGCGATTTAAATTCATCAATGACCAAAGTGTGTGTAAAACGTGTTATAGTTTATCTATTAAAACAGAAGTTATGATCAACAGACGATGTCGATATAGATTGCAAAGACTTTATCGATAAAGATTTCGCATATACATATGTAAGCCACCTACGTACATATGTAAATATGTTAAATACAAAAATCTTTCTGTTCGTTAGATCAATTAACACATAAGTATGAACAAATAGCTGGTTTATTTGTAAGTTTTTATTTTATTTTTTTTTATGAAAATAAATTGAAATTTGGCCACTGGATTGCCTCTAGAGAAGCCAGTTTAGCCGGGAAGCTGATGAAATTCATTGTTATGGGCGCTCAGACAGCTTATACATGTACTCACTCATACTTGCTTCTTTTTTCTCATCTTTTTTAACTTCTTACGTCAAAAGATAATCAAGTATACGCCCAAAAGGCCCAACTTGAGTGCGAAATTAATGTTTATGAATATGTATAAATTTTGATCATTGTTAAATAGAATATTTGTATAATTATGATAAATTTAATATGTAGCCTGAATCTTCCTTCCGTGTGGTGGGCTAGTGATAATATAATAATACTATATACTAGATTATAGTAAATATGGTCACTATCTAGATGCTTATTTATTTTAGATGTCTCAACGAGTATACATTATTAAGATATTCCTTGCTTATTTGCAAATATAATGCAAATTAAACGAATTCAGCAATAAACAAATTAATCAGTCGACGGAGTTTTTTTTTTTCGTAAAAACTAGTTTCTGCCGCCAACTAAATAAAGACAAACAGCAAACAAAATCTCAAAATTAGACAACTATTTAAAATAAAATAAAATTGATATGATCTTTGATGCGCACACAAAGATGTTGTGGTTGTTGTTGTTGTCGTTTTCATCGCCTGAGGTTTTTTTCACAAATCTCATGCACGCGAAATAATATTCAAGAAACCTCAGTCAGCCAGCCCCGCTTGGGTATAACTAGGTTATGTTTGCTCTGGCTTCTGTTGACCGAGTTTTTGAGCCCGTCTGGCGAGCAGTACGGTACAATGAACTTGGCCATCGCATCGCAATGCCAGTTTCAGGGAAAGTGACCTTGATTTTACTTTCGTTTGGGCTGGATTTGAGTTGAAAGTCATTTTGAAGGGGTTTTTGCCCTCTTGTAATCAGGCTTTTGTGGAGCGGGAAGTTAAATGTTGTCGAATATTTTATTGATGCACTATTGTGTGTTAGTGGAACATGCACATCCTTTTTGTTTTTTGCCTGGAAGCAATTAATCCCAGAGTACTTAGAAAATCAACTGCACAGAACTTCGATTGCACAACTAGCCTGTATTTTTGTCAACAAAGGGTATAAAATATTCGGTACCTATGGCTTTTCAATTTCATATGTATTGTAGGCTTTTTCGCTTTTAAGTCTGACTCTTCGTAAAGACCACCTTGATTGGTGTGAATCTCTAAAATTCAAATAGTATAAATATATGTACATACATAAGCATTTATATACTTTATTATTGGATAAAGCTGAACCGGATTGGGCGCGACGTTACTTTGATGGCTATTTTCATTAACTTCAGCTAATTCGTCTGATAGTTGTCTGCTCAATTATTAGTTTGTGTGCCGGTCAAGCTTCAATTTTTTCCGTTCAGACACAAAATGTTTGTACATTTTTCTTGCAAAATTAATCCTAATTACAGTGGCCAATATTTTCTACAAAAAAATAGTTCACGAAATACATTTTTGTTTATAATTTGGTTATTTGGAAAATAAGCAAAGTATCTAAATTTGTATGCAAATGCATTACTGATTGAGACCTGCACGTGGAACTCAAAATTCAGAGGCATACTGAGTAAATGTCTTACCCAGAATAGATTCGTAAGGTGTCTGATCAATTGTCAATCCCACAAGAATATTTGCTACTTTGAAGGTATTTTTCTGGTTTCTTAAGTTTGTATTTTTATAAAAAGCATTGGCCGTAGGTGATTCTACCCGATTATGTTCTCACGAACTCTCACATGTAACAACACGTAGACAGTTTAGCTGTTTTGGCTAACCCTTGACCACATCCAATGCGGGCGTCTCCTCCCCGAAGTCCTTGATAAGCCGCACACCTTACTTGGCTTAGCCTCATTGTCGATTTTGCAGAGAATTTTGTGCGAATCTACACGAATCAATTGAATTTGGTGGTTGCTGCAATGCGCAGTGACCAGCTTTTTATAGTTGGGCTCATCAACGGATTCGGCCAAAATGCAGAGCACGGCTTGGCGTTTGTCCAAAGCCTTGCAGGCCTGATCGGCGATGAGCGACTTCTTATGCACTTCTTTGAATGCGGTATTAATGTCCTGGGCGCCGCCTCGCACGGGCAGAGGGTACATCAACATAACGTCGGCCATATTTAATATGCAGAGGTGTCACTACACTTTTTAGATGCCCATTTACCCTTTATGGGCGGGCAGACTGTACTCAGCCTCTTTTCTATTACCATTGAGTAGAGACTTTTAATAGTGTATATTGTTTGTTTGAAGCTTATATTTTCCCAAAGAATTTAATTTTTTTTTTGGAGGCGAGTAATCAAAAGCTTTGTCAAGTTTTAAGACGATTTCATAAAATAAAAAATCTCTAGCTTTTAGCGTTTGGATTGTGCCTTAATCGCCAATCAGTGAATTAATAAATGAATCAGTTATTCAGTCAGGTAAACCATTTGTATTTTTGAATTTGGAGTAGTTTTTTGGGATCTTTTGTTGTGAACTCTAGGACATTATTGCATATACAACATTTAACAGAATGGCTACATAGAATCTGGGAAAGTCAGCACTTCTTTTGAGAAAACTTTGTGCCGTACCATCAGTGCTTCAAACGTCGACTGCCTAAAAGTATGCTAAGTATTTTCATCAATAAGTTAAACGTCAAAGGAAACAGGTGGGCAGGCCCGTTACACATTGACTTTAAAATACTCTTTACTCTATGTAATGTCCACAGTTTCAATTGGACCTAGGTCCAATGAGTAAAATTTATTAAAGTTCAAACCCGGCCTGGGTGGTATTGTCGAAAGCAAAAAATAAAATGTATTTCATTTAAAAATTCTTGTTTGTGCTTTACTTTATACCCTGTACCGTATGGTCCAAGGGTATATTAAGTTTGTGCAAGCCGAAAATGTATGTAACATATAGAAGGAGACGTCGGAGACACCCCAAAGTTACCTAAAATATGATCAGGGTGAATAGAGAAGTCGATATACCCATGTCCGTCTGTCCGTCTGTCCGTCTGTCCGTCTGTCCGTCCGTCTGTCCGTCTGTCCGTCCGTCCGTCCGTGTGAACGCCTAGATCTCAGAGATGGTAAGAGATAGAGTTACCAAACTTTCACATTAGATCCCATATTATTCCATAGGAGGCAAGTTTATTTTATTTTTTTGATATCGGGGATAAATTATATAGCTCCCATGGGGGTGTTTGAGACGACCTCGAAAAAAAAAAGCGTTTTAGATGAATAATTCGTTTGTTTATGAAGATATCGTAACGAAATTTGGCAATCGAAAGTTTTTTATAGTTCCCAATCACTGTACCAAATTTGATCAAAATCGGTTGACTATATCATATAGCTCCCATAGGACCGATCGGCCAAAATAACTTTTTTAAAGAAAAATTCGCTATATTTCGTTTTTTAATTAAGATATCCTAACCAGATTTGGCGTTTGGAAATTTTTTAGACCACTTAAGCAATGTGCCAAATTTGAACAAAATCGGTGGACTCTATCATGTAGCTCCCATAGGTCCGATCTTCCAAAACATCGATTTTTTAACAAAATTTGTTGTGTTTCGTTTGTTTGTTAAGATATTGGGACCAAATTTGACATTCGTGAATATTTTATAGTTCCTAAGCACTGTACCAAATTTAATCCAAATCGTTTGACTAGATCATATAGCTCCCATAGGACCAATCGGTCCAAAAACACGTTTTTTATACAAAATTCGATGTGTTTTGTTTGTTTGTAAAGATATTTGAAATAACTTTGGCGTTCATATCTTTTTTAAGGTATTTAAGCACCGTGTCAAATTTTATTGAAATCGGTTGACTATATCATATAGCTCCCATAGGAACGATCGGTCAAAAAAAAAATTTTTGCTTAAAAATTCTTCTGTTTTTGGTTTTTTGTGAAGAAATCGGACTTTATTACAAGCTAGTGGTACAGGGTATCCTAAAGTCGTCCGCGCCCGACTTTACGTCCGCCATTTTTTTCTTTAAGTTTCTTTGTCTTGACTTATCTAATTTGGTGCATATATTAAACTATCTTTTTTGGTCATCGATAAATACAATAGACTCTTTTTATGCAAATCAAAAATATTTTATATGTAACATAAAGAAGGAGATTCTGGAAGCAGAGAAGTAGTGAAATAGACATGTCCGTCTGTATTAACACCTAGATTTTAGAGATGATTAGTTAACTAAACTTGGGAGTTAGACTGCCTATTGTTTCATGCGAAACAAGTTCATTTTATTTTTTTCGTATTGGCATTAGGGAAATTAATAGCACCCTAAAAAAATAAATTATAAATTTTTAAGGGAACAATTTATTTCTTTTGGCAGATATGGTGACCAAGTTTCTGTTTCTCACGACAGCCTCTAAAATCGCCTTATTAAATGATGAGATAAGCACGGGTATGATGAGAAATTGTAAAGGGTTATTTTCGTGCGTCGAGAGAAGGTCCCACTCTTGAATTCCTTACTCATCCCAAAGTAACACCAGTTAGTAAGATTAATCCGTTGACGTATTTTAATGATGACGTAATTTTTGTGTTCATCGGTCCGTCGCAGGATAGCTTCCGGTAAAAAATTTAAAAAGTCACATGATGGTGTATCCCTCTGCCTGATACCTCGTTTGGTATCAAACGGTTCAGAGAGATCATTTGCTTTCAAGATGAAACTCCGGGACTATCTCAACGTCATCAACTAGCTTTGCAGGGATACCAAACTCAAACTGCTAACGCAGAACTTAATTCTATCAGGCATCTCACGATCTTTCTTTTCACGAGTCTTCTCCATAATTTGTCGCAATATGAATATCTGGACTATCGTAGACTGCTCTGGAACTACACTGATAAGGTACAATCAGTTCTTTTACATAGAGCTTCAGTTTCATATTACGTTTGCCAGGACTTTCAATTTTCAAGAATTTAAAAATTGTCTAAATATCTTAAATTTTAGAGAGTAAAGAAAGATTTCTTTAATAGCGGACGCAAATTTAATATCACCTGCTCTTTTTGATAAATCATATAGAGGGTGGACTTTCTTGTCAAACACTCGTAATTCGGAACATACCCGTCCATGAAGGCTCTTTAAAATTACTCTAAGTAACGAGTAATTAATATGGAGCTATATGATATAGTCAACCGATTTCAATAAAATTTGACACAGTGATTAAATACCTTAAAAAAGATCTGAATGCTGAATTTAGTTCAAATATCTTTACAAACAAATGAAACACATCACAATTTGTATAAAAAACGTTTTTTTGGACCGATTGGTTCTATTGGAGCTACATGATATACGATATAGTCAACCGATTTGGATTAAATTTAGTACAGTGCTTAGGAACTATAAAAAATACGAATATCAAATTTGGTCCCAATATCTCCACAAACAAACGAAAAACAACAAATTTTGTTAAAAAATCGATTTTTTGGACGATCTGCCCTATATGATAGGATATAGTCAACCGATTTTGTTCAAACTTGGCACATTGCTTAAGTGCTCCATAACATTTCCAAACGCCAAATCTAGTTACGATATCTTTATTAAAAAAAAAATATAGCGAATTTTGATTAAAAAAAGTTATTTTGGCCGATCGGTCCTATGGGAGCTATATGATATAGTCAATCGATTTTGATAAAATTTGGTAGAGTATTTGGTAAAAAACTTTTAAATACCAAATTTGGTTACGATATCTTCATAAACAAACGAATTATCCATCTAAAACCTTTTTTTTTTCGAGGTCGTCTCAAACACCGATATTGGAGCTATATAATTTATCTCCGATATCAAAAAAATAAAATAAACTTGTCTCCTATGGAATAATATGGGATCTAATGTGAAAGTTTGGTAACTCTAGCTCTTACCATCTCTGAGATCTAGGCGTTCAAACGGACGGACGGACAGACGGACGGACAGACGGACATGGGTATATCGACTTCTCTATTCACCCTGATCATATTTTAGGTAACTTTGGGGTGTCTCCGACGACTCCTTCTATATGTTACATACATTTTCGGCTTGCAAAAACTTAATATACCCTTGGTACCATACGGTACATGGTATAATAAGTATATAGTTTATATATACTAGGACAACTAAGACAATTCTAAGTAACTTTGCTGAAGAAACCATAGATCTATCTTGAATTTCAATCCTGCAGAGTTTTATTACAAATAGTTTTTTTCCCTATAAAGACAAAATGTAGCATTTCAATTCAACATTTGGATTTTTAAGCCCAAAATTGTAATTTTATATATCTTTATAGGGGTTTTAGAAGTTAAGTAATTCATTTTTGATGTTTTTGCTTATGTGTACCGCCAGAGAGCGTTCTATGCATATTTTGCCATGTTTTCCTTCTTTTTCGAGGAAAAATACGAATTTCTTAGGGAAATTGAGAAAAATTTGACTTTTTCGTATTGCAAATATTGAAATTTGGGGCAGATTACGGCATGCACCTTTGTGAACACCTTGTGAACACTCAACCGAATTTGATAACATTTGGTATAGTGGATGGAAGCACTAAAAATCCGAATGCCAAATTCGATATTACAATATTTTTTTTTGAATACTCTTAAACTTTTCGTTTCTTTCTAGTTTTTCCGAAACACTTACTAATACTAAATATATCATATAACCCCGATATAAAAAAAGGAGCTTATTCGATAAATGATATTTTAAATGGAAAATTTAAGCAATTTCCAACTGAGTCATTTACGTTTTTTTTGACACTATTGAAAAGTCTTGATAAATACTACGGAGATTCTACATATTCATTTTCAATTATATAAGAATTTTTTTCTGTCTTCAGTGGTAGTCATACACCAGAAATCGTCTAAACGACAATGTTGGTAAGTACCTATCACTTATCAGAGAATCGCCTTTTTATGAAAAGGACTCCGCTTCTGCACGCTTTACACGTCAACCTCCTGTATGGCTTTCTATACAACTTTTGATACTTCCAGTCCATGGTATCTATCATACTGGTAAATTTAGATATATCAGCTTTTATAAATATCAATATGATCTGCCCGTAAAATCTCGGATATTTTTGATTTTACGGACAGACGGATAGAGAGATATCGACACGACTGTTATATACTTTATGGGGCTTGCCATACTTCCTTTTAGTACTCATCCAGGGTGCTTAGGGCTTCAACAAGAACTTTCCACCGGACTCTATTTGGCGCAGTTTGTGTCCAAGCTGATGTTGTGTAGGGACATTTTGTTTAGTATTGTACGTCGCCTGGTTGCCTTTGGCCTTCCCACTTGTCTTCTTCCTTGGGGTTCCATTCCAAAGAAGTCTTGACAATGCTGCTTCGGTCTTTTCTTTTGCGTGTTCTTATCTGAGTGAATATAGAAACTTCACTAGTATAGTGCCATAGTCTGCGTTTGATATCCTGTTGCGCCAATAATTCTAAGGCACTTGTTGACGAATGACTGTAGTTTTAACATCACTCTCTGCGGGGCCAGCCACGTCTCGCTGCCGTACAACAGGATGGATTTGAAGCGTCCAAACGCTGATCGCGCTTTGTTTAGACGGTTCTCTATATCCTCAACCATCACTGGTGTTAATTGTTGTACCAAGATATGAGAAACTTTCGACAAAGTCGATAGTGTTCCCGCAGATGGTTATGCTACCTTTGCTGTTGTGGTTGAGACGCATCGCTTTGGTTTTGGATGCGTTTATTGCGAGTCCAACTTTGCTGGCAAGGATCTCGAGATAGTTTACTTTGGCTTGGTACCACAAAGGGCCTATCCTTGGCCTAAGTGAGTTGGGATGTTGGTCCCAACTGCCGCCCTAACCTAACCTAACCTTACTTTGGCTTGGATATCACTAAGTTTATGAGAGATGAGACAAATGTCGAATGTGTATTCCAGATCTTTCAAATGACAGGTGAGACTCCACGTAATGCCACGCCGAGACCTGCATACAGCTCTCATAACCTCGTCAACTACTATATTGAATAGAAGTGGTGATAGGGGGCATGCTTGCCTAGCACAGGTGTTTGTTTGGAAAGGTGTACTAATTTTCCCCGTTGTGTAGCACCGTCAAGTCCGCGTCATCGTACTTCGCTTTCCTCGCCAATGCCCGCCATATCGCTGCTCTGTCTACTGAATCGCAGGCCTTGTTGAAGTCGATGAACAGGAGGTGCAGGGGTGAGCGCCACTCCACAGCTTGTTCAGTTATTTTGCGTAGTGTGTTAGCCTGGTCTACGCAACTCCTGTGTGGTCTGAAACCTGTTCATCGCGAATTGTTGGCTCTATTTTTTTTTTGAAGGCGATCGTTCAGTTATTCCTTTGATTTTTTTTTTTGCCGAAAATATTTGGGGAACATTTGGATATTGCGACTCTGTCCGATTCATACCGATTTATTATAAACAAAGCCAATGTCATCTGCCGATGGCAAATATTTCAATAAACATATTCTCTAATATTTGCGATTTGTCGCAAATGTCAAAATCGTTGACAATCGTTGTTCGCAGGAAGCAGGGAGCAGAGAGAGCGGCTGATTGTTATAGTTTTTTAATGCGCATAGTTGCTAATTGTATTGGAAATTCAACAGGAAAATATTGACAAAATGTAATCGAAAACTAATTTCCATTGTCATGTCGAAATGTCATAGCGACGCCAGCGCTGTCTATCATCGGAATGGATGGAAGCTTTTGGCATCGTTGTGACGGAATCGCTGTGCAATGGAATGCAGTTAAATATGTTATGACAGCTTCAGGTGGCCGACCTCCAGAGTACATTTTTCCAAAACAATGGAAAAATTAAGAACTGTCTCAGGAGCATGAATACTTTTTATGTACTATAGACTGAGTTAATTGAGTCTTTTGCGACTGCTTTTTGAATTAACAACAACAATTGGTAATACGTCAAAACAAATTTATAGTTATATCATCCCAATTAGTAGAACCTGTGAAAAAGATAAATTATTTAAACGAACAAACATACACAATACTCTTACTTATAGAAATGAATGAATATATATGTATGTACCTATTTGTTAGACAAACTTATAAAACGATTATAAAATTAATTGATACTTAAATTTGAACAATTATAAAAATTTTAGTGCCAAGTGAACCGCAAATAATAATAATTTTTTAATCGTTTATAAAATTCTTTATTTATACGATTTTACATATATACCTCTGCCCCTCTCATAAGTTTATATACAGTGTGTATGTGTGTGTGTGTGTGTTTCACTTGCTGAAACACACTAGAAAATAAATTTGATTACGTTTTGTAAATAAGTTTTCGGGAACATTTTCGAACCTAAGATATTTGTAGTTGATTTTTTTTTGAGGTGTTGTCAAAATAGAAATAAATTTCCTGAGGTAGATAAGTTGAAATTGTTTGCCATTTTTTATTCTTTTTTTTGCTAATTTCCTTACAAAAACCTATACAAAATAAAAACCAGTTTACATTTTATGAATAGATAGTGGGCGATGTCTTGCATGTCTTGATTTAGTGACAAAGATTCTCAGTCAAGATTTTTGCACCAAAAAAATTAAAAACAATCGTAAAAACTCCAAATTTGGATAGTAGATGTATTTTATTTTTATACCCTGTACCGTATGGTACAAAGGGTATATTAAGTTTGTGCAAGCCGAAAATATATGTAACATATAGAAGGAGACGTCGGAGACACCCCAAAGTTACCTAAAATATGATCAGGGTGAATAGAGAAGTTGATATACCCATGTCCGTCTGTCCGTTTGAACGCCTAGATCTCAGAGATGGTAAGAGCTAGAGTTACCAAACTTTCACATTAGATCCCATATTATTCCACAGGAGACAAGTTTGTTTTATTTTTTTGATATCGGGGATAACTTATATAGCTCCCATAGGGGTGTTTGAGACGACCTCGACAAAAAAAATGGTTTCAGATGAACAATTCGTTTGTTTATGAAGATATCGTGACCAAATTTGGTATTCGCAAAATTTTTATAGTTCCCAATCACTGTACCATTTGATTCAAATCGTTTGACTATATCATATAGCTCCCATAGGACCAATCGGTCCAAAAACACGTTTTTTATACAAAATTCGATGTATTTCGTTTGTTTGTAAAGATATTTGAAATAAATTCGGCATTCAGGTCTTTTTTAAGGTATTTAAGCACTGTGTCAAATTTTATTGAAATCGGTTGACTATGTATGTATATCATATAGCTCCCATAGGAATGATCGGTCAAAAAAAAATTTTTTTGCTTAAAAATTCTTCTGTTGTTGGTTTTTGTGAAGAAATCGGACTTTATTGCAAACTTGTGGTACAGGGTATCCTAAAGTCGTCCGCGCCCGACTTTACGTACGCCATTTTTTCATATTTTTTTGACTTGAATGAATTGTTTTGAATATTGGAAATTGGGTTGATATCTTCAAAAAATAGTAATGTGATTTCATCATTTCACATTTTAGTAGAAATAACAATAACGAAATAGCAATTAAGAAAATTAAATATTTTCCAAATACAAATATACAAATAAAGACAAATCTTATATATAAAATTCTCGTGTCACAATGTTAGTTACCATACTCCCCCGAAAAGGCTGTACCGATTCTCATGAAATTTTGTGTGCCTATTGGGTAGGTCTAAGAATCGGCCAACATCTATTTTTCATACCCCTAAGTGATAAGGGTTGCCACCCCAAACATTTTTTTTTTATTTTTGGACAAATTTTTTTTTTGTTTTGAGATATTAATTTATGTTAAAATTAGCTTCAAGCTAGATTCTTTTAACTTTAAATTTTTAAGAATTGATGATCGTCTATCTCCTATTTTTATATGTAAAAGAATCTTATGTTTTACGTGTTACGTGTGTTTTCATGAACGCGTCGATGAATTTCAAATCTGATTTTTGCGTGTGTTACAGGTTGTGAATACGGAGATTTTAAGCCTATTGCAATGTGTATTGGTTCGTGAGATATACGCATTTTTGGAAATATCGTGAATATAACATAGTAAAAAACTATTCAACACCAAGTATTGGACATTAAGTGCAGACAGAAGCGTAGTAGCAAAGGGATTGAAATGTAGTTTCTGTGGGGCATGAATTTATTAGAGATGCGAGCTCTCTTAAGAATACTTAAGTTCGTCCATACGGCTTTTTAGAGAGTCATGAAAGTCAACTAATCCAAAATTCTTATGATTGTCTAGATAAGCTGACTAGAGAATCTTACGATATTTATACACTTTAAGAGAGTTTGGTCAGGACACTTTCTGCCGGGCACTCTAGTACAATATATATGAAGTATATGAAAAAGTGTATTTTAGGTACCAATTCAAAAAATAAAAACTAAATAAAAATATTTCGACTAGGAGTTGATTCTGTGACTCAAGCCGAAGCTAAAAGTTGACGCATAAATATACAGAATACCTTACACTGCTGCGTGACGATTTTTCTATAGGTTTTCCGGCACTTCAGTCTAAAAAACCTTTGTTTTAAAATTATATAAAAAGATAAAAAAATATTTAACCAGAAGAATTTCTTAAGTATTGCGTTTTATTAAATCTATCGCTTCCTTACGCAGTGATTCGATATTTTTATCTTGAGGTATTGAGATGAAGAAGATACTGAGATAGCTCATTCAGAAATCGATTAGACCAAAGAGTACATAAAAAAGTTCTCAGTGTAGCGCACAAATAATTTTTATTTTCTCCACATTAAGCTTAGCAAACTACTACAAAAGAAATCTAGAACACTTTTTGGCTGCTGTTACAGTAATTTTCGAAAATGATATTTAAATTTTTTGAATCTTTCGTTTGTTTATAGTTGTTGTGCCCTTGTGAGAGTGTATAGGGGATTTCTTTTGTTGTTTGTTGTTGGTTGTGTTTATGGAATACTGTTGAAAACCAAAAATTAGCTTGTTACTTTGTGAGCACTTGCCTCCGAGTGTATGTGTGTGTGTGTGTGTGTGTGTGTATCTGTGAGACATACATACATACATATGTGCGTGGGTGCTTCTTGTTTTTTTTTGTTTTTTTTGGGATATAGTAGCTTATCAGACAATAAGGAAGTATGTTTTTGAACCAAATCAGTGGCATTTGGCTTCAGTCGTTGGCGGTGATCCATCTGGTGAAGAACGAGAGCAGCACAAAATTTAAACATGGACAACATTGTGAGTTGGCCATAGAGCAAACAATCATTTTGAGAATGTTTACAATATTAATTTAATACGTATTTGGCATATTGTAAAATTACAGGATGAAGATCTGACCCCTGAGCAAATTGCTGTGCTTCAGAAGGCATTCAACAGCTTTGATCACCAAAAGACTGGCAGCATTCCCACTGAAATGGTGGCCGATATTCTGCGTCTTATGGGTCAGCCCTTCGATAAGAAAATCTTGGAGGAACTTATCGATGAGGTCGATGAGGACAGTAAGTTTGTCAAACCAAGTTCATGAAACCAATAAGAATTTTTCATTTATTGTGTATCTCTGTCTCATTTAGAGTCCGGTCGTCTTGAATTCGAGGAATTCGTGCAGTTAGCCGCCAAGTTCATTGTTGAGGAGGACGATGAAGCTATGCAAAAGGAATTGCGCGAAGCTTTCCGTTTGTATGACAAACAGGGCAATGGCTATATTCCAACCTCGTGCCTGCGTGAAATTCTTCGTGAATTGGATGACCAGCTGACCAATGAAGAATTGGACATTATGATTGAAGAAATTGATTCCGATGGTTCCGGCACAGTCGATTTTGATGGTGAGTCAAGCGCTGAACAGCTGAACAATTAGCACAAATGCTATGTGTCAAAATAATGTCGGAATATGTTTTGGGCACAATTTTGGCCCAAGGCCAGTACTTTTGGAATATGTCACAAAAAATATTGTACATATTGTTAAATAGTTTCCGTGCCACCTATTTGAAATCGTAAGAATATTGCCCCAATGCTATAAAGAGACACCAGCCCTCAGTGCCTATTTTTATTTTATATATACATATGTATATTGATAATATGTATATACCTAGATATATGTACATACATACATAAGCAAGTTCTTTTTTTTTTTGCCCTCGACTAATTGATATGGCTATTTCTTTGATTCTTCCTCAGAATTCATGGAAATGATGACTGGCGAATAAATGTCGACAACATTTAAATCCAGAGAAATGCGTAATATACAAATCAACTCGACTTCCAAGATTTTTAATTTTGAACGACTTTTCCAACAAATGCCCCTGGCTTGGAGCTGCTGTACGATATGTGTATCTTTTGTATATATGACGTACCTAAGTCCAAAATAAAATCTCATTATTTATTTATTTTTCCAACAGTCACTTCATTTTTGGCAACCACTGTAGTTATAGTTATAACTGTGCTCCGATCTCTTACCAAATATTGGACCTACTTGTCTACATAGACTAGTTACTATACATATACATACATACATATGTATGCAACGTAATATACATAAACAAACTTCCGTTAGACGCTGTGATCAAACTATTTAATTGCTATTGAGTAATACAATAGTATACCTATTAGTAACAATTGTGCTAAAAATAGATTCGGGGCTAACCGCAAACAGGAACTAAGTAAGTATGCACATCATATATATATAAATGTATATATGTTTGTAGATATATTGGTCCATGCACATCTTCCCAGACTAAGCGGCTATATTTCCTAAGCATGCAATTGTTTATAGAAAAACCCAAAGCAGCAAACTTAATCCATTACAGTTGACTAATGACTCATAATGAACGCCACTCGACAAACATCAGAATCCATCAATTAAGATAATAATTGAATAAAATGCATTTACATTTGAAAATTAGCAGGCGTGGTTATCTTTCGATTCACCAAAGATGCTGATTTTTGTTCTAAGCTGCCCTCTTTTAAAAGGCCAAGCCAGCATATAAGCAATATGGGTTTAAATATCACGCATAGCAACATGTTCAGTCGAGACTTGAATTCAGGAGCTTCGGTGACGAGAGACGAATATTTTTATTACTGGTAAACAATTAGAATTCAAATTAAGTATGAATAATATCCAACAGGTTTGTGTAGGTACATTGAGAAGGCTGTGGTAGTTGGGTAAAGAAAGGAAAAGAGAGTCGCGACATTATGAGAAATAAGGAGAAGTTGTTCAACTTTGCCATTAAATCTCAACCATAAACCACAAGAGAGATGACGTAGGATCTTAACGTAATTTCTGGCAGTTGGATATGAAAGGCATGCTTAGCTAATTATATTGAGAGAGAAAATACATTTGATGGAAAGATTCTGACTCTAAATAACGCTTGATAAAAGTAAATTCACTATGGGAAATTGTTTCTTATGTGCGTTCGAATCCCTGCACAGGTACAAGCAGCTACTTAGTTCCGGTTTCTGTCTCATCAGGTAAGATTCATTGCAGTAAGATTTTCTTAGCTCTGGTGCACAAGCTCAAAATCATACTTAAAGGTGCCAAATATTTCTATCAGAATATGGTTTTGTGAACTCCTATCGAAATAATATTGCTTCAATTTGAATAATACTCAGAATAATTTGCTATAGCAAAAACTAAATAAATTTTATGTTAACATTTTTTTAGTTAAACCATTGCACATAGGAATTACATATGTTTTGAACTGGATCAAATTAGGATTCATATCTGGCTTTAATTTTGTCCCATCTCTATTTTTATAGTTAATCTCATAAGTAAAAAAATTAAAAAAAAAAACATGTCCTTGCTCCAAATACTCAAACTGTGCAAATTTTAAACCGATAATCATTAGCTCAGGAAGTCCTCATCGTATATTTCTAAAGAATTTGATGCCCAATACATTTTTAACTCTTTATACCCTGTACCGTATGGTCCAAGGGTATATTAAGTTTGTGCAAGCCGAAAATGTATTTAACATATAGAAGGAGACGTCGGAGACACCCCAAAGTTACCTAAAATATGATCAGGGTGAATAGAGAAGTCGATATACCCATGTCCGTCTGTCCGTCTGTCCGTCTGTCCGTCTGTCCGTCCGTCCGTCTGTCCGTCTGTCCGTCCGTCCGTCCGTGTGAACGCCTAGATCTCAGAGATGGTAAGAGCTAGAGTTACCAAACTTTCACATTAGATCCCATATTATTCCATAGGAGGCAAGTTTATTTTATTTTTTTGATATCGGGGATAAATTATATAGCTCCCATGGGGGTGTTTGAGACGACCTCGAAAAAAAAAGCGTTTTAGATGAATAATTCGTTTGTTTATGAAGATATCGTAACGAAATCTCGAAAGTTTTTTATAGTTCCCAATCACTGTACCAAATTTGATCAAAATCGGTTGACTATATCGTATAGCTCCCATAGGACCGATCGGCCAAAATAACTTTTTTAAAGAAAAATTGGCTATATTTCGTTTTTAATAAAGATACCCTAACCAGATTTGGCGTTTGGAAATTTTTTAGACCACTTAAGCAATGTGCCAAATTTGAACAAAATCGGTTGACTATATCATATAGCTCCCATAGGTCCTATCTTCCAAAACATCGATTTTTAACAAAATTTGTTGTGTTTCGTTTGTTTGTTAAGATATTGGGACCAAATTTGACATTCGTGAGTATTTTATAGTTCCTAAGCACTGTACCAAATTTAATCCAAATCGTTTGACTAGATCATATAGCTCCCATAGGACCAATCGGTCCAAAAACACGTTTTTTATACAAAATTCAATGTGTTTTGTTTGTTTGTAAAGATATTTGAAATAACTTTGGCGTTCATATCTTTTTTAAGGTATTTAAGCACCGTGTCAAATTTTATTGAAATCGGTTGACTATATCATATAGCTCCCATAGGAACGATCGGTCAAAAAAAAATTTTTGCTTAAAAATTCTTCTGTTTTTGGTTTTTTGTGAAGAAATCGGACTTTATTACAAGCTAGTGGTACAGGGTATCCTAAAGTCGTCCGCGCCCGACTTTACGTCCGCCATTTTTTTCGTTTATAAATGTTCTGTTTTACAATACATAACTTAAGAGAATTTTGTCATCTGAGATTTTTGGTTTAATTTAATTATTCAAATATTATATTTGAACTAATTTTTTGTGTATTTTAAATTCAACTACTTTGTTGCAAGTGAATCCAAATCTAATTAGCTAAATTGGTACAAAAATGTACCAGATTTAAAATGAAATATATATTTTATATTCTTGTTTTATATATTTAGATTTTAGTTATAGCAATTTCAAGTTAGAGAATTATTAATAATTTTCTTAAATTATTATTAGGCTTGCTAATATCTGTTTTTACGGCGTATTACAGCTTTACATTAAACGGCTTTAAATTACATACTTCGGCTTTGTATACTACGGCTGTACAACGGCTGCGTGTTCTCTACCCTGTGCTGCCAACTCCTGCTGTTGTGCGCGCTGCCAACTCCTGCTGTTGCTCGCGCTGCCAACTCCTGCTGACAGCCCTTCTTACATATATATTAGTTGTAATTTAACAAAAGCACAAATGGTTCATGTCTTGCATAAAAAAAAAATTCCTTTGTAATAGGAATTTAGTATTTCATTCGAATGGTTTAGAGCTGTGCTAGCAAAGAGTAAGCTGAATATGAAAAGATATTGACAGCAATAATGTGTTTTCTGGAGCACGGCCGATTGTGTTATTATTATTATATTCGCAATTAATGATGGCATTTAAAACAACTTTTAAGCAATTATGCCACAAACCTAAAAATATTTTTTGCATAAGCTTTTATATGAATGAGTTTGTCAAAAAGAATATCTTGTGCCAATGATGACAAAGATGCACACGTTGGATGTTGGGTATTGGGTATACACACAATATGCTCGTCTTGCCTTTCCAAATGCACACAACTCATCAGTGTTGGGTTTCGGCTTTTGCTTTGATTTTTTTTTATGGTTTTTACTAAAAGTATTTACTTTTAAATGTCAACGTCCATTTTACCAGACTTGGATACAACCGACTAAGTTTTAAAAGCAGCTACAATTTTTGCACGTGACAATTGAAAGACGACCACTGCAAATTGGATTGGGTTGGGTTGGTCAATGCGCTGCTCATTTGGCAAATTTTGCAAGTGCCGGAGGCCCACGCGATATTGGTGCAGTAGGATTTTGTTGCATTCGAGTTAAAGGCAGACTGGACAAGCTGTTTAAAAAGGTCAATTCTAGCATTAAGCATACAAAAAAAAAAACAATAAAAAAGCGTCATAAAAAAATCGAACAAAAAACAAATGTTTTGAAATGAAATTTCAAAATTTCACATAGCAACAGCAAAGATACTGACATCCGCGTATAAAATTACCAGCTAGAAGCTGTAACATCCACAAAGTGCATTACAAACGATTCTAGCAGTTAGTCGGCACATAAAAATTGTTTTCCAATCATGTAATCGAACGTTTATTCCGAGCGGCGGAGATGCGCCAATATCTTAACTCCGAGTATTGAAACATCACTTGAGCACTTGAGTTTCGATTTATGAGCTCTAAACCTAGTCGAACTTGTTAATTTGGCCACACTACAAGTGAGATTAGTGCTCGCTCAGCTGGAGTACCTTAGATGTGGCTAGAGATTTGGATTGAATGCTGCTGAGAGCCAATATAGTAAGTACATTGAGTAAACTATACGAAGCTGAAGCTGATTTGTGCAGTCGAGGCTTGAGTCGTGTCCGACTCCCTTTTGGCATGCAATTGTTGCTTTCGTTGCACTATTGGCAGCTGTGCGCAACACACACACACACGAACATACACACATACACCTCCGTATACAATAAATGCCATAAAATATCAAAATCTCAGCAGAAAAGTTGGCTCCGCTCGCTCGTTGCAACAGTGTAAGAGCTGCAGCAGCTTCAGCTCCAGCAGCGGCAACGTTTTCTTTCATTCCATTCCATTTGATTGCATTTGGAGCCAAACAATCTCATTGTACAATATTTTTTGTATAAAAGCTAGAGAACATGGACTGCGACCGGCACATTAGTTTGGAAACAATAGACAAGGCAGCAAGCAGCAGAGCGGCTGCAGCAAATGAAGAAAGCGCTCCAAGGATTCAATTGAGCATCCTGTACAGTTGACGCATGGATTAATAAACGGTTTCGTGTATGTGCGTGTTAAAAAGTGTTATCTTGTGGAATTTAAAGTTCTTATTGCTAAAACACTAAGAAATGAATAAAGGAGAGGTAAGTTGTTAAAAAAAAGCTAACTATCTAATACTCAATGGACTGGTAAAAAGTGTTATATTCAGTAATAATTTGGTGTGTTACTGAATGAGCATCTTGAATTGGAATAGGATTTCACAAGTAATATACCAAAATTGTCAGAAAAACAATGCAAACAAAATTTTAGCCGTGTCCGTTTGTAAACTCTTTGAAATAGTTCTTAATTTTTGTGAAAAATCTAAATTGATGGGCTAACTTTTTGGTTAGAGACTAGGACTATTGAAAATAAAAGTTAAGCATTATACATATTACTAAAAGATCGAAAAGTGGTAGAGCACACAGATAGTTCAAAAGTGAGCCAACGAGAAAAGGCTCTTGTAGTTAGAGGCACGAAAAGAGTTGCAGAATTAGATTTACCAAATCGTTAGGCTAAGGGATGAACTCTAAGAGGTATTCTTAAAAAAACGACAAAAGTAACTTTAATTAAGGAGTTCGTTGTTTTATGTTTTCGTCTAAATCAGTATTATTTTTGCAAAACCGTGGTTCGACGATATTAACAATCCTTAAAACTAGTCTTCCAAAGTATGTGCTCCAGTGTCCTTGCGTGTATCGTTTCGACTATATTCGCTGAAAGCATTATTTCACGCTTTAAAAGTTTCCTCAGATATCATTCCTACGGGCACACTTTGACTTATAACTTCTCCATGGATAAGAATTTTGTAGACGGAAGGAGACATGAAGAACGACGTGTTGTCTCCTACGAAGGAAGATACATTAAAAGTTACGCAATTTATTTCACACCCGCAAAATTATTCCATATCTTAATCAAATCAGCATAACCATATCTTTATAAACATACGATCTAGGCTTCTATAGCTTTTAATAGATTTTCAAGATTCGCTGAAATGGCTATATAGGTCCTATATTGTAAGATCTAGGGGCTTATACGGAAAATCGAGGGGTTCTCCGACGCGTTCTATGCTAGGTCAATCAATATACAACTTCTATGGCTACACACATTTTTGGCTTACACAAACTTCAATATACCCTTTCGGCCTTACGTTTATAGGATAACAATTCAGTGTAGACTGATTATACTTAAACTTAATTTTACGAGGATAGTTTAATAATTCAAGGACTACATTATTTTTCTCAACTGAGCGCTTTGTTTCTCAGCTTTATTTTTTTTCGTTCTTGGTTGTTCAGTGGTAAAACTTCCGATTAAAACTATAGTTTTTTCTTTTGAGGTTCTATTCAATGTGTCCTTCGGAGCTATGCAATAAAACTTTAACATAACTATAATAAATAATTATTCCTTGTTTCCCGTGAAATAATGAGGGGTCTAAGTCCAAAATTTGGTTGCTGTAACTCTTAGTATCTCTGAAATCTTTTTGTTCTTGAAGACAAACAAATGGCTATATTGAATGTTTTAACCACCCTGATTAAATAATAATTTAAATAACTTTTGGGGTTTCCAACGTCTTCTTCGTTATGCTACAAAGACAAATTTTCAACTTGCACAAACTTTTTACCTTATGTTAATCAAAATGAATTTGAGTTAAATTGTCAATTGATGTTTTTAGTCTAAAAAAAAATATTGAAATCAGCAGTTTGTGTTCCCAAAGTTGAAGCATCTGCTATATTTCCTATATATTTATGTCGCTTGACAGTACACATAATACTCCGACGAGAAATAATGATATTCTGTACCTCAATTCAAGTCTTGTAGTTCCCTGCGATACTGTACCGCTTAAAAGGTTTGCAATAAAATGCAACACGCAGAATAGCAAAAAAAAAAAATACGAAAAAAATACAATTCACTTAAAATAAATTTGCAGCATCATGAAGTCTTCTACTCTTACATAAACCACAATGCAGCAAAAAAACAAAGATTTACCAAAGACGCATAAATTAAAGTACTACTATTATAACATCTGAGATTCATTGATGAAAAATCTATTCAGCACGCAAAGTTGCCCAAGAACAACGTCTTACCAAACACGCTCCCAACATAATCTGAAAGCCAGTAAATTAGAAAATTTTGCTAGGTAACCCAATTTACTGCCCATTTTAAATTACATCAATTTTATTTACTGGAGAAATCAACAAGTTTTCGGTAAGCTCTTAAACTGCGCCAATTTATAACCAAAGCATCATCTATCACTGTTAAACCCACTTCCAATTGCGGGGCTCCAAACCCTGTCGAACACGTAAAAAGTGGTCACGAACTAAGCTGACGGCAGGCAGATGCTCTGAACTATTGTTAACAAGCTCGCTACCAAAAAAAAGAAGAAAAAATCAACAATAGTTCATAGGAATTCAGCAATCGGCTGGCTTTGGGCGCAGGCGTTGTTCTCCAAGCCACATGCATCAATGGCTCGAAAGCTGTTGCAAATGTGCTTTAAATGTCAGAATTCATTAAACCCAGCATTAATTGCTTTTAAGGTCAATCGGATGGATAGTCGCTATGAAGTATAAAATGCTCACTTGGCGATTTGTCCATCATCAAGAATATTTTGTGAACATCTTTGCAGCTGTCATCTGCAGAGCCACATAAGTAAATACAAACTTAAACTTGACACTCAGTTCGTCGATTTGGTGGGTTTCCTACGTTTACTGCTTAACCTTCCACAAATGCGTCAAGTCGCTGGTAAGAGCTGAAACATGCAACGTTCACACGACTGTGCAACATGTTGCGGCAACAACTAACTCCCCGACAATAGGCGACATCGTCTGCCTTACAAGACTCCTAAGTAGCAAATATCAGAGTTCGCTGCTACATAGTGATAGTTCCAACAATAATGCTATAGTAATACATAATAGTAATCATAATGATGATGAACGCGATGATGATGTAGATGTTGCCGCTGGTAGTGCAAAAGTTGACTTAATATTTGGTAAAATAATATGCCAGCCAGCACCAATAATAAAACAATAAGAAACGTGACCAACCACTCTAGTATTATTTATTATTTCATTCATAAATTAAAAGTATCAATGTTCTTTATAAAGCATAGTAGACTGACTGGTTGATGAATGAATGATCTAAAGCCTTAAATTCGCAGCCTCTTCAAAGTCAAAGGTCATTTTAATACTATTGGTGGCCTTTTTCTTTTTTTTGAGAAAATCTTGCATAGTTATCCCTAAGCCTCATTCATAGGTTATCTAAAGGCGTCCCCATTAGAAAACGTGCATCGCGATGGCAAATGCTAATTTGCTAATGCCACATGATGTCACAATGAACCTCCGTTTTCTTCGTATGCGTCACTGCACCGCATCACTAAACTTTTGGCATAAATTAGTAAGGCCTGTGGCATTGATTTATCGGATCTATCTTTTGCAGGTTTTTCAACGTGCTACGTCGACGGCGATGATGCTGGTTATGTTGCTGACACCGTCACAGGCAGCGCGTTTGGACAATAAATATTTGCCTCCGCCGGCAAGTGCGTCAAGTGCTGGCGGTGGACCGGGTCTACAGGGACCAGGTGGAGGAGGTGTTGTGTTTGGTGGAGGAAATAATGGTTTGGGTGGTTTTTCGGGAGCAGGAGGCCCTGCCAGACCCATTGGACCACCGAGTGGAGGTTTCGCGCCAAGTGGAGGCTCACCCGCACGGGCTCCTGCGCCACCAGCTCAACCAGCTGGTCCAGTTATTCCCATTTTGTCGTATGTGAATGAGAACGACGGCGATGGCAATTATCGTTTCAGCTATGAAACTGGCAATGGCATTAAGGCACAGGAAGAGGGCACAGTTAAAAATAAGGGCTCGGAAAATGAGATACCTTCCGTAATGGGCTCATATTCTTATACAAATCCAGAGGGAGAGGTAGTGGAAATCTCATACACAGCTGATGAGAATGGCTTCCAGCCATCAGGTGCAGCACTGCCAACTCCTCCACCTATACCAGAAGCTATTGCAAAGGCGTTGGCAGCTCAAGGTATTTCACCACTTCCGGGCGGTGGCTACAGTGGAGGTTCGGGTGCTGGAGGTCCTGGAGGTGGAACAGGTGAGAATATTGTGGTATTTGATCTGAAATGTGTTTATCCAAGCAACGTATTTTTTTTATAGGCTATGGTGGCGGTGGTCCAGGTGCAGGGTCGGGATATGGTGGTGGTGGCACGGGTGCTGGATCGGGAAGAGGAGCTGGTGGTCCCGGAGGCGGCCCAGGGTATGGTGGGGGTGCTGGGCAAGCGGGAGCAAGTGCGTCTGCTGGTGGATATGGTGGTGGAGCACCTGGATTTGGTGGAGGGCGAGGAGGACCTCAGGGATCTGGTGGTTCTTTTGGCGGAGTAGGTGCTGCAGCTGGTGGTGGTAGAGGTGGTGCTCCTGGTGGTGGTGGATATGGCGGCGGAAACCAAGGAATTGGCGGTGGTGCCGGTCGAGGAGGTGGTAGTTCAGGTGGTGGACCAGGATTTGCTGGTGGATCTCCAGGCTTCGGAGGTGGTGCCGGTCGAGGTGGTAGCCCTGGTGGTGGCGGAGGATCTCCAGGGTTTGGTGGTGGTGCAGGGGGTGCAGGTGGTTTTGGAGGCGGTACCGGTCGAGGTGGTGGCCCTGGTGGTGCCGGAGGATCTCCAGGATTTGGTGGTGGTGCAGGTGGTTTTGGCGGCGGTGGAGGATTTGGAGGAGCTGGACGTGGAGGTGGTCCAGGATTTGGCGGTGGAGCAGCTCAAGCTGGCGCTTCTGCTGGCGGTGGAGGACTTGGAGGTGCTGGACGTGGCGGTGGTCCAGGATTTGGCGGTGGAGCAGCTCAAGCAGGCGCTTCTGCTGGCGGTGCAGGATATGGTGGTGCTGGCCATGGAGGTGGCACAGGTGGTGGTGGACGGGGAGGTAGCGGAGGTGGAGGCGCTGGTGGTCCTGGATCCCAATACATTCCGCCTGCAGCAGGCGGTGGACGTGGCAATGGGGAATTCAACCCTCAAACTGGCTACAGTTATTAGACGAGTTTAAAATGTCTTCTCCTTGATTCAATTTAAGAATGCTTTTAAGGAATACGAAAAGTATTACATATGTGTCTTAAATATTTATATAGTTTTAAGCTTTCCCTTTGCTATTATAAATTTATTATATCTTTCCCAATTCAAACAACTGTACATATCATAAGCTAAAAAGACAGCTTTAGGATAATTAATGGCTAGTGACTGTTTCTTGTGTATGATGATTATGGTGAAAGAACTGTCATCGAAATTATTAAAATATAAATGGCAACCATATACGTATACTATACATTAGTGTGCTAACTGAAGTCTGTTTGTACTCTATGCAAAATGATTCTAGTCTCTCAAGGCGAATAAGTATGTGAAGACGATTTATTTGCTTAAAAGAATACCGGAAAATGCAAGTGTAAATTCTCAGCACTGAACGATTTTAACTCCATTTTTGACTTCACAATTGGTGCAGCAAAACGTGGTTCCAAGTAATAATTTTTACCCACCCAAAGTAAAATGATTATGAGCAAATAATTATCATAACCTTGGGAAACGAATAAGTTATTTTCGTCCATAAGAACTACAATCACAAAATGTTTTTAGTAGATGCGCATAATATAAAACTTCCAAATTGACCGTCGATATGGCCAGGATGACAAAATAAATCTTCATGAACGTTTAGATCAGAGTTCGGCACAGCTTTGGTCTTCTCACAAATATATTAAAATAGATTTTAAAATCAAGGATAGCCGGACTTCAGACTTGGTCCTTATTCGTAAGTGTTGGCGGATTCAATTTTAAAGCCTCAGAGTTGCATACTAATTCAATTGAATTAGTATAACTTTCATAGCTAGTAAGAAGGTGCAAGATCCAAGAGCTTATTTCTACAAGGTTTAATGGCATACTTTTAGGCATAAGTAGCATGAGTAGTAGAAAACTATCAAGTTTATATGCTTGGACCAGTTTCATTCTCCGAATTCGTGGAAAGTTAAAACTTAAGTTTACTTAAAAGAGAAGTTAACTCCTGTTTTCTCGGTTTCTGAAATAGGTTATAATAAGCATTTTGGTATACTTCGAGGATATGGTTTGGTTATAATAAAAGGGGAGATCGTTTAGTTCCCCTACCTCTGTGTTCTCCAAGGCCGCAATTTATTAAAAGAGGATTGCCTGTACCTTAAGGCAAGAAGTGTATTAAGTTAGTGGAAATATATGTAGTATTGAATTATAATAGAATAATGGAAATTGATTTAGATACGTTCCAGAACTTAAGAAACCTACCTTATGAGTCCTACTGACTACACTAACCAAATGTATTCTTTTATTCAAAGTGCAGGCCATTTACATATACATTAGTCGAAGCGGAACCCGTCAGTTGTATATCCTTCGAAAATATATTTCCTTACGAAAATGAGTTAAAAGAGGTGGGGTAATTTATGGTACCTCTAGCTAGAAGTAGGTTATTGTTAAAGTTTGTAGAGGAGGGGCATAATACGACCATTTTTTTTTTTAGACGTACATGTATACCCTGTAGTGTATGGTACAAAGGGCATATTAACTTTGTGCAAGCCAAAAATGTATGTAACATACAGAAGGAGACGTCGGAGACCCCCAAAACCTAAAGTATGATCAGGGTGACTAGATAAGTCGATATAAACATGATCGTCCTCCCGTCTGTCCGTATGAACGCCTAGATCTCAGAGATAGTAAGTGCTAGAGCAACAAAACTGTCACATAAGATGCCTTATTATTCCATAGAAAACGAGTTTACTTTATTTTTTTGATATCGGGGTTGCATTATATAGCTCCCATAAGGGTGTTCCATAGAACATTGAACCATTTGACGGTTCCAGAGACTTTCGTCGTCGTTGGTTTCTTGAGTGGTGGTGCTTCGTGTTCATACGTGAACACAAGCAGTGTACAAAATTTTATTAAAATCGGTTGACAATTTATAGATATAGCTCCAATAGGTCATAAAAAAGTTTTTCATACAAATTTCGTTGCGTTTCGGATGTTTTTTAAGATTATCTACCAAATTTGGCATTCAGACCTTTTTTAAAGTACCCAAGCACTGTAACAAATTTTATCAAAATTGGTTGACTATATCATATTGCTCCGTAAATTCGTCAGTTTTTGGTTGTTTAGACAGATATCATAACATTATTTGGCAATCAAATGTCTTTTGGTGTTTTTTAGCAATGTACCGGATTTTATTGCAAGCTAGTGGTGGTACAGGGTATTCCAAGGTCGTCCGCGCCCGACTTTAACGTACGCCATCTTTTAAGTATGAAGGTGTATAAAATCTTTTTTTATCAAACATACATATCCTACTGGGAAATGGAGAAAGATTTTTTTGGTTAAATTTAGTGTCTCAATCTTGACAGACAGTCATGGATCAATTGTATTCCAAGTTGGCAATGTTTTATGTCCTTAGGATTATTATGATATCAAAATGATTATAATACCCATCCGAATGACTGCAATTAATACCAACGAGAGTTTAACGCTCTTGGAATTTGAGTCATTGCTGTTTCTTGGCAATAAAATGCATTTTTGTACGCATGTATTTCATGCATTTGAATACGACTAATCGACTAATTCGATAATAATTAAAATTAAGTACATGCGCATAGTAAATTATTACTTTTTGGGTGACTTCTTAAAACGTCTATACTGATTAAAGCCAAATGGATCGGCAAGCTGATTTGGACGGGCCCGTAGTTGCTGGGTTAACAGCGCCTGTTGCTGTCGATCATTTTGTTCATCCTTTTGTAGCTGCTGCTGTTGTTGTTGTTGCTGTTGTTGTTGCTGTTGTTGTTGCTGTTGCTGCTGTTGTTGCTGCTGCTGTGTCAGATTTTGTTGTCCCTGCTGAGTCATCATGTTATTGCCGAATGAACCAAACTGTCCAAACTGACCAAACTGTCCAGCATACTGGGAAGGCAATTGTCCCGACTGCAATGCATTGAATCCTTGTTGAGGTTGATATTGACCCGGAATTTGTGGTTGGAAGTTTTGCTGCTGCAGTTGTTGCTGTTGTTGTAGCTGTTGCTGTTGCTGTAATGGCGTCAATTGTTGTCCTGGTACAGATCGAAATGGTGCTGCTGGTGTCGAAAACTGTCTATAGGGTGTTTGGTAGGGGCTCAAGTTTGGATTAACCACGCCTTGCTGGTATGGCTGCGCCCCAGCAAAATACTGAGGTGTTGATTGAATATGCGTCCCTTCGGCACGGAAACCTGATAGCAATATATGTTAAAGGTCTACTGGGTGACTAAGCGTTATTTACAGACCGTTCTCATCGGCAATGTAGCGCACGGTTATTGGAGTTCCTTCAGGAGACGTGTAAGAATACGATCCTTGTATGACCTGAGCTTCCACAGCTTCGCCATAGCCCAGATTCTTGACATAGCCTTGGGCCTGGGCTGTGGTGCCATCGGCAGTAGCGTACCCATAGCTAAAGCTACCATCCAAGTTCATCTCATTTTGATAAGCCGTAATAGGCACATAGTTCTGCTGATTATACTGGTTGTAGCGGTAAGGACTCTGCTGGTAAAAGGATTGCCATCGAACTTGGAATTACTGACTCAATTTCTGAACACTACTCGTACTTACTACTGCGCCCAAAGGGGAAATTGGCACAATGGGCGGTGCTAGCGAATTTAGAGGATTCAAGGAATTACCCTGAACTGGAAAGATGCCTTGTTGGCGCAGCGGCGGCTGCTGTTGTTCCTGTTGAAGCTGCTGTCGCAATTGTACTGGCTGGGGCTGACGTCGTTGAAACTGCGCCTGTTGAAAGCCCGTATTGGGCAGCTGCCCATAACAGGATTTCCATAGCACAAGCCCCAACAGAGAGATACTCATGAACTGCAGATAGGATCGGTTAAACATATGCTAAAACGCTTTGTCCAAAGAGACAAACTCATGTTTACCCGCATCTGCCGCACTATGGACATTGCAAGCACTTAAGTTATCAACACGAATTCGGAATTTGTCATAAATCCGTTTGCGATGCGAAACGTTTGGCCAATTTCACGCTCGATAAATTTTGATGTTTCACTTTTTCTCAGACTTGTTGTGGGATGGGAGGGGTTTCTAAAGATATGCACGGATTACCGAACCGAATACCGCAACAAGTACTTTTACCTGAGATTGTTTTAGCGGTGTCGTTTAAAGCTGTGCGTCGACTGCAACTACAGTAAGGCGTACAAGTGCTATTTATATGGCTTTAAGAATAGAATACGCCAATAACCAACGGCCGGTGAGAATATGTATCTTAACATTGAATCAGCGCCCTAAAGCTTAGCTCAATCATAAGAAGTATAGTACTGCTCAGTGCTCGCTGCCGGCAGCAAAAGTATCTCCAACTTCCTGTACACTGTATCTGTGTGTGTGTGTGTGTGTGTAGAACTTGTGTCTGTATCTGAGAATCTGGCAGATACAATTTGTAACCGTTGTCGCTGCTACTGCATTACTCTAGTGATGTCCAATTCAACTCAACTCCGTTCTTAGTTCATGGTTGAGTCAGTTGCGAGCGTGTAATTTATTGGCGGCCCAAGAATCGTGTTAACATGTTACAACTGGCAGCTTTATTGGTTTTTTATTGGCCATTGACAGAAGGACAAACAAATTTGTTAGATGCCCTTGCTGTAGATGGGTATCTGCGCTGTGCATAATTTGCATACTATGCAGATAACTTAGTGCATAAGTGCATTATGCATTGGCTGGCGTACCTCGGATTTTCCGTCGTTCTTCCGAAGCGCAAACTTATTTATGATGAACGCAATGCACCAGGTACCAAGTTTCAGATAAACGAAATTTACTGATCATTTGGTGATCGTTCCATCCAAATGCACATGGATTTTTTGCTCTGGGTTATGTCTTTACAATGAAAGTGTACAACTGATTTATATGCTGACGATTTTGCCATTTTCATGACGTTTGGATTGTGAGCCAGTTGATTTTACAAAAAGCCAAAATGCGTGGCAGACCAAACATTTTTTATTCCCAAATGCTCCTGTAGAGATTAACCTACGTTCATTGAGCTACAGTTTGTTGAATTAAGTACGAACGAAGTCAATTATTTAGCGAACTTATTAGTATATTTAATGCTACAATAATAATAATACAGGAATATGCTTTTTCGTGTAAATAAGGAACACTATCTGGACTTTGTACAATTCTTTTATATTCGCTACAATAAATTACAAATCGTTTGAGTGTAGTTATGTTAGGTGATGCAGAGTATATAATATTTAGGAATCCATACTTTTTAATGTATTTGTCTATGAATATAATTAATCAATTTAAATGATACTTCAATTTTTTGACGCCAAAATAGTTGGAATCATTTATTAGAAATGCATAATCTACTAAAGAAATACGCCGTTTTCAATGTCAGCTCTAGACTACTTGGGAATTCTCATCTGTACAGTTTGACAGCTTCCATTGTTGGGCTCTATGTTTATACATACATACATATGTACATAGGTAAGTAAATGAGGTTTCATGTTTAGTCATACTTATGTATGAGATAGTGCTCTTGTTTACGGAATTGGTAGTGTATCTGCTCAGTTGATCATTACAAGTAATGCTTCGCACTTTAATTGCATACTTAATTGAATACATATGTAACCATTAATTTTTTTTTTTGTTATGATTAAAATTTAGTGGAGTTCGTACTGATATATATGGTACGGCTTAGTCATTTTTTACTAGTTACTTTTCATAAGGAAATGTAAATTTTGTACGCTGCGCATGAACCTTCAACAAAAAAAGAACAACTAACTAAATGAACTAGTTCGATTAAACGAACAAAGGAATTATTAAACTGTCTTCAGTTTTTGGTTAATTTAGAGTTGGGAAATTATTAAAGCAACTTGCCTCTTTTGTATCTCATGCGATTTATTATATTAGGTACATAGCAAATTGCTTATTGCTACTAAATTAAATCAATGCCCAAAAGTATGCAACATTTTTTATATTAGACCATTTTGAATGTTTGCGCTTTAAATAATTCTCGATAATTTAGTACCGCTTACATAACAAAAACATAACATAACCATCTATGGTGAATACGTAATTTTATTTGATAGCTGTCTAAAGGCTCTACTTTTATTTATCCAAACGGAAAAATGACCAAACTTATCCTGGCGGAAGACGTATGTTCGGCAGAACCTCTTGGATTAAAATAATTTTGAAAATTAGAGTTTGTTTTCAAACTTTAAAGTCAACTTTAGTAAGAATTTTTGCTGTATGAAGACAAAATTTATCTGCATCATAACTCTTTAAGTACTAATACTGGGACACCTTATGCGTCCGTCCGATAGACCTACATGTATAAAATAATCCCAATAAGCTGATAGATTCCAAGAAAGTGAAACTGATTTTGAAAGAAATAGAAAAAACTGTGTGGGCGTGATAGGTTAGGGAATTAGACCGGTGGTGGGTATAGTTATAAATGCATAACAATGAAAAGCCACCCGCTGGAAAAAGAATTGACTTGATGAGAAAAAATAATAACCGGTTGTGGTTACCTTTGGACGTGCTCTTATCACTTTATAGAAAAAACAAAATATACAGGGGTGCCACAGAAAACCAATTCGATTCAATTTCGATACAATTCCAATTCTCGGTGCCACAGACATGATAAACAACGGTTTCAAAACCGTCGACAAAATTTTTGGAGATTTGATTAAATTCATTAATAAAAACTAATTTATGCAATTAACCCCTTACTTATTTGGAAAGTTTATTCAATTTCTAAAATATTTGTGTCTTTATGTTTTGCTAAATCTAATGTTTTAATTCATGATTTTCATTTTTACAAAAACGATATCAAAATCAATTGTTCATTTGCCATTCTGTGTCAACGTTCAAAATCGATTCTACAAAGGAGTTGCCACATAGTGCGGTACTAAATAATAACATTTCGAAGTAATTATTTTGGCGTATAAATAAATGTTTTTGATCTTAAATGATAGTTAAAAATTTGTTTTTTTTATTTAACCCAAGTTGACTTTATGAAAAGCTACGAATTTAATGGAAAGTTACATAAATATGTGCTGTGCACCTTTATCCTACAAAGTGGCAATGTACAGTATGTTAGGCATGGTTGTGATTGTCAAAAGTTCAGCAGTTAAGGTTTAAATGAAAATATCAGTAAAGGTTCTTCGACGCCTTCGCTTGACTTTTCCTTGTAGGGGGTTTTTTTGTAAAGCCTAAATGGCTAATAATTGTGCAATTGGAATTTTAAACATTAATTTTTATTTTTGTGCAAATTTTCAAATGTAAACAAACCGATTTTGCCATTCTCAATGCTGAGCACAGCTGTTGAGTAGGGCTGTCATATACACTCTTGTATTGGGCGGGACAAATATTCAAACTTAACTTAAAGTTATTTTGCACAAAATGGAAAGCAAAATGATACACAATATGCTGATAATTATCGTTTAATGTAATAAAGAATAAACTTTATTGGATCACTGTTAATCATGTATTTGAATAAGGGTCTAAATGTTCTAAAATAATTTTTACAAGGCTGCAGCCCTTTGCTGCCATTCTAGCAAAAGCGTAAACATTCGAAATAAATTGTTCGAAAAATGAAATCAACCAGATTTCTGTGGCACCTACGGATTTTTTGGTTGAATTGGTTTCAAACCGTTGCCAAAAGCAATATCGATTTCTGTGGCACCTCTGATATTTTGTCTTAAGAGCAATAATAATGAAATAAAAATTTAATAACTGCGGTTTGTTTTACTTATGTCGCTTTAGCTGCTTCGATAACTGCTCTCTTAGCGCCTTTATCCTTTAATTCCAACAAAGTGAGAATTGGTTTTGGCCCTAGTTTGAAGGCTTCTGTGGCTTAGCGTTACTTTGTCTAAAATAGAGAAGGTATTCAATGAGGCAGCTCTCGATGTCGTTGGCTCCGATGTGCTGGCACATTTTACGTACCATCTCCAACATTCGAAATGTCGTCCAAGTAAGCTACTCCAAGGACCGCCGCATGCTTTGGCAGTCGGGTTTTACTAGCTTATTGACAATTGACAAGCCATTAATATTCGACACTCAGTCAAATTTAAAATCCTAAATATTTTATGTTTTGTTTAATTGAAATTAGCTTAAAGGATTTTGTTTGTCTTTGGAAATGGATTTCAGCAAAAATAGCTATGATCGGATAAACTTATGAAAAACAAAAATGAGATTAGAGTCTACTACTTTAGAATTGTTTCCTGCTGAATGTTTGAAATGTTGAAAACCTATTAAATAAAGTTTCGAAAACAACAATCGGGAAAGGCAATACATTCTTTAAAAAATATGCTCTATTTGCTGTTGTACCCAATTGAGTAAACTTTTTTAAATCAACTAATTTTTTAAGTTTTAGTGCTCGATGCAGACACAAAAACAAAACAAAACTTCATAACGCTGGCAAACGTTTGGTCACAAAACAATCTTGCCGGTCTGATGCAGACCAGTGTTGTTTGTTCTTTTGTTTGTTGATGCCAATAGTAAACTATAGATGGCGCAATCCGTTAAAACAGATTTTCGGTTTTGGCGCCAAAAACAAAACTTTTGTATAAGTACTTATATTGAACGAGATAAATTATGGGTGGTCGGCAAAATCGTCGCGTATCTATCTAATATTAAATATTTCAATTGTTACATTAATGATCTTTAAAACGCGTTTGTGCTAAATTGTCCACACTAAGCTTAGCGCATTAAATATAGGTTCACACAATGGACGAACTTAAGTATTGTTAAGAGAGCTCGCATCTCTAATAAATTCATGCCCCACATAAACTAAATTTCAACCCCTTTGCGGCTACGCTTCTGTCTGCACTGAATGTCCAATACCCGGTGTTGAACAATTTTCTACTAAGCTGTATTCACGATATTCACAAAATGGCGTATATCTCACGAACCAATACATACAAACACATCGCAATAAGCTTGAAACCTCTGTATTGACAACCTCTAACACACGCAAAAATCAAATTTAAAATTCATCGATGTGTTCATGAGAACACCCGTAACACGTAAAACACAACATTTATTTTTTATATATAAATTATTTCACATTTTGTTACTAGAGACGCACTGTTTCTTTCATGACCCAAATAAGTCTGTCTTTTTGCTAGGTGGCTTTTTCCTTGTCTAAGTCTACTAAAAGACCCAGTTATTTTTTAGGTAATTAAAATTGTCATATAAAGTCAAGACTTTTCTGTCTCTTTGAATGTATTTCAAAATTTTGTTCAGCTTACACGAACAGGCAGATCGCAGTGAGCGATTTTAATTGCTCTACTTGAGAATTACAGATAAATTTTTAACCATAAATGTTTTGTTTACTGACCGTTCCTATGGGAGTCAACCTAGTCAACCGACGCTGATCAAATTTGGTACAGTGCTTGGGTGCTCTAAAAAACTGTTCCAATATCTTGATACACAAACGAAAGACAACGAAAATGGTGAAATTTTATATTTTACACCTTTCATAGCACAAATCGGTTAAAATAACACTTTATGGAGCAAAATTCGTCTGTTTTTCGCTTGTTTATAAAAATATACGAAAAACTTAATAGTTCTTAAAGGCATAAGGTATTCGTGCTTCACTTTTTTAAAATAATTTTTCGAGTCCTCAAGTCAATACAAAGCGTGTTTATAGCGTATCAAAATAACAATACATTTAAAGTCTAAAGCAAATCTAAAACCAAAAAAGTCGTATTTAAAAAAATGTGATTTGTAAAAGCATTCGATTTGTTTCGACCAGAATTGATTGCAAGCTTCAAGCATTTAAGAATATAAACTCATAATTAAAACTATCTTTCAAGTCAATTATTATGAATAGCTGTTAATTAAGACAGGCAATAAGTGTTAATATTAATTTAGGGTTTCCCCACCATCAACATTTTGATTTGCAATATTAATGGTTCACGAAATGAATAATTCCAATTGCAAAAGAAAAAAAAAACAATGCAATGATGACTCCAAGCTCGAAACAGACAAATCCCATTGCAAAAGTAGCACATCAAATTTATGCAAAAAAAATAAAATGAAATTCAAATACAAATTACATTTCAAAGCGACACACCCCCTTCTCCAAATTTACCTGGTTTTGCGTCTTTGTAACTATTATTAATAGTTCCATTGTAAGATCCAAACAACCAACTAAGATTGTAATGGTATCAGTATCAGTGCACTGCTAACTTACTGCTCTTCTGACATTTAACATTTTTAATCGTTTTTTGTTTTTTTGGATTATTCAATAAGGTTTTTGTTACCACTTGGCCAGCAGGTACTTTAGATATTGCAATCGAAGCCGCCTAACAAGCCGGATGGATTAATGGCTGCACTTGGACTGGTCACTCTGTGCGTATTCAAGCTACTGTTCGTTCCGGTTCCCCTAGCTGCACTCGGAGTGGGTCTTGTTTAAAGGTTAATGGGCCACTCTTAAATTATGCTCACCCGATTACCCGATTACATTGCTGTCAGTCGTTAATGAGTTTTTCAAGAAACAAATTGTAACAGTTGGGGCATTAAATTCCAAGCGCTGCTAATGCAAATACTAGATGGAGAAGCGTTCGATTTCTTGTTTTCTGTAATGTCAAGACTTGTCCACAATATGAAACGGAGCATTTGTAGAACTCATTTATTTACACTTTTGTAAGTCGGAAACCAGAAAACAGGGCGTACTTCAAAACGCTGCCAGTAACCAAGGTAAATGCCAACCGAAACACCAAAATACAAACTAAGCAACATAAAAACATCATCAATACCAAAGGTCTAATACCCTCATTGTTATAAGCAATGGAAACTTGTGTTATATTTATTTATATATATATTTTTTAAATATTATTATTATAAAAAAATTAAATTAAAAATTTAAAAAACCCCCGAACTTAAGTAATTTTCATTTAAAAAGTGAAAAATAATAAAAGAAACTTAATGTTAAAATACCTAAGAATCTATTAATAATTCTAAAAAAATACGTCGCGTTGGGGGACACGCGAGGGCAGACGTCGTTGACGGTCGTATCTTACATGCAAATTTTTTGAAGTAATTCTATGAAAGTTTTTGAAGTATTTTCTTAATTTTGTTTTTAAGTTAATCTTTGTTGCTTAATTAGACTATTTGTATTTAAATTGTTAGTTTAGGAGCGGTCCCCCAAGTCGACGTATTTTTTTTAGAATTATTAATAGATTCTTAGGTACTTTAACATTAAGTTTCTTTTATTATTTTTCACTTTTTAAATGAAAATTACTTAAGTTCGGGGTTTTTTAAATTTTTAATTTAATTTTTTATTTCATACTTTTTATAGGTAGGTTAGGTTAAGTTAGACTTTAGTATATTATAATATACTTACTATAATTTAGATTCTTGTTAAGGTATAGATTACATTTAAGGTCAAGCTCGTTTGCTTTTTTTTACGCATTCTCCCCACTTTCACTCCCCACAACTTTTAAACGGCTCGACCGATTTTCATCATGTCTAGGAACACTCGCACATAAGTCACCTTTAATACAAAAAAAAAATAAATTGAAATCACTGCATGCGTTCGGGAGTTACGATGCCACAGACAGACAGACAGTCAGACAGACAAATTTTAAGCCAATCGGACAAAGTTTATGTTTTTAACTTCAAATGGCCATAACTTCTAAACGCGAAGAGATAGAGCAAAAACGCGAAGAGATAGAGCAAAAATAACCTCAGATTCGAATAAGTGGCGTCGTCAGCTTCAATAGGACCAAATTTTAAGCCAATCGGACAAAGTTTATGTTTTTAACTTCAAATGGCCATAACTTCTAAACGCGAAGAGATAGAGCAAAAACGCAAAGAGATAGAGAAAAAATAACCTCAGATTCGAATCAGTGGCGTCGTCAGCTTTAATAGGACCAAATTTTAAGGCAATCGGACAAAGTTTATGTTTTTAACTTCAAATGGCCATTACTTCTAAACGAGAAGAGATAGAGCAAAAATAACCACAGATTCGAATCAGTGACGTCGTCAGCTACAATAGGACCAAATTTTAAGCCAATCGGACAAAGTTGATGTTTTAACTTCAAATGGCCATAACTTCTAAACGCGAAGAGATAGAGCAAAAATAACCTCAGATTAGAATCAGTGGCGTCGTCAGCTTCAATAGGACCAAATTTTAAGCCAATCGGACAAAGTTTATGTTTTTAACTTCAAATGGCCATAACTTCTAAACGCGAAGAGATAGAGCAAAAACGCAAAGAGATAGAGAAAAAATAACCTCAGATTCGAATCAGTGGCGTCGTCAGCTTTAATAGGACCAAATTTTAAGGCAATCGGACAAAGTTTATGTTTTTAACTTCAAATGGCCATTACTTCTAAACGAGAAGAGATAGAGCAAAAATAACCACAGATTCGAATCAGTGACGTCGTCAGCTACAATAGGACCAAATTTTAAGCCAATCGGACAAAGTTGATGTTTTTCTCCCCACTTTTACTCCCCACAACTTTTAAACGGCTCAACCGATTTTAACCAAACATGTCTAAAAAAACTAAATTGAAATCACTGCAAGCGTTCGGGAGCTACGATGCCATAGACAGACAGACAAACAGACAAACAGACAGACAAACAGACAGACACGTCAAACTTATAACACCCCTCTTTTTGCGTCGGGGGTTAAAAATGGGGAAAAAATTAAAAATAATTACAAGTATGTTTCTCGAAATACAATTTCAATTTCAAATGTTTCCTTTATTGCCACAAAAAAGTAGAAGGTAGCATTTATAAAAACAGAGATTAGATTTTATATAATCTTAGCTGCAATTCTACACATCCGGGAATTCACTGCAGATTTACTTTGAAAAGTCAGGACTGAAATCACAGGTAAAACACTTCTTAAATAAAAAAAATGATTATTTTAATTTCTTTATTGCTGATATACAATATATTTATGTATAGATATTGTAAATACCTTAAAAATTCATAGTTTGTAAATATTAGATCCGTGCTGCAAATTACTTTTTTATATGTTTCTTGTTTTATTATTATAAATTAATTTTTTTATCTATTGTAAAGTTTTGAAAATCCAACTGTTCCCTCGAAAGAACAAATAATTCAAGAAACGAGAATAGCCTATTTTATGAATGATGGAGAATGACATCATTTTTATTTCAAAAAGATGGAGTACGTCAAAGTAGACGCCAACGACTTTTGGGACTTACGAACTGAAAAAGCTATTTGTTTGGTTATTTTTTTTTCATAAGCAAACAAAAAATTGTCGAGTATTGTACTAAAATCTTTTTTTTTTGCCGATCGGTCCTACAAAGGCTATGATCAAATTTGGTATTATACATGCCTGGGGAACTGTAAAAAAATTACCAAACACCAAATTTGCTTACCGATCGGTCCTTTGGGAGCTGTATTGCTTGCTCCACTAAATGTATAAATTTGGTACAGTGCTGAAACCCAATATCGAAAAATAAAATAAATTTCGGTTAGAAGTGATAGCTTGTCTAAGAATAGTTATCGATACCCCTATTTTTTGGGGTGACCGTGAATAATGCCGATTATTGCACGCGTTGAAAAGTCCGAAATGTTGAAAATTCTCTAAGATGCGAAAAGTCCGAAATGTTGAAAATTCTCTAAGATGCTAAAGGTGCCATTCAATTAAATTATAACTGAGATGTGCCGGATTGTGTTAATTTGTGTGCCCACTCGAAGAGTAGGAGAGGTGGGCAATATACATTATTTGTAATGAATTTATTTTGAAACAAGTACATGATAGGCTGCATGCATCAAGTACCAGATTGAAACCAATACACCCGCTACAAGGGTATTAAAATGGGAAGCGCTTTAGCTCTCGATTGCAGTTTCAGTTACGGCTGCTATTTCGAAATTGCTGAAATTATTATTAAATTCTTCTGGCATAAATGTTAGTAGATTCTCAGTACAGCGACCCACCCACTGTAACAGACAATTGACTTGATGGCAAGATGGTAGCAAGCAACATCCATCCAACAATCAACAATCAGCCAACATCAAACGACGACAAGTGGCAAGTGGCAGACTCCACTAGTCAAAAATCCAGTCCATCTGAAAAGTGTATTTTGAACCCAAAGTTGGGGCCACACTGGCACTCAAGACAGACATGACATTGGCATAACATATGGATATGGATTTGGAATTTCGTTTGTCAGACAGTCAGTAAGTCGTGGTACCCTCCATCGCTTTCATTTGGTTACGCCCACCAAGAAACAAGTTGTAATACAAGGCAAAAGCATTTTGATAAATTTTATTACCAGGTCTATGGAGTAATTGATGGAGCTTTGGTGCTGCTGAGGTGTGCCTGGGCCCACACACATTTAGTAGATGCTAAAAAGTGCTACATGGGTTTCTGCACCACCGAACTAACTGTAGATTATGCCATTTTATGTGAGTTTTTGTGAGCTTTATTGTAAACATGATAAACAACCAAAGACAAGACACAATTGTTACACCATTTTTGACATTTTTAGAATTCTTCGGGCTTATTCAACTTGCAAATTAAGAGGCGGATAAGTTCAACAAACTTTTCACAGCTTGTTCAACAACTTTCTAGTTGACCCATAAATCAGCTGATTGCATAATACATGTGTAGGTACACACATACACATATACTAGATGATATTATATAGTATACATCAAATAAAGATGCCAAGTTTCGGGTATAAAAAGAGCAGAACTCTTTGTGCGCGTTTAGTATTAGCATAAAATCCAGCAACCAACAACAACATGTTTAAATTTGTAAGATACTCACAGCAGCTAAATATTTATGAGCACATAACTCCATCATCATCAAAATCATCATAAACAATCAAGCATTCATAATAGTCATTCCCCGTAGAATGTTTTACTCGCGTTTTGTGGCTTTTGCGCAGCGGCCAGCATCTCCAGCAAGACGTCTGAGCAGATCCAGAGTAATCATAAGGATAAGGTGTCCATTGTAAAATCCGTAGGACAGCAACAAAGTGATGGATCATATTTTTACGCTTATGAAGCTGCTGATGGCAGCTATCGCGAGGAAGTGGGCATAGTTAAACATCTGGAATCGGGCGAGAAAGAGTTGGAAATCTCCGGTATCTATCGCTATTACGATGCCAACGGTCAACATGTGGAGGTCAGTTACGTGGCCGACAAGAACGGCTTTGTGCCGCAGGGAACGAATATCCGCAAAGAAATAACCGAGGCAGCACGCACTCCAACTGAGCAGTCAGCTGAGCAAAAGTTTCGAGCGGAGAAAACTAGTTATAAAATAATTTATTAAAGTGACTGCTTCCAAATAAAATAAAACCAACTCTAATCTAGATGTGTTTTATTCAAATACCGATCTGGGAGCCCTCGGTAGAGACAAGACATCGGCTTATTAAACACATAATGGAACAAGCCACGTCAAATTCATTACAGATTCGAGAACCACTAAGGTGGTTACGCTTGCAACATTTGCAAATGTTAACTTAATAATTATTGGCAACAAATGGCCTGTAGTTAAGCCAAAGTGCATCCACATAGACAATTTGCATCAAAGTCCGCAGGCTGCTTGAAAATAATTCAAATCAAATTCCTTTCAAGCGACACCTGAACGGAAAACTATGCCAATGAGGAGCGCCAGCCATTATAAAACTCAACATCCAACACCTACGAAACAGAGTTACCATTCCTCAAAACAGATGCGCCAGCTTTGGCTAAGTATTTCGCAGTTGTAAGGCCAAAAAAAAGATATTTATTTAATTTACAGAGAACTGGTTAAGCTGTCAAATTCATAAATTCCAATTGTTGCAATTTTATGACCATTCCTCTAGTTGTTTGGATGACGTCATGCTGCTTATTTCTTTCCATGTTGTAGGCTTCGTAGGTGATTATATACTCATCTAGTTATTCAAGAATTATAAAAAAGTTTTTATTATTTTGGAAAGCGTAAGAAGTAATTTCGAAACTTACAACTTGTTTTGGGTTCTCACCAAGATGAATTCTTCTCGTAGTGCTTTGACATACGTAAATTTTTAGAAATTAAGAAGAGTGCTCAGGAGGTTTTTCAAGGTCTTTGAAATACGCCTATAAGCCTTTAAATTTACTATATGTTCGTTTCTTTTGTCATTGTTCATCCATGCCCTTTATTAACAAAAGAGCTCCGTTTTGCCTCAAATCTATTAAGACTCTCTCGAGCAGATCTCAATACTATCGAAATTCGTGATATACTCGCCAAGCTGAAAAGGCTTCAGGTTTATCCACACTACGAACCTTCATTCTTCGATTGATCAATAAATCGTATTATTTCATGGATTGATGACTTTTATGGGTAACGTGAAATCTTATCGGAATTGAATAAGCCACTTTTTGGGCACATCCACTTTACACAAAAAATTTGGTTCCATAACCGCCACCTTTTGAGTATTAGGGTAGGGGCTCAAAATGAATCGAAATAAAATATGTACAGAAAACTTTATAGGTTGACCGATTTGCCTTTAAGTATTCGGAAAGTATTCAAATTTTAAAAGAGTAGGACGATTGTTTTGGAAAAAGGTAACATACGAGTAGTTTTTAATCTTAAATTGGGAAAAATAGGTAGTGAGTTATACAGATATTTCTTCAAAGATGAAATATGAAAGGACATAGTATCGGAACTGCTTTAAAAAAATACTAATAAAAAATTAATATGTTTTTGAAGTTAACCAACGTAATTTTTACTAAATATGTTTATTTTTTTAATTATTTTTCAATGATTGCATTAGAGACATAAAATGGAGCGTTAACTATGGATTGTAGTGTTTTGGATCGAGAGCGATGAAGAATTTTTAGAATATTTGAGTTATTTCCAGTTCCCCGCGGTAGTTTGTTTACCTTATGTCCACACAGGCATTAAAATGGATTTATAGAGTCGAATCTAGTTTTCCAGTGCTAATCCATTAGGTGATACTTCTGGAATCATCATCATCATTTCAAGTGTTTCATTCCCATACTTGCTCGCAGTCTTTTTCACTGTGTTATTGTTAAAAATTTCAAATTTGTAGTTGTGGTGTTCGGTGACTGGTCCAGCGCAATTCATTTTATGCCATATACCTTATGGTACAAAATAAAATATCTTTTCGATATCGGATTTAATTCCAATGTAGTGTTACAAACTAATAATTTGATTTTAAAAAAGTTGTAAAAATAGTGTACCTTCTTTATTTAACTCAGATCATTTATACCTTGTAAATTTTTTTATTTCCATACTGATCGTCGCATTGCTACGCTACAGTCGATCATTCCGACTTTAACAATACTATGTTAAGAACTTTCCATGCATCATAAGCAGTGGTGGGCACAAAAAACAAATGGAAAGAGCCCTACAAGAACATCAAGAATAAAAGTTCCGTTACGGACGCACAAGCAATGTGCGTTTTTCTAAGTTCCAACAAGTCGAACGATGGCAAACACTGTGTGTATTTCGTTTTTGTGAATACAACGCATCGCCGGCGATCTACTTGTGCATGTACACTTAAGAAAATTTTGCAACACCTTCAAAGACATATTCAAGTCATGAGTCTATATGACAATTTTAAATATCAATAAAATTTACTGGGTTTTTTAGTTATTGTATCCACATTGTATCCAATCGTGTTTCTGATACATTTCATCATTATAATTGGCGAGACAACCCTGGTCGGGTCTTTGCCTGTTGTAGTTTTCGCCTCCATTCGTCGCGATTTCGGGCTTGTGCTGTTCAACATCTCAGTCCTAAATCCTCAGCATCTTGATCGACCCCATCCAACCATCTCAACTTTGGTCGACCTCTTCTTCGGCTACCTACACACTGTCCAAGTATTATTCGTTTAGGAGGATAGCTATCGTTCCTTCTCATTATGTGGCTAGCCCATCGTAGTCGGAATGCAATTATATTGGGGTGACCGTATAGGCTATATAACCCATGCTTATATCGTTGTCGCCATATTCCGTTTTCTTGTATTCCTTCTCGAATATTTGGAGTTTTTTTTCATTTGCCCTTCTTAACACCCATGTTTCGCTCGCGTAGGTGAGTACAGGTACAATTAGTGTGCGGTACAGGAGGTTTTTCGTTCCTCTGTCTAAGAGTTTACTTTTGAAATGTCTTTGAAGTCCAAAATAGCATTTCTGCGCAGATGTAATTCTTTGGTCTATCTCACGCGTTATATTTATTTTCTATATTTATGTTGAGACCGAGGTATTAAACATTTTCGGCTACTTCAAATTTGTAGTTTTTTGGCCTCTTTTTCAAGATTTATGAAACTTTCTTTTAGATATGGTGCCGATGAAGCTGTGATATCTCTGCCGTCTGCATAGGCAAGTATGTGTACCGATTTAAAGAAAATGGTTTCCTCTGTATTAACTATCGATTTCCAAATCACGTATTCCAGGGCTAGATTAATGAGAAGACACGATAGCTTGTCTCCTTGACGTAGGCCTTTGTCTGATATGAATACGGTTGAAAAACTCGTTTTGATTTTTACAGTGTTCCTGACGTTCGCCATAGTGGCTTTAACTAGGCTTATTAACTTTACTCGTATTAATATTCCCTTATTATACTGTCATATGCTGTTTTAAATTCAATTAAAAATGAAATGTGGTTTTGTTCTGTTCCCGAGATTTCTCTAAAATTGTCGTAGAATAAAAACTTGGTCGGTGATGGACCTACCCGCTTTGAATGCAGTTTGGTAGTTACCAACAAATTCTGAGCATACGCGGCTAGCTTGTCATAAATCAGACTAGATCTAGACAATCTACATTTTATAGACTGTGTTATATTTAAAAATAGTATTTTTACACACAAAATTATCGCATCTACATATATCATTAATAATATGAATAGCAAATTTTCAAGTGCCTAAGACTCGTGTTGAAAAATGTAATGATATTTGTACGGAAGAGGTTTCAATTAAAGATTTTTCTCAATGACAAATATGTTCGTAATTGAGCGCATTTTGAGAAGGTATTGGCTCTTCTTTTGAGTACAATATACATCCTATATATACATATAAAAAAAAAAACAAGACAAGGAAAAACTCGGATTAGTGAATTTTTTGTGATACCATATAATATGAATAAAGTTATTTTTCATAAACATAGGTTAAAAAGATATTGAAAATGGAAATCGGGGTTTGAGCACTTGTACATTGTTCTAAAACAAAAAAATATACCTATTTCTGGAGGCAAAAAACTTTAAAAAACTAAACTTTTTATCACATCCAAAACTGGCCAGAGACTTGGGTGTACAATAACCAAGTGGAAAAAGGAAGTTAAAATAAAAGTTGAGCTTACATAAAGTATTAGCAAAAATCAAAATAAAAGAGCATCAATGACCAAATATGTAGGTAATACCAGATTAGTCATGGATGCTAAAAGGGGCAAGTTAAGATGACATAGGATAAAAGGTGAGATAGAAGAAATAGACCGCTCGAAAAAATGAAAAATTGTATCTACAAAGTTCCGAAGATAAGAAGTTATTAAGAAGTTTAGTAGAATAAATAGCCCATAATCGCACTAAGCTGTAATTTTCTATGGATGGAATGGTGTTTCGACAAAAGCTTGTTAATTCCTCACTCCAAATGCGACTCTTTTGCTTCCCCCATTAACCAAATAAGGGCTTTATCAGAGAACAAAATTTTGAATAAGTTTGACGATTACTTACTGATAAAAAATTTCAAAAACTGCAACCGCTGCTCTGAATAAGAATATCCATAATGAAATAAAACTATAGGCTGTAAAATGGGTTGTCAGATAGAGCAGTGTTGTTTATTAGTCTAATAAACCATAAAAAAATGATTAACGATTTCAATACTTATTTGCAAAATATATTTCACATAAAGACAACAAGTCGGTGCATTTTTATTTATTTATTTATTTCGAGTACTTAGAAATTCTTCAAGGATTGAGATGTAACTATAATTAATTAGATAGTTCCATGGATTATGCAATCTCCGCCATCTCGACTCAAGATTCTCTGGACACACACACATACACATGGGCGCACTCAAGTCAATAAATTACAAGCACATTAACACAAAACGCTGACATTTTACACGACAAATGAAAAGATTTCTGGGCTTGGTGTGAGAATGCGAGAATGTGAGAACACACCATTAAAATTCAAGGTGCGATTAATTGAGCGCCAAATGCACCAGAGATGACTTTAGTGGGATTGGATGAAGCTTTGCAATTCATAATCTTGCCGACAATTGGAATGACTTTGATGTGACAGTACCAGCTAATAAAAAGTACCTACAATGATGAATCGAATCTATCACAGATACCATAGCGATGAGTAAGCTGCCTGCGGAAGTGCCCCCTAAGATTGATAATAAAATGTTGATGATTTTTTTTTTTGGCTACAGGTATTTGTTTAGGCCAATGCCTTTGATTGGAGGCTGGACGAGCCAACAGACAAAACCTACAACTGCCAACTGGTTGACACAATTTATTTCAATGCCGTCAACCCTGACATTTGAAATAAAGTAATTTGAGCATCGTTTGAAATTTGTGCCCGTAGCCAAACGCAGCCATAAACCGGGATGGGATGCGCTGCAAACATGTTTTGCATGTTTAAGCAAATCGGATTTGGTAAAATATTTTCAGACAGACCACGCCGCATTTCTTGGCGCATATAAAAGCAAGGCGCACGGGTAGACGGCGCAACAGAAACCCATTCCGTTCATACGCGCTGACACTTTCGTTTTCTTCTCGAATTTTGTAAAACAATTTACAGCAAAATGTCCAAGTTTGTAAGTTCCTATTAAAGAGTGGGAGGAAGTTCGAATTTTTGAGTGGAGTTAATCCCGAATAAACTCTTATTGTAGATCGCATTTGTGGCCATTGTTGCTTGTGTGGCACTGTGCCTGTCCAGCGTGCAGACATTGCCCGTTGAGACGGAGCGTGAGGTGGTGCCCATATTGAAATCGGAAATTACTAAGCATGAGGATGGCTCCTATGACAGCATTTATGAGAGCGGCGATGGAACAACACACCAAGAGCAAGCAACTGTTGTTGATGCCGGCACCGATGAGCAGTCGCTGGAGATAAAGGGATCCTACAAATATATCAATGATCAAGGACAGGAAGTCGAGGTATTTTACACGGCCGGCAAAAATGGTTTTGTGCCATATGGCTCTTCCATTAATCCTGAGATCACAGCCGTTGCTGAGGCGGCAAAGGACTTGCCTAAGCTGGAGCTCGAGGACAAAGACAAGCTGAGATACCATGCGTAAATAGGTTACGATTAGTTAGGAAGCTAATAATAGTGTCAGCGTGTTCTAAAAATAAATGTTATTAAGTAATTTTTAAAGCTTAAAATTGTTCTTTACTTTGAATTTGTCAAATTCATATTGATTAACTGTTTGCTTTGCTAACCTTTTGTTTGTAGACAGTTTCATCACACAGCATCTGAAATTCCCGCACCAAAAGACCTTGAAATCTTCGGCGATTATGTCCAACATCAAAAAAATAAAAATAAAAACCCCAACAACAACAATTTCATCATTTATCTATACGAATTTTGATTAAGTGCAGATTAAATTAGGAGTTGGTTCGAGATGGACAAGGTTACTAGTATGGGACGAACAAAACGTTATTAAAGAGTTTTGGTAACTTTATTAGCAATTCTTTTTTTACACACAGCTTTCAGAGAGTTGATCAGTAAAGTCATTTATTTCACCTGCCTCTTTGTCTTTGGACAGACAACGTAAATATAATAAATCTGGTTCTTAAAATAAAATAATCGTTGCCAACATTTATTGTTTGAAAATAACTTAAAGCTGACAAGATTTGCTTTTATTTCATTTTAAATCATAAATCAACACTATTTAGCATAGATGGTATTATTCTTTTAATCAGCGCTATGCAAAGACACGAATAATTCCAGAAGCTTCGTAAAAAAGCTTTTTTTTGTTTTTGGTAATATCTAAAATATTATTTATTATATTGCAGCTAATATGATTTATCCAGTTTTATAATTTAGAACGCGCACACTTTAATTTAAATAATACTTAAATTAGCTACACACTAAAAAGATTGCACTGGGAGATTCAAATTGAATGATCAAGTTGAGCTTAGGCCTTCTTCTTCTCAGATTTGGCTGCAATGGTTTCCTCGCTCTTTTCCTTCTTTTCCGGCTTTTCCGGCTTTTCCGTCTTTTCCGTCTTATCCGGCTTTTCCGTCTTTTCTGTCTTTTCCGTCTTTTCCTTCTTTTCGGTCACAGCTTTAACGGGCACATTTTCGGGTACGACAGTTTTTTCTTTCTCGACGTCCTTAGAACGGGCTCTACGATTCACTTCGTGTTCATCGGGATTGTTGGGCAAGTCCGCGGCAGCCTTAGCTACGGCACTGATTTCGCTCAGTATATTAGTTCCCACTGGCACAAAACCATTGCGTCCCGCTGTATAATGCACTTCGACCTCACGACCCTCATCATCAATGTAACGATAGGAACCGGACACCTCTAGAGCTTCATCATCGGTGCCTGCGTTCTGTAGAACACCCGATTCTTCGCGGAAGCTCTTGTCACCGCCCTCGTAGGTGAAACGGAAGGAACCATCTGGACTCTTGTCGGTCTCGAACTTAAGAAGTGGCACAATCTCACGCTTCTCTGTGGTGACATCCACACCGGCTCCAATGCTGGCAGCATATGCCGCGCTGATCAAGGCGAGCAGACAGAGCTGTGGTAAGCATGATGGTCATTTGGATTAATTAGCTGGAGTTATTATTGAAGAACCTAGCGAACAGATGATGACTTACGATCTTAAACATTTTATTGCGTGCGTTCGTATAGAGTGACGATAGTCAACTTGGACAACGGCAACGCCTTTAGAGTCTTTTATAGCAAAAACTGTCCACAGTGTACAGTGTCTTACGTTATTCTATCTAAAATAAAAGTCAGAATATCTAAAAAAAAACATACGAAGATGGCAAAGAAATTCTATAGAAACAAATTTAACGCGTTATAATAAAACACTCATACAATCATTAGCATATTTGTGATTCAGTTATTGACGGTCTGAAAAAAAACTAAATGCTTTAGAGACCCATGGGAGATACAAATAAAAAACTACACATACACAGACTATAATATAATAATTGTATATCTATAAGGTTTAAAGTTTTTGTTTTGCTTTTTACGAAATTCTTCTGTTTTATATTATTTTAATTCTTTTGACTGCTTTTTTAAATAATAAATTTAACATAGAAAATACATATCGTATTCTCTCAAACGCATTTCTAGACTATTTATTATTTCGGTTTAATGACGGTTGCTCTTATAATACAAATTAAATAATCTATGTATATATAAAACAAACGTACATTGCAAATAATTATAAAACGTCATAAACTTGTTTGCTTCTATTAAAAAAAAAATAAGAAATTTAAAAATATATTTTGCTCAGCGGTTGCTTCAAGAATATTAAGATATCACTCAGCGTCAGTTGCTAAATACCTATTATTTATGACCATAATACCAAAGTTATTGATTATTTTCAGGGATTAAATCAAAGTACACCAAAAATATATTTTTATTCCAAGGGGCAAAAATTTTAAAACTTGTTCTAATCAAATTTCTGATTTCTATCCATGCTATCATCAGGCCGTTGGCATGGAACTCGCTTGAAAGAGATATTCAAATGTCTTATTTGCAATTTTTCAAACATTTAGTCCCATCACAGCTCGATTATCATCAAGTGCTCTTAGTTTTTTGTACTGCAATTTTTGTGGATTGCAACTGACATTTCCTAGACGCGGTGTCCAAACAAAGTTTAAAGTTTAGGAGAAAAATTACAAGCAATATTTTGATAGCCGGCCGGCATAACGCCAAGCTGTCAAACTGGTACCCTGACCGAAATGTAGTTCACCTTTAAGATACTCGAAATGGAAAAGGGTGTGCGACCATTGGGTCATCAAATGTTGTCAGTAGGAGTACATTCTTCAAAATGTAACATCTCTATTGAAGCATCATCTTACAGTCTATAACTGGTTCACTGGTTCCAAAGTAAATGTATGTCTTCTATTGACTAATGTAATATTCGATTTATTTATAAGGCACGTTGAAGTACATTATAACATCAGCCATGTGATTCCTTTACCAAGTATCCACTAAAGAATGAATCAAACTACACAATGCGAGAAGACAGACCCAAACGACGGCCAAAACATGCCTTAAGATAGATTACTGTCAGTCGCCCCACATAGATGGTACAATGTCTTTTGGCATAATAAGCCGCATTAGATTAAATTTGGCATGGGAACTACAAGGAACTTTCGAATGTCAAATTTGGTGATAATAACACATTTATACATTTTCAATAGATCCTATATCGAAAAATTAAAACGGATTTGCTTTCACTGGAAACCAATAATCCGATCCAGAGCTCCAAAGTTTGGTTGACATAACTCTATGAAGTTCTGGTGAGAATCTAGACAATTAGCTGAAAATACACACAGCGTAGAGAAGAGTTGGCTATTGAATATACTGTAATGAACAGGCTCATAAGACAAGACAAGAAAGCTTACTTTGACGATCTGGCGAAGAATGCGCAGATAGAGGCTGAAAAAGGGGATAAGAGAAATCTCCATAGTCTGGCAAAAACTATTGGAGGTAGGATGCACGTTGCAACGACTTGCCCTATTGAAGACGAAAATGGCAACATGGTTACTGCTCAGAATGAACAGTTGGAAGCTTGGAAGAGAAACTTTGAAGCAACTCCAAATTCCTACAATAGCTCCAATGAGAATCTCCCAATCCGAAGGAGACATAATTTAAACAGACAAATAAAAACTAGCCCTCCCACACCAGAGGAAATTGAGAGTGCAATTAACACCCTGAAAAAAGGCAAAGCTCCGGGAGCATATAAAATCGCCGTTGAATGCTTCCAAACGAATGCTCAAATGATGGTACAACAGTTAATTCCGATCTTGGAAGCTGTTTGGACCTCTGAAAATGTACCTAAATCATGGAAAGAATCGGTAATTATCAGGATGCCGAAGAAGGAAAACCGACAAATATGCTCTAACTGGAGGGGTATCTCTCTCCAGCCAACAATCATGAAAATCCTCAATCAGATCATACTAAACGTTCTATGTAGAAATCAAGCTGGCTTTCGCCCTCAGAGGTCTTGTATAGATCAAATAAACACTGTACGTATTATCGTAGAGCAATCCGAGGAATTTAACTGAACTCATAGATTTCTGAAAGCGTTTGATACCTTTGATAGGGAAGCAGTTTGGGTAGCACTTCGATCTATAACAACGGATAACTAAGTGATCCTTTTGAATGCAATAGCGGTGTGAACAAGGAAGCACTCTTTCGCCCTTACTCTTTATCACCTTTCTTGATCTGGTATTTGGAGCAGCTGAATTAAATAGTTTTGGAATCAACTGGAAAATTAACCGTAAACTAGGAGGTCTAGAATATGCGGAATATTCGGTCCTTCAAACCCAATTAAATAGACTCGCCACAGAAGCCTCAAAAATTGGTCTTAAAATCAACAGCGCAACGAAAAGTTTGCGGGTAAACCCCACTAAAACAAGCGCCCTTAGCATCGACAACTTGCATATTGAAAACATAGACAGATTCGAGTATCTTGGAAGCCAAGTTACATCATCCAGAGGAGCATTGGACGATGTAGACTGCAGAATACGTAAAGCCAGAGCTGCCTTTGGACAACTAAAAAGATTCTGGCCAGAACCGAATATCCAGCGAAAAACCAAAATACGCAAAGTCGGTGCTGTTGTATGGTTGTGAGACATGGTTCATTACCAGTATTGTTGGCAAGAAGCTCAAAACATTTGTCAATTGATGTCTCAGAAGCGTAGTACGGCTCCGAACCATTAGCAATGTGCGCCTTTGGGAACTTTGCGAACAAAAACCAATCGAAATTGAAATTCGCAAGCGCAAATACGGTTGGCTCGGTCACACGCTGCGCAAAGATGATGATGAGATTCCGCATGCAGTTCTGGAATTTAATCCACAAGGCAATCGATCCAGAGGCAGACCTAAAATGACCTGGCGAAGGACGCTCAACCGTGAGACCGGGAAATCCATCATCGAGCTTCGAGCAATGGCGCGAAACAGAGATCATTGGAAATCCTATGTTAATAACTTATGTGAATGACTACGTTTATAATTTGTTTAAATTATGAATATGTCCTTAATAATAAATAAGATCTTGGCTTTTCAACGGACGACAGACAGACATAGACTGATCCATAAGGTAACTTTTTTGCCCGATATCTTTAGTTTTGACCACCCCAAGTCTTTCGATTTGATTGTTAAATTTAAAAAGCGCTTGCAGCGTTGTAAATTTCAAAGGTCAACAATAAATGCAAAATCCCTCAAGCAATATATGATAATTCATCAAAATTGAGGTGTATTCATATAATAAAAAGAGCAAAAGAATATTGATTGCAACATATTAGCACAAGTTTGGTATTTTAATCTTTTAATTAATTTTTGAGTTTACAAGTTATTACACACCAAAAGATCTTCGCATGGTGAATCTCGAATTGAATTACCTTTACAGTCGCACCAAGAGCTCAGAAACACCAACTTTGTGAATGCAGCAATGGCAATAATCAAATTAAGTCTCTTCTATATGTTTCTTGATACTCGTACAAATGTTGTTGTAGAGTATGTAGGCATGTAAATATAAAGTATACTGCTAATTCACATAAATTAAAAGCAGACAACTTGGCGTGCACAAGCACAGAGAGATTTCCACTACTTGGCTTCTAATACACATGGCGTATGCGCAACGCCCATTTGCATTTAAAACAAGTTGCGCATACGCCGCATGGCACACCATCTACAAATGCAGCAGCAGCAGCTCTTCCGATTCCAAAGCTTCTGCTGTCAAACCAACAAACATTTTTTTTTTTTGCTGCTGCTGTTTCCTGCACCTTACCTTACCCATAGGGTAAAGAGTATATTAGATTTGTCCAATGCTTACAACAAGCACAAGAAGTCTAGTAAAGAAATGTGAAGCTTGTCAAGCTAGAGAAGTGAATAAAAACTCTAAAGATATAACATATATTTTAATTGAGCCTCTCTAACCTAAAAACTGGAGCAATCATTCACGTATATTTAGAAATTCTTGATGCAGGGTATCCGACTGTCGACTAGTACCGCCTCGAATGATGCACATTTTCTTTGTTTGTTGTTGCACAGCAGCGCTCTTTTTGCGGATGCTGTCGCTTGTCTCTAGTCTCTTTCTCATTCTCGTTCGCTGTTGAGGGCTGGAGCTGCTTGAGTGCAACGATGGCTTGGAGAATGCATTTTTGGTATAAAAGCGTTAGAGCCAGCTTCATGCAAGTCAAAACAGTTTTGACGAGCCTTGCAAACGTAGACGCCGATTCTGTTGTCACATCAAAATAAAATCATAAAAATCGCGAAGTGAGTTTTACCAACGTCTGTGTGAGAGTGTGCGTGTGTGTGCATGAAAAGGATCCAGCAGGATCTCCAACAATTAACAACTGAAATAATTTCTTATTTGTGTTAAAGGATAGTTGAAAATATTATTATGACTAAAATGCGATGTCTTAGAAAAGTGGAAAACGCTGCATCCAGTTGAGTGGTGGAGGTTATTATAAGGCTAAATTAGGTATACGAATATCTACTGGATATGTACATATATAGGAGATGTAGTTTTAAAATTACTCGTTTTTACCTATATCCTTTACCAGTTTAACCCAGGTTACCAATCGGCAACCAACAGCCGTGTTTGGAGTTTTTTTTTTGTTGGCTCAATACCTGATTTTTTAGAGTTATAGGACATAAGGAAAAATGGATATAGCGCTGTCGATAGGCCTCCTTGGCAGTTCATACATCTTATAAAATAAAAGACAGTACGCGAAAATTATGTAGCAATTTGTATAAAAATCGACTAATTGCAACAAACGAGCTTGACATTCAAAAAATTGATGCACGCCACCGGCATCCCTGTTATCGATTATCCCAGAGTGCTGCAATTTGTTGCAACACGAACTTTTGGCAAGAAACTCAAGTCGAAAAACATTATAAGCCCATTTAAATGTAACCAAGCATCACTGTCTGCCATAACTTAAGATATCTTTTTATTTTGACGGCGCCCCACATAAAGGTCATGCAGTCCTCCCACTACGCGATTGCAACCGTTGCACTTTGTTGTTTAGGTGCCGTAATGGGGCAACCACAACGCGGTCTGCCGCCTCCACGATCCAACTCATTCGATGCGAACGCTGTGATATTGAAGCAAAATTTCGACTTAAATCCGGATGGCTCCTATCAGTACAAGTGAGTAAGCTTAGCTGAATACTTTTACTTGACCAAGGGTAAATGTTAATTATCTTATTATGCACAATGATAGCTATGAGACAAGCAATGGCATACGGGCTGATGAGGCGGGCTATTTGAAGAATCCCGGAACTCAAGTAGAAGCGCAGGTGAGTGTCAGACCAATTGGGGTTTAATTTGTGGCTACTTCTGAAGTTTCTGTTTACATATTTAAGTTCGTAAATTAAAACGAAAACTGTTGCATCGTTTTATGAGCCCATGCAAAATATGTGCTGCATACTTTTGGGATGCCTACAAAGAACTAGTTCAAATGGTTCGCATTTATATACTTATATACCCACAGGTGATGCAAGGTTCATACTCGTACACTGGGCCCGATGGAGTCCTCTACACCATCACCTATATTGCGGACGAGAACGGTTATCGTGCTGAGGGGGCGCATATACCCACACCACCACCCGCACGCGCACCTGGCGGTAGATTCTTTAAATAAACGACCCAATCAAAAGCTGGCTTTGTGACGTTTAGGCTTTTAAGTTTATTTTCTTATACGTAAAAAAAAAGTTGTCAATCGTTTTGCGTTCAAGTGACAGTAGCAGCAACAAGAATATCTTCAAGCGGCAGTACAACATCGTAGCCTTCAATGACAATGCACAGTAGACCGCAATCCATCGGTGATCCTTCATCCTTATCTTTATACACATGTACTTCTATAAATACCAAGTTTAATTTTTCCCAATATCTACAACTTTGGTGCAGTTCCCAATGCCCTACTTAGTTCGTAAATAACACTGTGTGAAATATGTTTTGTAATCTGTACTATCGTTTGATAAGTTTACGAAACTGCAATCCAGGCAATAAAATAAATATTGCACAAACAGATATATCGAATCAAGTTAATGGGTTTATGTGAAGGATCGTAGCATTGTTATGTATGAAACTGCCTTCTGTACAATCTGTTCGCGAAATATATAATAAGCATAATTATTAAATAAGAACAATGTACGGCATTCTGTATTAGCCTACCGATAAAAAAGTCTCCATGTTTGCCACAAAAAAGAATCCATCGATGTGAATGCCACGCTGAGCCCGCATCATGGAGATTACAATGCTCGATCGAATACTAGGTGTGTACTCCTGGTACCAGGGGCTCTCGTAAATAATCCTTGCCAGGTATGTGCTCTCCGACATTATGCACTCACCACAATAACAATAGATATAAACTTGCACCAGAATCGATGCTATGAAAGCACAATAGAATAAAACCTTTGGATCAGATAGGTTGGCGGAAATCTGATAGCTTAGGGCACCCAAGTGTAACGACGCTACCAGGAACTGTGTGCATATAACAGGCCGATAGAGTTGGCCCAGCTCCGTCGACATATCAAGACAGACTTGATACAATCGCAGCACCTGTTTAAGCCTTTTTTCACTTTCGGCAACATTTTCACCCCTGAAGTTTAACATTTTGTACTGGGTGATTTTATATAATGCACACAAGTTGTGGGCCATTGAACAAAAAAGAGTTTCCAAACAAACCGAGGCGACTATTACACCCAATGAGGCACAGATATTCCATACATAGGAAATGATAAAGAAGTGTATACGATGAATATCCCAGGGATAACTATAACAAGAAACAGAAATAGTAATAAGAAATAAGCAATAGTACAACCTACATAGTGGGATAAGGCATCTCTGGCTCTGCAAAGCCTGTGCGCAGATAAGCACTCAGCATGTGGACAAGGGGCACCACTACTGCTGCGAGTCCACCAAATAAAAAGCAATTTCTATATAATCCACTTATACGTTGATCTTGCTGATTTTCCTTAGCTATAATCTCAGCATAAACTGCGTTCTGGTGGCATTCTAAAAAGGAAGCATTAATTTCGGAAAGATAATAAATTGTGTCATCACTATTACCATTGTCAAGAACCAGCGAAAGTTTCGGAATTAAATGCTCAAACTTTCCATGCAACTGTATAATCATTCCAAACTTATACAGAGCCAGCAAATCCACAAGCAGAGAGCATATCATCTCTATTAATCTTTCTACGTCATCCAAGTTTTGACGTCCAAATTCAACGGTGAGCGGCACAAATGTCAGTAAAACTAATATGCTAATTGTAGCCTTGTACGGATGCTCCCAGCTCTTCTGAGGTGCCACTATATTGAAACCAATTAGACCGAAATAGAATCGCTGCAGCTTTAAAAAATTCGGCGCCAGCATGTTTCCTTCCTCTATGTAGGTCTTTTGATCCTTTTACGATACGTGTTGCAGCTTTTATAGCCGCATTGACTGGGCGTTGCCAAAGAAGGTGTCTTAGTAATTACAAGGCAGTGTTACTTGACACCACTTTGTATTGTACATGCTAGAGGTGACATACAGGTGACAGGTAATAATCAAGTAAACCCATAATCTTGAATACTAAAATCAATATTGCAATCAAATTCACTTTTTGTATGCATCAAAATAATTAAATTTTTATTATTAAAAATAAAACATTTACAAACATTTAGGCAAAGCAGATGTGGTCTGATGTAGTTGTAACAATTAGTGGGTTAGCTTACCAACCCCACCCGCCACGACCCCAACCACCATGGCCACCTCCCCAGCCGCCACCTCCCCAGCCGCCACGACCCCAACCACCATGGCCACCTCCCCAGCCGCCACCTCCCCAACCGCCTCCTCCCCGACCCCAACCGCCATGTCCCCATTGACGTGCCTCACGTGCACCTTGATTTTCATGTCCTTGGGCATCTACATCCAGAAGACTAACAGCAGCGACACCAGCAGTTTCTTCATTGTCAGTTATCTGGCTATCTACGGGAACGGCATAGGCGTAGGCCAGACAAAGCACCCCAAAGAGGGCCAGCAGAGTTAAACGCATTGTCTTTGAATTTCTTTGTGATCCTTACGGGATGAAAATAATCGTGCAAAACAATTATTTGACTTGAGCTCTTCAGTGCAACTGATATCGTTTGTGGCTATGCACCGGCTATTTATTTGCCAGATGACATTGCTGGACTTCCATTAGCATATTCCAAAAAGCACAGTATATAGTACACTTAAGTCATCCAGGGTACTCACACAGATGCCCGTCATCATTTCATTTTGTTTGTTTTGTTTTTGGTTGGTTTATTGTACCACTTAGTATTAGCAGTACATGTTCCTACGTATTTACCGCCATAAGAATATTACACTTTTAACGTATGCATATCTTTTTATTCTCAAGTCATTCTGTCTCCCCTTTTCCAATGTCCAAATAAAGAGTCATTCACCAGTTGTTGAAAACAAGTTAGAGACAGCTTCTAAAAAGCGTGTGCATAGGCCCACTGTGTGCCCTAATTTAATTTTTATTGTACTTTAATGTATTAAACCAGTTTTAATTTGCGATTTATTTTTGTTTGACGCTCCGAATTACAATTGCATTACCATTAAATCTAAATACCAAGGTCAAAGTTATGACGCTTTTCATTAAAATTCTAAAACCAATATGCATGTATCGATTAACACTTGGGTGTGCCCATATGTTATCGGCTGCATCTGCCTGGCTCACAATCTTAGCGGCTTTTGCAAATTATCACAGTACAAGTGGGCGTAGTTTTTTTACACACCACACACACAAAATAAATTTTATATTATTGTGAATAAACATATGCAACTAATTGCTTGCGCCATCTAGCGGCTGGCCATAAACATTTACTACAGCAGCGGTACCCGGTACCCGAATAAATAAAAATTCGCAATATTGCTTTTTTTCTGACTATGTCAATTTAATTTAAAACATGGACACAATATTCAATAAAAAATAAAATACCAATTATTTATTTAGAGCTTCTGCAACTTTTACAAATTTGCTGGACGTGACTCTGGTAATGATTCTACCAGTAATGGTGGTAGTATCCCCAGGGACGGTAATATCGATATTCGTAGCTCCAGGGCTGATCATAATACGCATACCTCCAACCCCCCCAACCACCCCATAGCCAACGAGCATTGCGTGAACCTTCATCAGCGTGTTGTGCACCCACATCGGCATCCTCCATAAGACTGGTGGCTGCCAGTTTATCATCCGCCAACTGCGGCTGCCCTTGATCCGAATCCTTATCCAGTGCAGCCGGCTGACCAAGAGCCACGCAAAATAGGCCAATTAAGGCTAGGGCCAGTAAACCAGATAGATGCATCTCTGAGAATCCAACTCCAACTGTTTGAGTTTTCTCACTTAAAGATGGCTTTTATAGATCTGCATACAGTCGTACATTCAAAGCTTCTAATTGGATTTGTTTGCACCCGATGTTAATTTCACAATTGCTATGAGTTGCACTAAAGCCGATAATGAGCAAACAAGCTGCCTTGAACGTCTTGGTACTATGCCCACCCACGATTACGATGCAAAAATGGGTTTGTATTTACAAAAGTCTTTAACAAAAATTAAAAAATTCTTACAGACTAAGTTAACAATTTAATAATAAGGTGAATACTGTTAGCCAAGCAGTCCTAACAGACTGCCCAATGCTTGTGGATTAGCTCCAGCAGCAGAAGCAGCGGCGCTACCACCTTGTCCATTTTCCAAAAGTGGTCGCAAACTGCTGCCAAGTGCCTGACCCAATAGCCCGGCCAGCTGAGCTGTTTGAGCCGTGCTGAGCTGCGAGCCGCCAGCAGTATCAAGTCCACCCGCACCTAGTCCGCCTGCAGCGCCAGCAGTTCCATAGTTATTGTTGGAAGGAGTTTGACTTGGATAATTGCCATAGTTTCCTTGGTATGCGCCCAGATTTTGCGTGGGTCGTTGATAGCCAGCGTTAGCATAATTATTATAACTTGGCCTATAGTAGCCGCCATAATTTGGTCTGTAACCCAGGTAGTTTTGCAGCAGACCTGGAAAGCCATAGCCTCCATAACCGTAGTCGCCATAGCCACCGTAGCCGCCATAACCACCGTATCCAGCATAACCATAATTGGGTCTGTATCCGTAACTGTTATAATTCGGATAAGCGGCTCCTCCGTAAAACTGCTCCGAGGGATCGGACTGCGCAGACGCACTGCTTGAGCTTGCCGCTGAACCCACTGATAGATCGTAGACAGGTCCTGCGCCCAACAATAGCGGCCTTAACAAACCCAATGTACGTCCTTGACCCACCGTAGGCTTAGTCTGAACTTTTGACTTACTCTTTTGGCAGCTTGCAAGTGCCACAAGCAAACTTAATAACCACAATACAATCTTTGCATACAATTCCATAGTATCTCAAATCTGACTCGCAATGCGAATCTGAACCAATCTCACACAACAAACACGGGTTACTAAAGATTTGCCGAAGTACTGAAATAAGTTTTATATTCAAATTCAAGAGCTGAGCCAAGCCCATCCAAGCGAAACAGCTTTAATAGTTCTTGAGCAAATTTCCAAAAATGTTTTCAAACTTGCAGACCTTCGCCAAAAAAACAAACAAAACATTGGCGAGCGGAAACACGCAACAAACAGATGCTACTATGAAGTATCCATAGCAACTCAGAGATGTATCTGAAACGTCATCGACTAGTTTTGTGGCTTTCACGTGCCGCTGTAGCCTAGAAAGCCCAGCTGCAGACGGTCTTCGTCATCGCGATCGCCTTTTCCAATAGATTTTGGCTTGATTGGCTGACATTGACCTTGCTTTAGTATAAATTCTGGCCAAAATAAAATCAAAAATGAGTTCAATTTTCGCACTGTTACCTTTTTTTTGGAGTTGTTCGTGTTTCTTGTTTACTTCCGCAGCTACTGCGTGGCTTACATTTGTATCTATTTCACTAAGAGTATACCCTCTAAACAAAAGCTAAGGAGCATATTAGACTTGTGCAAACACCAAAAATTGGTTACACAAATGGTACAAAACTAGGAGACTTTGACTCACTCTTCATAATTTTACATTACACTCGCACCTAGACGACTTCCAAATACCCTCTCGAGTTCGCTCGTTCTGGGGGTAAGTAGTAAAAACGGAAAACAAAGTAAATCGTGTTATATAAGGCTTCTATGTAAGAAGGATATTGGCAGGGACATTTTTGCTTATAGCTCCTGAAGTTTTTAACCGAGAGATGGCTAATAAAAATGGAATGAACACGTCTTTAAGCTCTGTGAGATTAAGGTGGAACCCTCCCAAGTTATACCCTCATACAGACGAAGGAGCGGACTGATAGAAAGACATGGCCCAATTAAATTGCCTAGTCTGTCCGCCCGCCTATATAAAAGTAGAGTGGAAAAATGGGATGACAGTCCGCTTCTGATATCGTTAAATTTCTTTAAAATAAACCATTAGTCCTTTTTTTAAGGAAATTCTTCTCCTACAAAATTGTTAATAGTCAAACACAAATTTTTCCATATCGGCATGTCGGTGGTACAAACTAATAAATAAGAAATTATTTAGGTTCTGTACATATAGTGATTTAAGGGTATATAATAGTCGGATTGTACCGACCGTTATTGGCCCACTTGTTTTAATTTTGTTTTTCTGTTTTTGTTTATTGTTGTAGGCGTTGCCGAGCGTCTTAGAGCTTCGTGTATTCAATTTTAAAAGATTTAAAAGTTTGTGCGTACAATATAGATATAAATAATTAATATTTAGCAAAAAATATTAATTAAGTAGGTAGTTGACCCTTGACGCATCCACCTGTTGCCACACCAAATGTGTATACCCTCTCTTGTCTAATGCACATTAAGTTTGTGCAAACAAATATTGAACATAAAAAAACTTTTACGGATAAAAACTAGTTTCGTTCGTGATATAACACTAGGTTATAAAATCATAAAAACTTCTTAAGTAATATATCTTTTTGTTTTCTAACTATTCCTCTGCTGTCTATAATAATTTATACAGTTGTTAGAAATACATATGTATATATACATATATGGGTTATTACTATTACTTATTATTGTAACATGGAAAATAATGCTTGGAAAGAAAGTAATTGAAGCCAGAGTATTATATTACATATATATGTATGGGGGCCAATTCATTTATTTAGGCAGATATCGTAACCAAATTTCGTTCTCGGAAGTTTTGAAAATTCCCAAACACTGCAGTGCTCGTTAATCGTGACCAATTTTAACAATCGAAATTTTGTTTTGATTAATTTTGAAGCTCATGAAATATCCAGTATTATATTCCAAACTTGTTCAAACTTGTTAACTTAACACTTACTTCAGAATTGTGATTGACATTTGTCACAATTTGCATATTGGAACAGCACCATACTAAAAACCAGTTTAACTGAAATGACTAATGGTTGTTTACATCTTTGATTTTTGGCTTATTAGAAGCTTGACCAATTTATTTAGTTTTTTTGGAGATACACACTAGGCTTTAATTTATACCAAACTTGTTAAGCGACATATCTTTTATTGTGAAATGGAGTTACTCTCATTCAATTTAATAAATGGTTTTTTTATACCCTGCCGAAAAAGTATGTAACATACAGAAGGAGTCATCGGAGAAACGACCCCAAAGTTACTTAAAATATAATAAGGGTGCCTAGAGATGTCGATATACCTCGGTCCGTCAGTCCGTATGAATGCCTAGATCTCAAAGATGGTAAGAGCTAAAGTATCGAAACTTTCACATCCCTTATATTCCATAGGGGACAAGTTTATTTTGCGTTCACCCCGTAGGGGTGATTCAGGCGATCTCGAAAAAACCGAATGTTTTAGATGGATAATTCGTTCAAATTTGTCACTCAATAGTTTTTTATAGTTTCCAAGCACTGATCAAAATCGGTGACTATATCATATAGCTCCCATAGGACCGATTGGCCAAAAAACCTTTTTTATACAAAATTCACTGTATTTCGTTTGTTTGTAAAGATATTTGAACTAAATCTGGGCATTCAGAAGTTTTTTAGAGCACCCAAGCACTGTACCAAATTTGATCAGAATCGGTTGACTATATTCCCATAGGACCAAAAGGCGATTAAAAAAAAAATTAAAAATTCGTCTGTTTTTGGTTGTTTGTGAAGGTATCGTAACTCAATTTGGCAATTAAATGTCTTTTGGTGTTCTTAAGCAATATTTCGGATTTTATAGCAAGCAGTCTTCGTTCAAGTATATCTTTCTTTTGAGTTTCAGTTGTCTAGTAACTTAGGTACAAAGGGTATACTTGACTTTCCCCAAGTAAATCTTTGGTAAATCGTTTCGATATCGCGCTTTTAAGGTACACCGTTTTAATGTTTTTATTTCAAACTAAACAGAGACATGCGTTATGGTGTCCTGCCTCTGTGTGTCTAAAATCAACTAAATCGGACGAATACAAGATTTATTGTCAAAATGTACTCATTTCGTCCCCTTTCCCAATAAACTGCATCAATTTTTGACTGTGCTATTATTATAGCATTGTTTACACAAATTAGCATAAATAATAAACGTTGACGATAATTAAAGATTTTGTTTTATTTCGCTATTGGCTTTTTTCTGCATTAAGCCATTAAACTGTATAACAGACACGATCACCATGTAGGTATGTACAAAAGTACATGTGAATGAATATATGTATGTATTAATGTTGCTTTTCTTGTAGGCCAGTGGTGGGCAGTCACTCAATTTAGTCGGCATACGCACACTCCAAGTGTGTGAAATCTGTCTCTCGTTTTTGCTTAATTGTTGCTCTTGCTGTCTCGTTTTTACTTACGCAAAAAAATGTTTGTTTGTATGAGTTTTGCCCAACACTGTCCTAGGCCAGATTCAGACGAAGGGGTGAACAGACACATACATTTTAAAGTACCACATATGAATCTCTCGATTCAACTACTTGCTTTCGAGGGGCGAAATTAACACGGGCGTGTCATAGAACTTTATGCCTCCAACTTCGATTCTTGTGCAGAGGTGATTTTCATTTCTCCAATTCATATCTTCTGCATGCATGAAGGTTATGACTAAAATTCATGGCTTGTTTATGAAATATGCATTGTTGAAATTCATGGCTTGTCTTTCTTAGCTGTTTGTCTGCTAGTCATGAATAATCGGTCACAATAATTGATTCTGCAATAGTAAACAATTTGTATTTTTTTTTTTATTCGACGTTGTTTTTGTCGCTTAGCAAACCATGTTCCTTGTTGTATTTGCTGCCACACAGAAATAAAATAATAAATACGCAACAAAAACGCACGGAATTGATTATAATTTATACTTTCAATAATGGTTTTATAAAATAACATATAAATGTACGCGCATTTTGCTTATAGAAAGCCGCAGAAAACTAATCTATGTGAGAGTAAATAGTACAGTAAAAATAGACAAAAAGGGGTTGACCAGGAAAAAATTGCATGTATGTGATATACGCCAAACCGGACGGTTCCTCGAACAATAGAAGCAAATTTTGCTTCTATTTCAGAAGTCAAGACCAACAAATCGCCTGAAGTCGACGGTATGGATCAAGAGCTGTTGATAGCTTCCATGATTGTCAACAACTTTTGGTCAAGTGGCACTCTTTCGACGGAGTTGAAAGAGGTTATTATATTTAAACTTCCTAAAAAAGGCTACCATAAGTTATAACATAAAATAAAAGGCTGAAAGAAGCGTTACAAACAGAGTTAAGAAATAAACAAGCTGGCTTTCTTCAGCACAGATCTTGAGCCCATATGATGACCATCGGTTGAATGGAGAGCCTCACTATGCATCGATCTCCAGAAGGCCTTTGGCACCCTCGATCACAAATGAGTTTTCTTGCAAAGGATTGCCACACAAAATCATCCACTGATAAAAGCTCATTAGCTGCACAGGGGTGTATTTGTTCCCCCTGCTGTTCAACATAGTTTTGGATCAAGGCTTGGAAAACCTCGATTACGACATACAGTGCCGCATCAAAAAAACCGAATATTTCGAGGCGGCTAGACCTTTATATACAACTCGAGCTTGAACTGAAAGTTTTTGTAAGCCGATGCATGAGCAAGACTTGCAGAATCTTGTAGGCCTACTAGAACATCGAACGTAGCGCTATGCATCCCGACCCTCAAGAATACTGAGGCGTAAGTGAAACTAGGTCGTTCACTTGCGATGATAATGATAATGAGATAGTGAAGCTGACTCATACGGTAACATCTGCCCCTTCTACATACAATTCATTCATAGAAACTATCCAAATATCGCGTGATCATCTAAGTAAATACTGCGTAAATACTACAATATTTTAAAACGTCAAAAGCTTTAAAAGTTCACTGTTCACAATTTCACCATTAATATTCAAAATAGTACTAAAAGTCAAAGCGCACAAAAAGTGAATCCCCGAAAGAAAAAAAAACAAGCTACTAAAGAGGCTTCTATAGAAAGTGCTTAAATGCTTCGCTTATTTCGCTTCAGAAGTAAACAACATTTATTTTTTGTTTTGTTTTTTTTTCTTTTGAGGCTTGCCAATTTGACAAATGTGTGATAAAAGTATGGGATGAGGGATGAGTCGAGAATACAACGAAACGACGCGGGAGCACAGATTGAAACTCGTCTGGCAGGTCTTGGGATTTCCATACCTTCCTTACAATCTTTGTGGCTAAATGACTCAAGGCGTATTGTGTATTAATTATAACTTTAAGAGAAAAAATTCAAATATAGACGAAAATAATTAAAGATTAGAGCTATCTCTAGCGAAGAAACCGGTAAAAGGATGAACCGGCCAAGCACCCAATAATCATTGTTATTGGTTTGTTTGATGCTTGTGTGGGTCCCCCAAAAAGTTTGCCAACTATAAAACGACGATGCTTCTTAGAAAAGCAATTCAGTAAAAATAAAGTTTTCAACATGAAACAATTTCTTATGGTAGCACTTTTGGTTAGTCTCGCCCTGGTTCATGGCCATCCAGTGGAAGAAAAACGCATTACTCTAGAAGATGTTGATGGATCCCAAGATCAGCAGGTCGACGCTAGCTCTAGCATTCGTGCTGCCCGTGGATTTGGCGGTGGCGGCTGCTGTGGCGGTGGTGGTGGATATGGCGGCTATCCAGGCGGCGGTTTTGGTGGTTTCCCAGGTGGTGGCTTTGGCGGCGGCGGCTATGGCGGCTATCCCGGTGGCGGCTATGGCGGATATCCCGGTGGCGGCTATGGTGGCTACCCCGGTGGAGGCTTTGGCCGTCGTGGTGGTGGCGGTTTCGGAGGTGGCTCTGCATCAGCATCAGCTTCGGCGAGTGCCAGCGGCTACGGCAAATAATTAACAAATAAACAAAAATTAATAAAATAAACTAATACCAAAAACGAAAGCTATTTCTTTTGATATAAATCAAAAACCGCAAGCGAAGCTAAAACGCAAAAAAATCAAAACAAAAAAAAAAAACAAATGCTTTAAGCCGGTTCTAATATAAGACGTATTAAAACATTCAGAGTGAAATATTGTTTCAAAAAATGTAATACAATCGAGGCGGTGCTCGACAATGTAATACCCTACACCGTTTTTTTTTTTTTTTTTAAAGTTCTGCACTGTTCATGCAGTTTAACAGCAAGGGGAGGTGACTTTTGTACATTTTTGGTAATAAATGTTTCATTCCGAAGTTCCGAAGCACTGCACTAAATTTGAATACGATCAGATGACTATGGCTCCCAAAGGACGCTGTATTTCGTATGTTTATGTTTATAAAGATATTTCAACAAAATTGCATACTCGAAAGTTTTTTAGTTATCCCAAGCATTGTACCAAATTTGATTAAAAATTTTATTGCATTGTGATGGTATAGGGTATCCAAAAGTCATCCGCGCCCGACCTTAACGTATGGCATCTTTTTTATGCCAGACACGAACCATGTGTGTATATGAACGTACTTGCAGCAAATCATTTAGTTTCAAACCACTTAGAAAAAATTAGGAGCACCAAACATTTGGTTTCAAAAGGAATCTGAGATTTTATTTCTTTTGTAAAGCACGGCCGATTATTATATTCCTATTAAAATCTGGAACGTGACAGAGCTATGTTCATAGACACTTTTACTGATTTAAAATACGTTCTTACCCAAGATAGCATGTGATGTGATAGACTGAACGAATTAAAATTCGGATACGGGGACTCCCGGAGAAGAACGCTGATTTCATAAAAAAAAATTATTTTGACATGGATTGATGAGCGTTTAATTTCGCATTTATATTTGAGTACCACTCTAGAGCCACAACAAGAAGCTTCTTTATGAACTATACCCACAGGGTCAAGGTTAATATGGAACTGTACGATGACTGTAACAAGCAGAAAGTGTCTTGGAAGACTATTTTTTGTTTATACAAAAAAATTCATGATCAATTTACTGAGATATGGTTTCTTTTGTTCATTTCATATAAAAACCTAAATAAAGTAGGATGATTATTATACATTAGTGAACAAAAGTATTTTCACACAATACGCTTACACACTATCAGACTGTCTGTCGCATCTCTAGAGCATAAGTATTCGTTTATGTGTATAACATGAGTGACCCAAAGATATATTGCTATCCCTCATGCAAATGGAGCGGTATTTAAACCGAATCCTATGTTGCATGCTGTATGTGCGACAATATGGTGCATTGCAAGAGGGTAAGGGCCTAAACTGGACCCGCAAAACTTGTCGTTCCGCTGAAATAGAGAAGAAAACCTTCATGCGCCAAATCAAACTACGCTTTGATAATCTTTATAGGGAATTTCGCTCGCTACAAGATAAGTTTTCTTCACTTTCAAGCTTGTTTGGCAATTTGCAGCTTATGAGAGTTTCTCCTAAGCGCAAAAAGGCAAACCTACCAATAATTAAACCAACTTTAATAAATTCTAACCCAGCAGGGCCTATAACTCCCAATCCGACGCAGCTTATTTATTTTTCAACCCTATCCCAGTTTGTTCAGCCGCTGCTGGTGACACGGCCAATGCTGTTGCTGTCGACACTGGCGCCAGTTTGACTATAGGCTCTGCAGCTCTTACTGTTCCTGTTGAGTCTGCCATTAACAGGGTGACTGATGCGCCATCCTCTGTCATCGTTCTGAGTGGAGTCCGCCACCCTTCGGATTTATTGATTGGAGTAGCACCTAAAATGTCCATCTTCCTATCCAGGCTACTGCCTAATGTCGGCAACCGAAAATTGCATTAACCAATTCGATTGCGAGAAGCTTAATATGTCTCCAAACGAAATTGAAGTATTTGAGTTCAATTTAAGTATAAGCGGGATATCTCTTCGTTTAAGATTACTATACTATACTTAATCCTTCATTCTGGCCTACTCACTTTAGTGCATGAGATTATTAGAAAACAAAAAAGTAAGTCTATTCAAAAGCCAGGCCCTCAGCCGGTTTCCTTGCCACCAGTTGTCCCCTCCAGTGTTGCCAGTTTAACCTATTTCAGGCTGGATCTAGCATATTTGAAAATGGAATTGCTTATAAAAATTGTAAATAGCCTATAGCCATAAGTCTAGCATATTTTTAAGTCCATATAGCATATTGTCACATATTCGTTACTCCAACATAATCAAGCTTGTTCTAGATTTCGACTTGTGCAACACGACAACACATAACTTTTCGTAGTTCTGTGATGACTAAATACAGAACACCTAACTTTAGTTTCACTCGTTTTGGTTTTGCGTGTACTCCAATTTTAATAGACATTTTTGTAATAAAAATATACTATATAATGAAAATTAACCTCAAGTGAGCACACCTAAATTTTCATCAATTAATTTTAATTTAATTTCTTAAAAGCTAACAATTATATTTGTATTGAATATGGGAAAAATTATGTTTTTCTTTAAAATGTTCAACATTTTTAAATTTTAACGACTATCATTTCAAAACCTATAGTTTTTCTACCTTGTACCGTATAGTACAAAGGGTATATTAAGTTTGTGCAAGCCGAAAATGTATGTATTATGTATATAGAAGGAGTCGACGGAGACATCCCAAAGTTACCTAAAATATGATCAGGGTTACTAGAGAAGTCTATATTCCCATGTCCGTCTGGCCGTCTGCACGTTTGAACGCCTAGATCTCTGAGATGGTAAGAGCTAGAGTAACCAAACTTTCACGTTAGATACTACTCCTATTATTCCATTGGAGACAAGTTTATTTTATTTTTTTTTGATATCGGGGTTAATTTATATAGCTCCCATAGGGCTGTTTCAGACAACCTCGAAAAACCAAAAAAAGTTTTAAGTGGATGATTCGTTTGTTTATGAAGATATCGTAACTAAATTTGGTTTCGAACGTTTTTATAGTTCCCAAGCACTGTACCAAATTTGATCAAATCGGTTGACTATATCATATAGCTCCCATGGGAACGATCGATAAAAAAATTGTTGCTTAAAAATTCTTGATTTTGGTTTTTTATGAAGGAACCTAATTTGGCAATCAAATGGCTTTGATGTTTATAAGCAATACCGGATTCGATTGCAAGCTAGTGGTTCAGGGTATCCCGAAGTCGTCTGCGCCCGACTTTTCGTATGCCATTTTATTTTTTTGTATATTTTCTTCGATTTGGATATAGCTTTTTTTCACCATTTATTTTTAAATTTTTGCCTATTATAGCCTATTTTTATCCAGAATCTAGCTTATTCGGGAGCTGGCAACACTGGTCCCATTATCCGTATCTGCCTCTAACATTTCAATAAACTAATTTCTCATATCTCTGTTAATTTCAAAATATAAGAGGTTTTTAAACAGAGCTTTATGTTCTGTTTTCGCATAGTTTTTTTTTTTTTTTTATGTTTTATTTTGGCAATAATTCAAAAATTCATTTATTTTTATGTATTGCATATTTCTATTTTGATTCGCCAATCACAATACACAGAGTGTAGGAGACATCGTTGGACATGCCGTTAAATTAATTTTAAATTAAGTTTTTGCTGGAACGTCTTTTAAGCCTTTTTATTGGGTTTGCGTGAATTAAATTTCTTGCCAGCCTGTTTTTATGTTGAGCTAATCGTTCATTGTAACGGCTTACATGTTTGTTAATCTGCATCTCCACTGTGTCCAGATTTAGATCATGGTGCAAGGTCGAATTCCTTACGTACCAATCGCAACCAGTAATAAGGCGCATTGCCTTATTTTGGAACGTTTGTATACGTAAGCGATTCGAGCGAGCCGCTATACCCCAAATCTGGATAGCGTATCTCCAAGTGGGTGCCACAATTGCGTTGTAAAGTGCTCTTTTGCATCGTAGCGGAAGAGGACTTTTTGTGTTCAGAAGCCAATTCATTTTACTCATTTTAAAGCGGCAACTTTTAATCGTTTGGTTTATATGTGATCTAAGTGTTAGTCGCTTGTCGAGAATCACTCCAAGATATTTCGCTTCACTTTGAATGATAAGGGGCTCGTTATCTAGCCATATAGCGGGTGGAGTCTTCCTCTTTAATGTGTATAAAACCGACTGACATTTGCTCGGATTTAAGGTAATATTCCACCTGCGAGTCCAGTTCTCAAGCAGGTGGATATACTCTTGTATCCCGTCAGCTACTTCATACTCACAGGATGATGAGTAAAATATTGCCAGGTCATCAGCGTATGAGGCGATTAGCATTTTGTCCTTCACAACAGCCTGCAGTAACTCCGTAGGAGTAGGGATGTCAGAAGTGTACAAATTATAAAGAAGCGGCGCAAGTACACTTCCTTGAGGTACTCCAGCTCTCATCATCCTGGCAGTGGAAAGCGTGTTTTTGATGCTGACTTGAAATCTTCTGTCCTCAAGGTAAGATCGTAATATTCCAAAATACGAAGCAGGCAGTAACATCTTAATTTTAGCTAGCAGACCGATCAGCCAGACTCTATCGAATGCCTGTTCGACGTCGAAAAATATCCCATAACAGTATTCATTGTCGTCGAAAGCTTTTAGAATATGGTTAGCCACTCTATTTACCTGCTCGACGGTGCCGTGTCCTTCCCTAAATCCAAATTGATGGTCAGGTAAATAACTGTTATGTCCATTGATCCTTTTAGCCATCAACGTCTCCCAAACTTTGGCAAGAGTGGGGAGGAGGCTTATTGGACGGTAGGATTCTGGGTCCGACTCATCTTTTCCAGGTTTCCTGATCATAGTAATGAGAGCTACTTTCCATTGGGCAGGGAAGTGTTGTGTTCTTATTATGGCATTAAAAATCAGCGTAATAAAAAGAAGAGCTTTCCTTGGTAAGGCTCGTAGGGTAGCATGACATATTCTGTCATGTCCTGGGGCCTTTGACTTAGGAAGCTTTGTTATATTTTCTTCTATCTCATCTAATCTGATGGGCCTTACAGGCAAAGTCATTTGGAGTGGTGTGTCAATGATGCTGAGAGTTTGGACTACTTCTTCATCCGTGGCCAGTTTAAAAGGCGTAAATCGCTCTTCGAGGTGCTTAGCAAATGTATCTGCTTGTTCCTCTGAATTTGAGCAGTAACTACCATCATGACGCCTTAGCGGAACTAATCGATAGGGTTGTCTCTTTATGTTTCTGGTCGCTTTCCATAGGTTATATCCAGAATCAAGCTTATAGTCCAGAGCCTCTATTCTTCTGTCGAATGATTTCTGTCTGAATGTCTGAAGTGCCACTTTCAGTTCCCTTTCAGCCTTTTTCCAGACAGCCTTGTCTGCAGGATGAAGGGTGGTCTGAAATTTCCTTCGGAGTCGTCGCTTTTTAGAGAGAAGTCGAGTTAGCTCAGGAGTTAGCTGGTTACCTACTTCGTCATGTCTGGCAACTACTTTTTCCTTTTCATTCACATGTTCTATTATTCTATTCCGTTTCTGACCAAGAAATTTTATCTCCCAATTTTTTAGTTATAGTACATTCTTGATCGCTCTATTCGCCGTGGCGGAGGTATAGTTATTGCTGTTGAGGTAAAACTTTGCACTAAATATTATATTTGATGCAATAATAATAATTGACAAAGCCAAATTATAATCAATTCCCAAACTGTTTGAAAAAATTTAGTGGCTCATTTACAGCATCTTTGTAAGTCCCTCATTTTCCCGTGCCAGCATGGATTTATGAAAGGACGTTCTACCTGTATAAACCTTCTTGAGTTTATATCCTTACCTTTTAAAATTGTCAAATAAACTTCAAACAGATACCATTTATACTGATTTTAGCAAGGCTTTTGGACTCTTTGCATTTCCGACCAAATTTCTCGATTGGATTTCTTCTTACATTGCTGGTAGAACCCAAAGAGTTATAGTTATTTCTACTGGTAGTCACAATTGTTCAAGTATCTTTCGGTGTCATTTAGGTACTCTGTTTTTTAAACTTTTTATAAATAATCTGCCAAATATAGTTAATCATGCCCGCGTTCTTATGTTCGCTTATTTTACTTCAGGATGACTAAAACTCTCTTTATAACTGGTGCCAAAATAACCATTTGAACTTAGACCTTTTCTAAATGTACGTTTATGACATATCATCGATATAAGCTCACCTGGCTAATTACTTCATAAAAAGTTCTCTTTTGGTGCGTATCTCTTTATTTTCTGATTTAGGTGTTACTTTTGACCCTTCAACATCCATGTTTCTACAGTTGTGTTTTAGGGTTCATAAACATACTAGTCAAAAGAATTTAACGATCCGTATACGACCAAGGTTCTTTATTCTGTTCTCGTTCGCCCAGGACATGAGTACTGTTCCTGTGTTTGGTGCCCTAAGTATAAAAAATACCAAGCACGAATAGAATCTGTAAAGAAAGAGTTTCTTCTTTTTGCCTTACGAGAGAATTATAATCACTTGTCGCGTATCCTCTCAAATTAAATTTCTCCTTCAGTTTAATGAGAGCTATTTTTATCACTTTGACTCCCGTTAAAAATTCCTCCAAAAGGGTCGGAGTCCGTATTGCTAGTTCAACTTATTTGCCACTGACTACAATTGGCTGAGGGTAGGGGCATAGCTAACCAACGGGCAAATAAAATTCCTTCAACGGATCAATTGCTAACTACCTAATATTAATTACATTATACGAGGGGTATTCAAAAAGTAAGTTTCCCTGGTCTGGCGTTTCTCTTGTGCACCATCTAGCGGCCTCGCACTGAACACAACATCAGTGTTGAGTCTATCGATAAGAGCGGCACTAGTATTGGTGACCGAAAATAGTTTTTTCAGCAGTATAAACACAACAACCATGGAGCTACCATTGCAAAACGTGTCCAATTGTGAATTGCGTTAGGTGTTTTGTTGGTTGATTTTTGGAACCTGGTACAACAATCAATGCGGATCGTTACTGCGAAGTTTTAAATAAGCTTAAAAATGCCATCAGACGAAAACGTCCAGGAAAATTATCCAAAAAAATCTTACTCTTTCATGATAATGCACGGCCTCATTCTGCTCAAAAAACGAGAACTTTATTGGAAAAATTCAAATGGGAAATTTTCGATCACCCACCCTACTCTCCGGATCTCGCACCAAGTGGGCAGCATTTTGTTTTAAACGAAGAAGTCCAAACATCTGTCAAATTATGGCTCCAAAAACAGGACACGTCTTTTTTTAAAGAAGGTTTGCATAAACTCTATAACAGATACGAAAAATGTATTCAAGTCGAAGGTGACTCTGTAGAAAAATAGTTTGTGAGTCAATTAATTAATAAATATTCATTTTGTAAGCTAAAAATTGTTTTGTTCTTCATTTTAAAATTAGGGATACTTCCTTTTTGAATGCCCCTCGTATTATTTATTATAAATTTTGTTTATGGCTCCTCAATTATTATTTTTATCTTTTTTTAAATTAATCAACTGTTTTAGATTGTATGTTGATCTTTCAAATAAATAATAGCTAAGAACCACCTTTAGAAATTCACCTTATTTCCATCTTTCGAGGTGTGAAAATCATCAAATCATATGAAAACTTTCCACTATTCCAAGAAAATACTTCTATTTCTAGGAAGTTATTTGTATGTGGTCTGGGGACCCTCCACTTATTTAAAAAATATTCTTGGCCTTATATCTCTACGAATAAATGACGTCAAAATTAAACTGAGGGACTAAAAAAAGAAATAAAGTCAGATAGATATCGCAAGTAAACGCTAATTAACTAATAATTGACGGCTAAGAATATTTCTTAAACATTAACTGCTATAAGTTACGATGTTATTTTTATTGTTATTTTTAACTAAACAAAATACTTTAGTATGACGCTTATCACATTCCCAGTAATAATATTTTAACACTATTGTTTTTGTAAGCTATTTTAGTGATATTTGGATATATCGTTAATAATGATTCATTAATTCAAAATATGAAGAACATTTGTCGAATCTTCGAAGTTTGTATATGTTTACACATATAGAAACGAAATGGATTTCATAATGCAGCGATGCCTGACTAAGGGGATCGAACTAATTTGATTCTGAAACACGTGAATTCTTTTGAATTTAAAATAAATAATGCTAAAAATTAAATTAAACCTTGCAAAGATTTCTTGATATCCTAGCAACACCGATACTACATTTTGTAACTCCACTGTACTATACAGTACTATGTGGTACCAAACTTTCAGATTAAATCCATAATAAATTTCCAGACGACCTCTAAGCAAACCAAAAGTCTTAGATGAATAATTCGTTTGTTTATCAAGATATCGTAAGTTTTTTGAAACGGAAGTTTTTTAGAGATCTCCAGCGCTGTAACAAATTTGATTAAAACTGTTGCCTATATCATAGCCTCATCCATATGAACAATCGATCAAAAAAACCTGTTTAGTGCGAAATTCCAATTTTTTTTCTTGTTTGTTTTTAAAAATATTGTAACCAAATTTGACAAAGAAATATCTTTTGGAATTCGAAAACAATATATCGATTTATATAATATACCAAAATTGTCCGGGGCCGACTTTAACGTACGTCATTTTATTATTCTGCTGACTTTATTCTGAGTCATTTCGGCTTTACTTTGGACGGGTGAGTGGGTTCGCTAGCAGAAAATAGCGTACAGTATTCTTTTTAACATTTTCTTACACATAAAATGGATTTCTTCTTACGCTTTGGTTCGATATTATTAATGCTTCGAGTTCGTCAACCATTTCAATGTAAACCTTCAATACTATAATGTACGACGTATACAAATCGTTCTAATCAAATTCACACATTGCAAGAAGTTCGCGTCTTTTATTTGCACCTACATAGAACACACCCATTTTTGTTTCCATATCTCCACTTTTGCCTTTCTTCGGCCTCTATTATATTGAATATGCCTTCCTTTATTGTTTAAAACTTCGTGAATTCGATTTGGCCTTGAGCTAATAAGATTTTTTTTAGCATTATTTCATCTATTATCGATCGATTATTATTTAAGGTCTGCCAAGGTCTCAAATTGACGACCTTTCTTGTAGATCTTGTTAGAGATCTCGTTAAGCTGACAGCCAGCCATTACAATAATGGTATTTTTTACGACGTAAAAAAGGCTTTTGTCTTGTTGGTCAGCTCAGTAATGGTCTTCGACAAAGTCAATAAGGAAACTGTCTAGATGTCTGAGTTGGTATTGATAAGAATAAAGCATACTGGAGACTTCCCCTGATACCGAAAAGCTTCTCAAATCATAAGCGATCCTTACCTGACATCTTGCCAATATTTGTGTGTCGTCCAAAAAGTAACATTTCAGAATCCTGCGTCCCGAAATATTTATTTTTCGCTAATACCCAACGGGATGTCATATGGAGCTTTTTCAACTTGGCTATATTGGAAACATATTTGGTTAACCGTAAAACACGGTTCATTAATTTGTATGATTTAAAACAATATTTTTTGGTCAACTCCAATCCTTTTAATTTTGGTGAACTTCATCAAATTAGTTTTTTCATCATCGGTCAAGTTATTAATCTCGGTTCTTATGCTATTCTCATAGTATTTCTTCAGCTTTAAAGTACAAAGATAAATGTATCCACCACAAGGGGGTCGCTAAAATTACATATTGTGACTCATCAGACAGTGGAGTTCAGTGCCTACCGCAACAAACTAAACCACAAATTAGCAATATCACACCTAACACCCCCCAATGGGGATTCGTTGACGTAAGTTGATCAATAACTGTGCGAAGAAAAACAAAGGTAAGTGACGAAGGTATCGCACCGGTTAGTGTTAATTCAATGGAAAGATGTACGCCAAATTAAATTAGTGTATTCACACAGTTGTCGTCATTTAAGTCATCTTCGTCGTCTCCTCGATCTGCGGTAATAATTAGCGGTAAGGGTAAAATTTGTTGGTGTCCAGGCACTCCTATAAAACAATAAGCATTTCTGGTCTGCACTTCAGAATCAAGACAGTACTCGACTGTAACAGTTCAAAAACAATACCCGCATAACTTTAAATTCCTTGAGATGAGAAATTTTACAATAACAATGATGAAGTGCACATTTATTTTTGCCTTTATCCTGATCTCTCTGTGCCAATCCGCACCAGCGCCGGCACAAGCTATCGGAAACTCTGGCATCATTTACTCGGATACGGATATAACTGGCGAACATCTGCGGCCAAAGCGTGCCAGAGGCGATTATCAAGGGGATTACTTTATTTGCTATCCCAGCAGTGTTGTCTATGCTTCTGCGGCAGCCAATGCAGCGCAGCTCCGTCGCTCCGATGACGTTGAAAATCGGAGAATTAACAACTATTATGACTTCGATGCTCGAAAGGATCGAGCGGATAGAGAACGTGCTGCTTATACTGACAGTTTTGGAAAATAGTTCTGGGATGCCATACTATATTTTCATTTAAGGGACTCAAAAGAATGTATTCATTCTTTAAGAAAACACACAGGTGTAGCTTTAATAATAGTGCAATGCTTTGTTATTTATTTAAATATTTATTATAAAACAAATTAATATAGTTTCTAAACATAAAAAATAAATGAGTGAAAAAATAAACAACACTGAAGTATTTTTGGGAAAAAAAGTTATGCAGATTATGTACAGTTAGTGTGACCAATGAAAGGGAAAAACCGGGAGATTGCTCGGTTTTGGAAGCAACGTTCCAGTGTCCGATGACTATCTTTCAGAGTACGAATGCGTTGAATTATAGAGCTTCTGAAATAACATCCAATATTGCTAAAGAAAATATCATCCCAACGACGATTTTAAACAAAAAGCAACAGAAAAATAGATTCAAACTATCTATGTAATATATAATACATATATATTCAAATAATAAATTCAAGTTAATAATTAATAATAATAAAGTTATTTTGCTAAAAAATGCTTGTTTCGTTCGTTAGTTCAAGTGTTTCAGATTTTAGTACTTTTTTTCAGATAATGTATCGGCTTCGCTCAAAGTTGAGTTGGTCTCACTATGTATAGTAATTGTCGGATAAGAAGTGTCTCTACACTACACAAACACTGTCTAGTAAACTGGTGTATCTCTAATTCGGGATATTACAGTATCACAGTTCTCGTCTTTTGTTGAAGCAAGAAGAGACTATCCTTTTTCCAGAAGGGGGTGTCCCTAGCCTTCATCATATTTTCTTGATATTATTTATTATTTTTTTTTTTTTTCAGGTACCGGAAAGTGGTTTATTGCTTATTATTATTAACGACCATAAATTACTTTAATACTTTCGATTGTAACGTTTTGTCATACTGGACTGGACTGACACTTTCATAATTAATTTAATTTTTCGTTTTTAATGAGAGTAGTTCAGACGCAAATCCAGAAAAGTACATATTTCGATTTCGGTTGTGGCTCAATGAGTAATAAGTACAATATGTACCGCCGGGTCCCCCTCAGGTCTGTTTATCTATATCTGTCTGTTTGTGTTTCGATTTTGTTGACTACCAAAATCGAAAGTATCTGTGAACCTATGGATTGAACTGTGGAATGACAAGACGAATTACGAATGATGAACATGCTTTGTTCTGCCACTGGCTGGTTTTCAGATGACACACCAAAAATTAATCACTTTTGTTAGATTAAATATAAAAAAAAAAAAAGAACACCGAGTCAGTAAAACAATTACATTTATACTAGATAATGTGCTTATCATATGAATTCCACAATGCAGCTCCTATAAAAGCATCAATCAAGTTGTAGGCATATTCATTAGGCGTTTGAAATTCTAACCAAAAACATTACAGAAGTAAAATAAAGTGACAAAATGCGACTTTTTACCTATGCCTTCTTTATCTTGAGTGCGTGTGTCCTGATGGCTTACAGCTCGGTCCAGGATCAATCGCAGTCACAGGCAGAAGCCCTATTGGAAGCAGACGCATCCCCTGTTGAGCATGAAAACGTGGATGCACGTAAGATACGAGGCTACGGATACGGTGGATATGGACGTGGTAGATGGGGCGGAGGATATGGCCGTGGCGGTTTTGGTAGATATGGCGGATATGGCGGATATGGTGGATATGGTGGCTACGGTGGCTATAGACGTGGCTATTGGGGTCGCTAAAAAAAGCATTCGTATTGTATGAAATCAAAAAAAAATTAATAAAAATCTATACAGCATTAATGCCTGATACGTTGCATACTTTTAGGCTGTTCGATTAAAATTAGTTCGTCACCTCAGTCTTTCGATTCTTCCAACTTTATTATAGGGTTTAACAAGCAGCACCATTTCACAAAGTCACTTAGCTGTAAATTTTTCTGCAAAAACTATTTTCGCTGTCCTCTCATTGGCGGCTACCTTGAGACATTTCACACCTTATTTACTTTTAGCATTAGGTTGAAAGTGTTAATTGTTTATAAAGAGATTACCAAACTCTAACAAAGCGTTTTTTTTAACCACCTTATCTTCAGATTTGACTGTGATAAAAATATAAAACTTTACTTTAAAATCGGTTTTACAAACGTGCTCTTTGCACACCATTTATGATTATGGTTAAAAAAAAAACGAATAGTATGCATCATGCTCCGCGACGGGTGCCCAGCTGCAGAAGAAAGTTTCGTTCGAGTGGCATAAAAAGCGATTCCAGTTAGCCGGAAACAAACAGTCGGTCAACGAAATCGTAACAAAAATGAGGTATCTCAGCTACAGTGTTGCAAAATTGTTAATAGTGCTGGTATTGTGTGGTAGCTGTCATGCCCAGCCAGCTCAGGAGGGACAGACGAGCGAACGGGAGAAGCGTCAAATGAAGGGCGGCACTGCTGCAGAAGCTGAAATGAAAATGATGTCGGCGACCACAGCGAATGGAACTCCGGCTGTGGCCACAATGCAATCCCCGCTTCCCATGGCAATGGGTTTGGCCATGACAATGCCACCTATGCAAATGCCAATTAATCAGCTGGCATTGAATGCGGTAAATATGCAGATGGCACGCTATCCCCACTATCCTGGTTTTATGTACGGTGGTGGAATTCCATCTGGACCACTAACTGGCGTTCCTGGCTTGCAAACAAACATTGCCAACAATTTTCCAAGCTACGAACCGAATCTGCCTGGAGCTCCTAGCGGGTTTGGTCTAAACTATCCTCCAAATGCAGCAGCTGGTTTTATGTACGGCAATATTTATCCCAATGCACAGCTAAATGGGTTTGGGCAACAAGCATCAGTGGACAATTTCGCAACGCTAAACAACATCATAAACATGGCTAATGCCCAAGGCCTTGGAGCTGGGGCAGGGCTTTATCCAGCACAAGGAGCCGGCGGTCTAGTTACACAACAGCAGTTGCCACCGTTTGGTTTTAGTGGAGGCCTCTTAGAGCGCATGCAAATGAATGGCAATATGAATTCTGTCAACGCGCCAGCTTTTTAAACAGAAAAATTTTTTTTTTGTTTTAATTTAAATTTATTTTATTTATTTATTTATTTAGTAAACTATATAAAGATTTTTTGAAAACACTTCCCACTTGTATTTTTGTCCTACTTTTTAAAACGTACATATATATGATCAAATCCGCTACAATACATTTATGCTAACAAATCTTTCAGTTCTCATAGCACTTGGCAAACTCTTGCTTCGTAATTGCCCTCAGAGCCTTCTGTGAATCAGCATTTATTATAATACCTCAATCAATTTTTTACGAAATACTCACCAAGAACCATGCCGTTCTGATGACGCATTATCTTAGCCCCTCTGAAAACGAATCGTATCTTAAATATTAATGAATATTTTGAAATGATTTTTCAAAATTTGCACAGCTGCCACTTCCAGTGGTACCAAATTAAAGAAATCGTTTCGCTCAACTAGAAGATGCATGGGCGACCCTAACGGGCCTTTTTATTAGTGCTCGAGGACAAAACTTTCGCTCAAGTACACTGAGCCCAGAAATATAGTTAATTTGACAACTAAAAGACCAAGTGATTTTTGTGGGTAATTATAATTGTCATATACACTCATGATTTTCTGTGTCCTTGAATGAGTTGCAAAATTTCCTTCATTTTAAACGCACAAGCAGATCGTCGGCGACGCTCCGAATTTACAGAAACAGTACCAAGCTGTGTGCCTTCGCTCTTCTCGTAGGAACTTACAAATGCAAACTTCACACAGTGTGCGAGTTTTATTGCCCTTCTCGAGTGTTACTTGTGCGTCCGTAACGAGACTTTTATTCTCTGCTCACAGTGTCATAATACTGTGCATTACTGTACTATCATCACACCATGCCACTGTTCATGAGCAAAGCTGGGCAAAAAGAGAATGAGCGAGAAGTGAGAGTGTGTTAGTGAGCTGTACACTGCGCAAATGAAATGTGTTTTTGCAAAATGTTGGTGTATTCAATTTTTTCTGTACTTTTATTATTATTGTTATTATTAGTATCAGCATTTTAATTGAGATATTAATTATCAGAATAATTTATTTATTATTGAAAATGTTGATTTATATTACATATGTTTGCAGATCATTAAACTAATCAAATTAATGCAAATACTGAAATATTAATCATTGCGACATTGATCATTAATCATTATAAATTGGTTTATTCTATGAGTTTTATGAGTTGGGTTGTTGATTTTGATTTATAAATTGGTAAAAATTACATTAAAATTAGAAATCTTCAATTAAAAACGCCGAGTCAAAGCATAAAATATTTTTTAATTGATTTTGTAGCTAAGGAAGCTATGTACAGGGTGCGCCATTTGAATGTGGTCGATGGAAATATTGAATAACTTGAACAATTCTCAATCGATTTTGAAAAACTATTTATTTTTATAAAATTAGAAGCTTTACAATTTTTTCCATTCAGTTGCCAAAAACAACGTCAATCAAATGACCTCCTTTATTGCGGATACAAAATTCAGCTTTTTTTCTGGCATTTTCCATGACATTTGCCAGCATCTCGGGTGATATCGCAGTGATTTCGGCTCGAATATTGTCCTTAAGTTCGTCTAAAGCCTTCGGATTGTTGGCATACACTTTGCTTTTTAAAAATCCCCACAAAAAAAAGTCCGGTGCCGTTAAATCGGGCGATCTCGGTGGCCAGTCAATATCCCCCCTTTCGATACCACACGTCCTGGGAACTTTTGATGCAAGAAGTTCATCGTTGATTTCGCGGTGTGACATGTCGCGCCGTCTTGTTGAAACCAATAGCCTTGAAGACCTTTTTCACGTATTTCTGGTAAAACAGAGTGTGCCAACATCCATCGATACCGATCCCCATTGACAGTTTCCCCAACTCTGAAGAAGAACGGACCGATGATGGTTTTTGAGCAGACACCGGCCCAAACAGTCACTTTCTGATCATGCAGTGGAGTTTGATGGATAGTATGAGGATTTTCTTTTCCCCAAATGCGACAGTTTTTTTTTACAGTGCCAGATAGCGTGAAATGGGCCTCATCAGTCATTAAAATTCGCTTCAAAAAATCGGGCTCCGATTCACTCACTCGAATAACGTTATCGGCGTAAGCCACGCGTCGCGGATTGTCTGTTTCCAATAATCTTTGGGTTAACTGCTTTTTATATGAAAACATATCCAGATCATCTTTCAGAATCCTCCTCAAAGTAGTTCCACTGATGTTTAGTTGCTGAGACCGGCGGCGGTACGAGACAGAAGGATTCTCTGCAACACTCCGTTGAACAGCTTCAATATTTTCATTTGATCGTCGAGGACGTGGTTGATTTGAATGTGGACGGTCCGCTACAGACCCGTGATTCTCGAAATTTGAAGCTAAGCGACGAATAGTGTCACTTTTAGGCGCAGAACGACCGCGATACTTTTGACGATACGCACGCTGTGTTGCAACAACTGAACGATTACATTTAATGAACATTGTCACTATTTCCGCGCGTTCTTTGGGCGTGAATCGATTCATGGTTAAAATTGTAATGCAATAACCTTTCCAAAATGTGTTCGACGACGTCAATCGGTTGAAATCTGTCAAAGTTATTCAATATTTCCATCGACCACATTCAAATGGCGCACCCTGTATAACATCGATTTTAATTATTTTATTGCTGCAAAAATGAAATATTTGCTAAAAACCCCAATTTGAATTTGCGCTTCTTCTTTTCAGTGTTTGTTTACAATTTTATATTGATGCAAATTAACAATTAAATTTAAATTCTTGAATTAAAAACGACGAGATAAAAGTTGATATTTATTAAAGCTGTAGTTAAAATGACTTTGGATGAAATCAATTTTATTGAAGGTTCGTCTCCTAAATAAAATAAAAAAACCGAAATTTTTATTTAATACTGGCAGTATGGAATTGCTTATCGACACACAAGTTGATGTAGTTCTAGATAATTATGTAGAGGACATGAATGCAACAATATTCTCGCGTCAGGGCGACCATTTCCATATCCCGAAGTCAATAGACTGGGCACACAACTTATTCAATTTCTTCCACGAAAGCCGATTTGTTTAAATGCTAAGGGTGACTCGACAAGAGTTCCAGCATATATCAAGCCTAATATAGCCCAACAAGTAATAATTTCTCATTTTCTTAACTTCGCACAAAAAAGGCACAACCTGTTCTACTTGCGTTAATACTTTTTGATAATTTTAAATCATTGTTATGAAAATATGACTTAATGGCTAAAAAATTACGTATTTTGCAATGCTGAAAAGGGGCAAATTATCATATTGCAAATTTCGGGGGACAATTTTCAAACACTTTATCGTGATGTACTCGTCAAGACCTACAATGTACACTAGGTCGCTTGAAAAGTGCTTTGAGTTTTTTTTTTTGTAGTACTGTGTAATATTTGAAATATGTTAGATTTAGCCATAAATAAGCTAAATAAGATGTGGTACGTCCCTCCAGTTCGACAGGTGCCGTGCCGATTGGCCTCCAGTGAGTATTTAAATAACATAGTTTCATGTCATTTGTGAAATTTATCAAACAACAAATACTAACAAATAATCATATACCCTGGATGTTCATAAAATGGTCTTTGAATTCCTTATTATTTTTTATTATACAAATTTGTTATTTTTAATCTTATACTTTAGAAAATTAGAACGCAAAATAGCTTGAAATTTTTAGAGAATAAGCTGCAAAAATTTAAAAAAAAGGACAGATTTTTTTGACCAATCGTTTCTATGGGAGCTATATGATATAGTCAGCCGATTTCGATCAAATTTGACATAGTGCTTTAAGATCTTAAATAAGATCTGAATGCCGAATTTAGTTCAAATATCTGTACAAGCAGACGAAACACAACTAATTTTGTATAAAAAACGTTTTTTTGAACCGATTGGTCCTATGGGAGCTATATGATATAGTCAACCGATTTTGGCACATTGCTTAAGTGCTCTTAAAATATTTCCAAACGCCAAATCTGGTTACTATAGCTTTATTTAAAAGCGAAATACTGGTATAGCAAAAAACTTTAAAAAAGTTATTTTGGCCGATCGGTCCTATGGGCTGTATGTTGTTGTTGAAGTACAGCAAAAATTTGTTTTTCTAAAATTAAGAGAATAAAATGAACTTTCAGAAAAAAATTGGTTTGCTTGTGTCATCTACTATAGTATTGAGAATATCGTCAGTTAAACATTGCATATGGATAAAAAAGTTTGCCGTACGAATTAATAGTGGTCGGGGCTCGTATGAATCCGAGGGTATTCTGGGCACACTTTGGGTTTTTCTCTGCTCTAATATATTTTTTTTTTAATTATTAACAGCAAGGTCAATTAGATTACATTGAAACTCTTAAGTAATAACATATTCGTTTAAGTACTACCAAGCTCTAAGTTAAATACAAAAATAAACACAAATGTTATGTAACGCCCTATGCATCTGAAGACCTAAACAAACCCAGACCGAACCATCAAAGATTACACTTAACCAGCGGGTAAATGTTTACACACGGACAATATTGGCCATTTTTGCCAAACCCAAAAATTATATAGTACGTAGTCGAACTCGCATGAGAGTCTTGATGAATATATGAATGAAAGTAAATTTTGGTTAGAAATTATGATGCGTAGTGTTTACAGTTGCAATTAGCACATGACCGGCCACTTGAGACCTCCCCCAAGCATATACATTTTCAGTTAGTTGCCCCAGTAGTGACAGAAGTTAACTACATGGGAGTATAAAAAGCATGAATCTTGGAATCTGACAACTAAGTACAAAACGTCGATCGTGGCCAAAGCAACACATTAGACCAATTTAAATTCAACGAAGTGAAATGATGAACCTGACAGCTTGCTGCTTTATTTTATTGGCCATATGTTTATGCTATACAAGTGCGGCACCTGTGGAGGACATTGGGAATGGCAATGTGTTGCTGACGTTACGGGATGTGGATGATGACGCACAAGTGCAAGACACAGACGGAGCAGCTGGAGAACGGTTCGCACGTGGTCTGGGCGGCTTTGGCGGATTAGGCGGTAAATTTGGTGGCTTCGGCGGTCTGGGTGGCTTAAAGAGCGGATTCGGTGGACTCGGACACGGCTTTGGCGGTGGTTTTGGAGGACATGGCTTTGGCGGTGGCCTAGGCAGCTTCAAAGGCCTCTTTAACAAACATTTCCGTTAAATTCATATTTTTATTTAGAGAATAAACCTTAGTTAAACATACAAAATAACCAAATGAATTAATGCTGAAAGATGGGGTTCAATGCACCATAGTACTGAAGTGTTGCTTCCGTGGTTGTTGTGCTGACTTCTATTTTCCTACTAGCTACCGGCCGATTTGTTACCAGATAAAGATGTTTCAGTGCCTGACTCGTTCGAAGCCTCATCTGGTCCGCAAAGCGCCTTAAAATTTGAAGTGGTCTGTTGATTTTGACTAGACAAGAGAACACTTGGCGTGATGATTGAACTTTTATCTTTCGAAACATACTACCTGCAGAAGTAGCCAAAAGCGCATCGTACTCTAAGTCATCCAAAGCTTTTGCCGACTTGATGCCATTCCCAAGCAACAGTAAGCAAATTAAGAAGCGTTGCATCATTTTGGACCTGGTACAACAAATGGCCATGCACCTATAACTGCTGCAGCGTTTTAAATACAAAAACTTTCTCTTAATAAATCTCTGCATAACATAAACATTTTTATTGAAGACAACTCAAATTGGCAAGAAAATATCACAATATTATGATAAGTCGTAAATAGCTAGCATCAAATTTAAACAATGCTTTTAACCATAGAAACCACCAAATCCACCACGATTTACATAACGTGTGCGCGTGATGACGCGAGTGCGTCCAAATCCGCCTCCGTAACCTCCACCATAGCCACCATAGTAAAATGGCGGGGGAGGAGGCGGTCCAAAAAATGGTGGTCCAAAGTACTGACGTGTTTTACGTGGGCCGACCTCCTCACTCTGGGCTGTCTCACCCGCAAGCTCCAGTGGAGTCAATTCAAACATCTTCTCCTGTTCAGCGTATCCAAAGCTGTAGAGTGTGGCACTCAGTACCAGCAACAATAACACTTTGATGTACTCCATGTTGTGTCTGACTTGGCACAAATTACGTTAAGAACTAAATGTTATAAACAAAAGTTGCTTTAATTTATACCCAAGATCTAAATTGATGATCAGCCAGCATGCGCCATTAATAATATAAATATATACTATATATTTTTTTATATTCCCTGTAAGCCAGCCCCATAAGCTCAAACATAAGCTGGTTAACAAATACAAATACATAAAGTGTCTCGGTTAGTTAGCTCAATCTTTGGGGCATGCGGAAGTTGGGAATAACAATAGAACGCAATTCTTTGAAACTGAAAAACACAAATTCAATTTTAAAGACTTTTTGTTTGTATGTACTATATATACTATGTACATATAATGCAAACTGTTTTTGGAAACGACTTTTTGATACAGGATTATTCGAAAGACAATATTTTTTAGCTGATGTTACAATGCTGAAGACTAAAGCCTCATATTGAAGTTTATTTTTCGTTTAGGCCGCGAACAACTTAGGGATACCCTACGCCACCACATTGCTATATTTCTTAAGAAAAAAAAAAATAGTCATTTTGATTACAATATTTCCAAGAAAAATATGCAATACAGTCGAGTTTTTTCTTGAAAAAATGTTATTCCTACATATTCCGTAAAAATTTTCCAATTGGAATTGGCAAAACTATATTCATTCCTAAAAGTTCTGCAAAATAAATATCAAGTTGAAGGGTCTAGGACAAAATACGTTAAATCGATTGCGCGGCTGGGGGGTCCGCATCCATAAAATTTGGATGTGGATTTGTTCATAAAAGCCACATTATCATCATTACCAAAAATTGTGATTCTAGCTGGCTTATTACCATAATTATGTACAGTGGCGTCGGAAGGTAAATTTTGATGGGTGGGCTCAGATAAATCATGTTTTAATAGTATAAAAGTAATAAAAAAGCTTTATTTGGATATAAGATTTGAAAAAAAAACAAGTCTACACTCGACCAAAAACACGTTTTCTTTCACGCATTATTTCTTGTAGATTGAGTCCGCCTGTCAAGTTTTTATGAACATGTAATATCATATCGTGATTAAGTCGTTTTTGGATCATCGTACTGCGAAGGTATGTCTCTAAACGTCGCAAAGCGCTAAACGAACTTTCCGCTGTAGCAGCCAACACTATGATAAGTAGTTGAACGACTTGCTGAAGCGTTGACTTGACAGTTTTGAATTCTTTGGCGAGGAATTCAGCAAAATCTTGACAACATACAGGACGGGGGTCCAATGGGAGAGTTGACAACATTTTTAACTCTGTTCTAAGGAGATCTGCATCAGAGTCGTTCGAAAAAGGTTTCAATAACTCTCGGATATTATCCGAGCCCGGAATGTCTATGAAGAGTATCCAGAATCAAGCTTTCAAGTCGAATCAGGGTCTATAGTCCTTATTGGTTAAAAATGGTCTTTTAATTCTGTGATCATCAAATCAAGAACTGCGAAATAATTTTTTCTGAAAGTTGTTACAGCATCGAGTTCTGTGGAGTAAACGGCATTTGTCGTGTACTCCAATCTTTTTGGTACTTTTTTTGCTTTGCAAGTGGTTGGAGACTTCAAACCAAGTGCCGTTCCTACGTCTGGCTTGATGAATCTTCTGTTTAACCATTTTAATTGGCCGATATTACTAGTCAAAACAATGGGGAATACCCTGAGTTTTCCATATATCCTTATATAGCGAGTTTATAGTAGCCCTATTAAAAATTAAAAAAAAAACGATCGGGAAGCCCAGTGTTCTAAAATGTCAGAAATATTTGATGCCAGCACTTCATTAATAATTGAATATGTATTCATCTGTTAGAAATAATACCCAAACTGGAATATACTAAAGGTACTTTGGTAACTAAGCACTCTTAATTCGGAACATACGAATCCAAACTCTAGTTCAAAACTACTCAATTTTAGTCATGGATCGCTTAAAAGTGAACAACGAATAAAAGTGGTACAGGCGTACTATACAAATATTCGATCTGTATAAAAAAAATATACTTGAATGTACTAAAGGATGGGCCATCTGTTGCTTTGGATATTAAATACACATACAGTACAGGCGTACTATGAAAATAGGCGTTCTGTGAAACAAAAAATAATAATAATCAAATTTCGCAAGCACATCTGTATTTACACGTTAAGAAGATTGAAATGCCGCAACAATTGAAGCCCACGGACCATTACCAGCTTCGCTTATTCGTCAAATTGAGGGGAGAACAGCCAGATAAGTTTTCTCAAATAAAAAGTCATCAAAATTTACTATGTTGATACGATGTATAGCCAGCCGCGATGGCGATATTATTTTTTATATATAAACGAGTCGATTCAAACTTGCATTAGCCGAATTTTGTTGGAAAAAATAAAAGGCAATTAACAAACAAAGCAACAGGTGGGCCACCCTATACAATGTACATGCATGAGTAAGAGGGAGTACCAAAAGCCACACATAACGACTTTGTATTTTTCATTATTCCGAAAAAATGTTGAGCGCTTTGTACTCGTAAACAAATCTTAAACGACATCAACACAACAGAAACCGCAACGTCATCAAATTTGTTTGTTTTTGTTTTAGTTTACACAGAAACTTGAAGCACATCGGTTCCCAAAGATTTTATTATTACTTTAAAAGTGCACATTGAAAGGTTATTTAACCCAAGAAACCACCGCCAATGCCAAAGCCTTTAACCTTAAACTTCGCGAAGCCAACACCGCCACCGTAACCGCCAAATCCGCCACCGTAACCACCAAGTCCGCCACCGTAACCGCCAAGTCCGCCAGCGCCCAGACCCAATCCATTATAGCCATAGCTAGGAACCGTTTGTACTGCCACAGGAATAGTGGTTATCACGGGAACGGTGGACACCACTGCTACAGGTACAGGTTGTAAGACTGGTCCACCAACTATACCGCCGCCAACTATGCCTCCACCCACCACACCGCCGCCAGCAAATCCTCCACCCAAACCACCAATGTGTCGCTTCATTCGCGATTGTTCGCGTTCACTGCCTCCGCTTCCGATTGGCAAAGTCATCACCAAGTTCATCGTAAACATGATGAGCACTAGGTACACCATTAGTTTCGTCATGATAGGAATATTCAGTACTGCTGCGATCTCCGTACCCAGCCCGTTTGTTTAGCTAACTATTGCTGAGTCTTATTTATGTAAATCAATAAGAGGACTCGAAGTGCCAAAAGATGCTAGTGAGGAGCGCAATGTTAGCCCTTCCAATTCACACTTTAGATTTTCGGAAATACCATACATTGTGTGTTCGCCAAGATACTGAAGGCAAACTATGATTTAGTATTTAGTATTACACCTTGTTCACAGTTCGCACCTCATCATTGTCAGCTCCAAGGCCAAGGGCTAAAACTTACAGAGCCACATTTGTTCCTCATGTGTGAGCAGCTCATGATAACGTTTTAACAATCGGTGTTTCCCTTTACATATAAAGCAAAAATACCTCGCGCAGACTTTTCAAAACGTTGACGACTTTACGATAGATATGACATGGTATTATCGGCGGCTACTATGTATTGCACTCTGGTGCTGTGTTTGGATTAGCCATGCTCATTCCTTGCATAATTATGGGGATGCAAGCAGCATACAAGCAATTCCTGTGGTACAACAAGTTCCCGTCGTGCAGCAAGTGCCTGTTTCAATTTTACAACAGCCCCTAGCAGTGCAATCAATTGGTGGTGCTGGTGGACTCATTGGCGGCGCAGGCGCGGCAGCGGGCTTTGGCGGCGGCTTTAAGCGATATCGGGAAACTTATCGAGTACGAGCACGCGGTTTTGGTGGCGGCTTTGGAGCCGGAAAGTTCGGTGGTAAAGGTTTCGGCGCCGGCGGTTTTGGCGCCGGCGGTATCGGTGGTAACTTCCGTGCGCGCTATGATAAAAAAGTATCTGGTGGCTTCGCTGGCTTTGGCGGTGCAATTGGCGCTGGAGGCAAAGCAGGGCTCTTTTGAAAAGAAGTAAATATTGTACATGATTAAATAGCCATACAAATAAACATATTTAAAATAATCCTATGAAGTTTGACTCGATTTAACTAAATCAAGATTGGGTAGTGGTAGCGGGTACAGGCCCGTATCATGTCACTTTTATATCCGGCGCCTTTTGACGCAAGGAGTATATTAGGTTTTTGACGCTACACTCATTGCATTAGGTTTGTGCTACATAGTTAAAAAGTTTATGACATAATCCGGAAATGTCGTTATAGACATGTTAATTTATTTTTTAACATCAAATCGCGAAAAAATCGAATACACCAATATACAATGTACTTTTTTTCTAGAATATAAAGTTCATTCCTGAATTATCCTTCTAAGAACTTATCAATTGAACAGTTCAGTACATTTGTACCGATTTTGATGAAAAGCGAAAGTCTACATATTTAAATCGGTAAGAGAAAACACAACAGAACACAACACTTCCCTGCCCAATGGAAAATAGCTCTCATTACTATGATCAGGAAACCTGGAAAAGATGAGTCGGACCCAGAATCCTACCGTCCAATAAGCCACTTTCCCACGCTTGCCAAAGTTTGGGAGACGTTGATGACTAAAAGGATCAATGAACAAACCAATTATTTACCTGACCATCAATGAATTGGCTTCTGAATACAAAAAGTCCTCTTCCGCTACGATGCAAAAGAGCAATTTACAAAATTGTGGCTCCCACTTGGAGATACGCTATCCAGATTTGGGGTATAGCGGCTCGCTCGAATCGCTTACGTATACAAACGTTCCAAAACAAGGCAAAGCTTCGGACATGTTTCAATCGCTTACAGAGGTTATAATAAACATTTTGGTCTAAAGGACTGAGGGTCTGCCACGCGTCCTTCTGTCCGTTACATACATTACACAAATCAAGTATAACCCTACTTAAAGGTACAAGGTATAAAAAATTCCTTAATTTATACAGATATCTTTAGTTAGGCATTCGAAAGTTCTTTACGAACCCAAGCACTGTACCCAAATTTAATTCGGTTTACTATATTATTGTATCGTATCACAAAAACGTGTTAAAATTATAGAACCGATTGGCCGATTGGAGTGCCTAGTAGTTCATTGAGTAATTTTTTAGTATAGCGCATCTCAGTGTCACCATAAAATAAAACGTCAACCTTGCTTGAGCTGTGGTCACAATTTCTGATAATTTTACCACAAATGTGTTTCAAAGCAAGTGTTACAGTTCTGCTAATCGCGACTTGCCCCGAACTAGTAAATAAAACTGACTAGACACCCTGTATGCTTTGCTTGTTCGTATTTTTTTTTTTTTGACATTACTGCTGACACAACGCAGAAGCAACCACCACTCCACTCTTGTATGCGCTCTCCCGCTCTTTGGCTGTTTTTACGACTCAGAGATGCGCTGCGCATCTCTGTCGCATGGTATAAATAATTATACCATGTCTCTGGCGTCACATGGTTTCTACGGCCGAAAAAGTAAGAAGGTGCCACATAAATGTGCATTGGTTTGGTCGTAGAAGCTTGACGTAGTTTCACTTTTCTGGTTCACCAGATTGGTTCGCTATGTAACCTTCAATAAATATGCAGTATAGTATATCATATCTGTAAGGGATCATTCATAAACTACGTGATGCTCTATTGGAAGAGGGGGTCTAGCAAAGCGTCACGAGATACAAAAATCATATGGAAAATCTTCAAAAATATTTCATTATTGGAGGTACAAGGGGGTGAGGGAGTTCTATTTTGACGAAAATCAGCTTCACGTAAATTATGGATGGTACTACCATTACTAGTTCTCTAGTTATGAATTGGTCAAAACTGAAATTTCCATGGCTCTTCTGGTAAGAGAGAGAGGTATAATATAATATGTAAGCATTAACCTTTTTTTCATGCTTTTTATTTAATAAAATATATATATAAGTAATAATAAAAACAATGATTTTTAGGTATTTTGTTTTAATCTCAACATAGAAATATTAAAGAAGCCATCCACAGGTAGTAGTCGTGGCATTTGCTTTCGTTAATTGTTAATTTTAAACTACCCCTAGTTGTTAGAAAAACACAGAAATGTACCAACTAGTTCGCCACTATCCCGAATAGGGACTTTCCACAGCGATTTACGTTTTCGTTCTCACTTACTCTCAGAGCAAGATTTCGAATCGTGCCACTGCGAGCGAACCGAACAGGTTCGGGCCAAATATATATCAGCTATGAGCTGTGGCCTGGCCAATGCTCCCCCTTAGGCAGTCAGTCTGAGACAACGCGTCGCTGACACTGCGCGCAGCAGGCTCGTTCGACATCCCATGTGATTTGTTAACTAATTTCAGAACCATAACAATCCCATTCGCAGTGGAAACAAAGAAAAATTTTCACAACTCAAATAGCAAGAAACGTGACGTGAAAAGTGAGTGTAAATTAAATGCATTGCCAGCCAAAAATAAATACCTCACTAAATTTCATCCTGTTTTTGCTAAAAATATTCGCCATAAACGATATGGATTGTGTTTTTTTTATGATGTGTCTGTGCTTATGTATACATACATACATACATACATGCATACATATATGTATGTATGGTAGATTAAAAATAAATAGCAATGTGTATTCAGCAAATTATTATACCCAAGCCCAATGGTTCCGAATCTCCCTGCTGCATACGTACGTACATATGTATTTAGCATATGAATGTACAAATGTAAACAGTTGCACATTAATACATTAAACAATAAGCAGCTAAACGATTATTTTAAAAGTTATACAATTATTAATAACAAAAGGAAAAATATGAATTTTAATGTTCAAATCAAAGCCAAAGTTTCAAATCTTGAAGAAAATTTTCCGATGTCAGCTCTCTCAAAACAGTTCCGCTTTTATTCGCTCATTTGTAAGTGTGGCCAGATTTCGAGGGTAACTTTTATTGTCAAACTAGAAATAGAAATGTATTAAAAAAAAAACGTCCCATTTGTAAGCAGAGAACCACTTACATATATTTGTACTCCCTCACAACAAAGAAATATTATCTTTGCATGTAAACAATAACTTTTCTTGTTCCCACGCAAAAATGACTTTTGTGTAAATAGTGTTTGTATTTATTATTGCACTTGGCCTAACAGAATATTATTTTTTATTTGTACAGCTTTTAGAAGAAAAAAACCCCGATTTACATTCGTTATTCTTAGCATATCCAACGCTATTTGAAACTTCTTTGAACGAGATCAAAACAAACTTCTAGAGTTTTATGATTTTTCGGATTTTCTAATTGATCCAATATTATTGTAATAAAACATTTTGTCAGCTTGCTACTTATTATAGATTAGGGGGTCTTTCCTATGTGCTTATTGTTAAATATGTGCATATTAAAAAGGGCCTCCGTTTCTCAGTTCTCTCTGATCAAAAAAGAAAATCTCTTATGCGTTGTGTGACCTCTATAAAGTCATGCTGATGACGCTTTCGTTTTGGAGTAACCCTGACATTTGAACAAAAGCCGACTATCAATTTCATGTGCACACATTTATATACATATGTACCCTTGCATATAAAGCATATATGTACATATGTATGTACTACTTCATGTACAAATGCAACGAACGCAGGGATTTAAAAAAATATAATTATAATGATATGAATTTTGTTTAAAATTCGTTTTTTTTTACCGATTAGTTCTCAGACTCTGATCAAATTTGTTTTAGTGCTTGGGTACTCTAAAAAACTTCTAAGTGTCAAATTTAGTTTTAACATTGTCATAAACAAACTAATTATCCATTTAAAACTTTTTGAATTTTTTTTAAAGGTCCTCTGAAACACCCCTATGGGAGCTATATAATGTAACCCCGATATCAAAAATGTTAAACTTGTATCCTATGAAATAATAAGGGATCTAATGTGAAAGTTTAGTTTCTCTTGAGTTCATACGGACAGACGGATATCGCTATATCGACGTCTCTAGTCACTCTGATCATAATTTAGGTAACTTTGGAGGGTCTGCGACGACTCCTTCTGTATGTTACATACATATAAGGCTTGCGCAAACTTAATTATATCAGCCAGGACGCACATATACTACCCAGGCATTATACCAAAGCAACAACAAATTGCAAAATGTCCTTTATCAAGTTTTGTTGATCTAATTAAATCGTGGAATGGAAAGCTTTGAAAGAACATTAAAACCAATTATTAAATTCGCGTTTTGTTTCGTAATAAACATTATGAGAAGTTTGATCAAAAAAATATCGATTAATCCAACCAATTTCGGTTAAGGTTTTAAGTGCATGTTCTTTTTATAACTGAATTTAAAAGTGTCAAATTTTTTTGTAGAAGGACCAGAAGAATACTCTTCACGGTGAGTTTTGGTGTAAGTGCACATAAAAAGCATGCTAGCTACAGTTATGGCATCAGATATTAATTGGGATCCAGGTAAGCACTCCGTTTATAGGAAATATTCATGTCTATTTACATACTCAAATTGGTTTTTTTTTTTTAGCACTTTCCAAATTAATAACCACACTTAAGGAATCAGACAATTTGTCCAATGATCAGGAAATTGATTTCCTTAAAGCCTTGCTAGGATCTAAGGAACTCAACGCCTTGGTCAATGTGCACACAAAGGTTGCCAAGGTGGGTCGTGATGATCGCTTGGCGCCCGTTCTGTCCACATCGGCCCAGGTGCTTTATGAGGTGCTCGAGCAGTTATCGCAACACTGTCATCTAAACGATGACTGCAAAGAGGCCTTTCATTTATTGCAAGATTCGCATTTGCAGGTAAGTGATCTAAAACAGCGTCGTATAGTTTAGTTTATCACCGTTTTCCTCCTAAATAGCATTTACTATTTGCCCATGATGCTATTGCACAAAAGGATTTTTATCCACATTTGCCGGAGGTGCCTATTGAAATGGACGAGGATGAGGAAACAATTAAAATTGTTCAGCTTGTAAAGAGCAATGAACCTCTGGTAAGTTTTGATTTATTTGGTACTCAAGTACATATTTAGCTATTAAGCTTTGTCACTGCTCCTTAGCGTTCAGTTTTTCCAAATGTCGTTTTAGACACCAATATTATGTTTTATGCGTTTTTCCGCTATTTATTTAGTTTGTTAGCTTGAGCTTGACTTAGCAGCAACTATGTACCATAAAAAAATGGTTTATAAAGTATCCTTTCAGCAATCATACCTCATGGTGACGCGCACTAAATATACATAGCTGCTTCACTACTTTGTACACTTTGTATCTCATACGCTTACTTTACCATACGTCCTTATGTCCCTTCAACTCTCATACTGCATCATAATCTGACTAATTATATGGTGAAACTTTTGTCCTAAGTAACATTTAATATGATAAAAAAAAAGTACTGCTCCTTTCTGCGCTTTCATTTCAATTGAACTTTTACAAATTATTGCATACATACTTTGTACTATATTACAATTTCGTGGGCTAACAAACTTTTGTAAATTTTTGCTTTGTATACAAAACATTCAAAACAAAATCGAATACAATCGAACTGATTTTCAAATTCATCAATAAAAAAATACAAACATTATAAATATTTTTATTGATAATAAAAACACAGACAGGAGCACAAAGTGCGGAACCGATTGTTGTAAGTAAAACATGTACTAACTGTAAAGTGAACCTATTAAAATTATAGTAAATAAACTAATAATTAATTGCACAGACTTAAGCACACAGAATACAAAAAAAAATCTTAAAACATAAATAAATGTTTCGACTACAGCAACCACATAAAAAATAACTACTTACATACACACACACATAAGTAAAAACACGTTTCAATGTACATACATACATACATACACACATACATACATAATACATAATTTGTTATCCAAGTCCAATATCAAGCTGCTGTATACACGCACACTCCCATACATACCTATGTATACTCCCTATACACAAGTACACATACACGTAAACGATATCACTTTGGTACGACCTAATAATAAAAATAATAAATCTTCTAGGGTGCTACCATAAAAACCGATGAAGAGACGGGAAAAATAATCATAGCTCGAATCATGCACGGCGGCGCAGCGGATCGTTCCGGTCTCATTCATGTTGGAGACGAAGTTATTGAAGTAAATGGTATCAATGTAGAGGGAAAAACGCCTGGCGACGTATTGACCATATTGGTAAGTTAAGTCTATGTCAATAATGATGTTTCATTTGTGCCGAAAGTGTAAATTTGATCCATACGGTATAGCAAAATTCCGAAGGCACCATCACCTTTAAGCTTGTGCCCGCCGACAACAAGGGAGCTCAGCGCGAATCTAAGGTACGTGTCCGCGTCCACTTTAACTACAATCCCGATGTGGATCCGTATATACCCTGCAAGGAGGCTGGTCTGGCTTTTCAGCGTGGCGATGTTTTGCACATTGTGGCGCAAGACGATGCCTATTGGTGGCAGGCACGAAAAGAGCACGAACGCTCGGCACGTGCCGGTCTCATACCAAGCCGTGCTTTGCAGGAACGACGCATCGTTCACGAACGCAGTCAACGCGAAGGTAACGACTTAGACTCAAAGCGTAAGTGATAAATGTGTAACCATGTAGCTAAATATCTACTATATATAAATTTTGTAGTCTTAAAGTCGCATACGTATATTTCCATATACTTTCATACAAAAAACTCATGATTCACACGATTGGACTACCCCTTTTTATCATACAATCATTTCCTAATAATTAGCGGGTTCATGTGCCTCGCTTTGTACCACTCCGCCTGGTTCCCCGCGCCTACATACAAGCAACAGCAGTTCATCCTGCCGCCAGCCCAAGACTAAAAAGATCATGTACGATTTAACAGAAAACGACGATTTCGACCGTGACATGATTGCCACATACGAGGAGGTGGCCAAACTTTATCCGCGTCCTGGCATCTATCGGCCGGTGGTACTCATAGGTGCACCAGGTGTAGGTCGCAACGAGCTACGGCGGCGCTTAATCGCTCGCGATCCGGAAAAGTTTCGCAGTCCAGTGCCATGTAACTAGCAAAATTCTCGCCTCATTTGACATGATATACGTGTTTAACCTAAACATATAAAATATATTGCAGACACTACAAGACCTATGCGTACTGGAGAAATTGCTGGCCGAGATTACATTTTCGTAACGCGCGATAAAATGGACGCCGACATCGAGGCGGGAAAATTTGTAGAGCATGGAGAATACAAGGGTCATTTATACGGAACATCAGCTGACAGCGTTAAATCGATTGTAAACGCAGGTTGTGTCTGTGTCCTTAGTCCGCATTTCCAGGCCATTAAAACATTACGCACACCACAACTGAAGCCATTCCTTATACACATTAAGCCGCCGGAGTTCAATGAGCTGAAAGCCACACGCACCGAGGCCCGCGCCAAATCGACTTTTGATGAGGCAAATGCGCGCAGCTTCACAGATGAAGAGTTCGAGGATATGATTAAGTCAGCAGAGCGTATTGATTTTCTATATGGCCATTTCTTTGACGTTGAGATTGTAAATGGCGACTTGGTCAATGCATTTGAACAGCTGGTCAACAATGTGCAGCGCCTGGAAAACGAGCCACTTTGGGCGCCATCCATCTGGGTGCAATAAGCGGTTAGCAGGGAACAGTTAAGCTATGCGCTAAGCGCACTTAACTAGAGTAGACCAAAAGACAAGAAGATGAAAATCTAGGAAATAAACAAAATCAAGGAAGCCTTTATACTTACCACTGCTAGATTATATGCCAAACCGAATATATGTATGTATGTGCTTAGGTACACATAGTATATACATATGTACATATATAATACACATACATAAATATGCAATTTGTTGAAGAAAAAAAACAAACACCAAAAGAAAGTATTTGCCATACGAATTTAGAAGTTAATAAAAAATATATGTAAATGAAAAACAACAAAACCAAATTTGACGGCATTTAGTTTATAACTAAACACGAACTAACGTAGCCAGTCCAATGCATTGGAATAGCATTGTTAATATCCTATAAAGTTAATTCGTTTTTCACAAGATGTACCTTTTTGAGTAAAAGTAAAAACCGTGAAATAAATACAATAAAAATTTTAAGAATAAGAAGAGATTATTGACAACTAAATTGCATATAAACAAACACTTATTAACAAATTGTACAAAATTTATTTATTCAAATAGAGTCAAAAATTAACAAAAGTGCATATATTTATTTACACTAATAGACAAAGAATTTTATGTATTAAAAAATATTTACAATAAAAGGCTAAATTCGCATTAAAATTAAATACGTACATATGTATGTAGGTACGTCGTGGCTTATAAGCCACGTTTTTGTTAAAATCAAAACTATCCATAAGTTATCAAATATGTACAATGCATAATTATATTTGATTTAATAATGCCTCCACCAGTGAATTCGATATAAACTAAATCAATTATTCTTTGTACGCAATTATTTTCCACAAATTGTAATTATTGTTAATAAAACAAAATAATTAAAACTTAAACTAAAGTTTTATTTATTCATTTCTATGTTGATCAAATTGGATTGACCAAATTAAATGCGCAACCTCAAAAAAAAACCAATTCGGACGACCGTCTAAGGGTTAACTAATCATAACCAACTACATATGTATGCATATATACATATGTATCGTTGACGATCTGGCCCACAATCAGTCCACCTTATACGATCACGACCACACGAAGCAGAAACGACGCTCCCCCACGACTGCATTATCGAGCAAACCAAGCAAAGCACATTCCATTCTATCAACCAGTCGTGTGCAGTTGGCCGTTCTGGAAATACACAGCTATACGCAACTTGGAAGAAAACAAGGAATTATTATTTTTACACTTACAAAGATGTCTGCCTTTGAGTTAAAAAGTCTAAATGAGTGTTTAGAAAACCATTTGCCAGCTGATGAGTTGAAGGAGGTAAAACGTATATTATATGGTGTGGAGGAAAAGTAAGTTTTGGGTAAACCACATTTTCTAGTAAAATTTATGGCGTCTAAGCATACATATTCATACTATATCATATTGTGGCACCATAACTTACATATGCACATATAATAAAAAGCATCAGCTGAGTTGATAAGAAAATTTCAAAGCGCTCTCTATAAAGCTTAAACACATGAAACAATCGTATACAAAGATAATGCGAGAAAAAACAAAGTGATTTGCTAAAAATAAATACAACCGAATAAAAAATAAAACCGTAATCCAAATTTATATTGCAATATATAGAAGGGAAATGTATGTAAATGTGTGATCGTAACTCGGCTAATGCATTTAGAAGTTGCTAAATTAAACATATATTTAAATGTTTCAGTTGTAGCTAAAGGCCTTGAGGGGAAGAAGTAGCATCAAACAAGAAATGTATATTTAAAAAAATTAATTAACCGATTGCGATCAAGTTCGGCATTCTGCTTGGGTACTTCAAAATAATTTTGATTACCGAAGGAGGGCAACATAAAGCATATTATATAGTAAGTTGTATCAGCATTATTCATTTCGGATGATGACAATTGACCACTGTACCAAAAATCAAATCGCCGCACTACAATTACTACAACTACTTCTACTACTACTTCTTTTACTATTACTATTCCACTACCACTCCTACTACTACTTCTATTACTACTTCTACTCTATCACTACCTCCACTTCTTCGGTTTAGCGAAATTTTAGAGCTACCTAATGCAGCCCAAGCAATTGCCAAGGAGAATAATTTTGAGATTAAAGGCTATCGTTTCTCGGCGCGTGCGGAAGAAACTCGTAAGCCCCGCTTGGTTCGAGTGGGTGCCATACAGAATTCAATAGTATTACCTACAAATGCGCCAATTGAACAACAGCGTGAGGGCATTTGGAACAAAGTAAGGTTAATGATCAAGGCAGCTGCAGAAGCAGGTTGTAACATTGTATGCACCCAGGAAGCATGGAGTAAGTCAATGCCATGCAATGCATATGCCATAAAAACATCAACGAAACATTTAAACTCTGATTGCAGCCATGCCCTTTGCCTTTTGCACGCGAGAAAAGTTTCCCTGGTGTGAGTTTGCTGAAGAGGCAGAAACAGGGCCCACGACTAAAATGCTGGCTGATTTAGCCAAAGCATATAACATGGTTATTATACATTCAATTTTGGAGCGTGATGTGGCTCATGGTGAAACGATTTGGAATACCGCAGTTGTTATTTCAAACAATGGTCGTTATATAGGCAAGCATCGTAAGAATCATATTCCACGAGTGGGCGACTTTAACGAGTCCACCTACTACATGGAAGGCAATACAGGCCACCCTGTATTTGAGACCGACTTTGGCAAAGTTGCCATAAACATATGCTATGGTCGACATCATCCGCAGAATTGGATGATGTTTGGCCTGAATGGAGCTGAAATTGTATTTAACCCCTCTGCCACGATTGGCAAACTTAGTGAGCCTCTGTGGAGTATTGAGGCGCGCAACGCAGCCATAGCCAATAGCTACTATACAGTAGCAATTAATCGAGTAGGTGTCGAAGAGTTTCCCAATGAATACACTTCAGGCGACGGCCGCAAGGCGCACAAGGAATTTGGTCCATTCTATGGATCTTCATATGTAGCTGCACCGGATGGCACCCGCACGCCGGTAAATACAAATAACTAAACATTTTATAAATTTTCTGCAAATCTAATTAGACTTAATTTGTAGAGTCTCTCACGCTGCCTGGACGGTCTACTAGTAACCGAAATGGATCTCAATCTATGCCGGCAAATCAAGGACTTTTGGGGCTTCCGTATGACGCAACGTTTGCCACTATACGCAGAATCATTCCAAAAAGCCTCCGAGCTCGACTTTCAGCCGCAAATAATTAAAGAGAAGTAATTTTTGATTTGGATCGAAAATTGATTTTCATTAAATATTAAATTTGGACAACTTGAGTAGCATTATAAGCCCTTTAAGTAGTACCCAGACAAGCGATGTGCTTCACGTCTTCCGGATTCGACAGCTCCATGTACGGTAGAATAATGATTAGGGCTTGTTGCTTCACCGGCAAATAACAAGACTGGACGGACTGTCAGGGGTGGCAGTGATATTCCTGATGCTTGAATATTCTCATAAGCTAATAAATTTACGGGCTGACTTAGTTCTTCGGGTCCGGTATTATATTGTTTTGTCAACACAGATAAATAGGAATACGCACCCATGAATGCTGGGTCTATTGTCCATTTGCTTGTTTCTACTTTAATGGCATTTGATACATTTTTTGTGGGAAAAAACTTTCTTAGTAAGGTAAGTAATCCGTCAGTTACCTCAACTGTACTTAGCGTTTCAATTAACTCGGTGTGTACGCCACTTGACCAAGCCTGAAGCACATTTGGTTGGCCCGCAAAACAATAAAATCCATATATATCGGCAATCCATTCCAAGTTAGTCGATTTAATTTCCTCTCGGTCCTCTTTGGTCCAAACTGCGTTGAAGCCACCCCACTTTTCATTCCAAAAAGGGGTTTCAAATGCAATAAATATTTTACAGATGTAACCGAAGCCAATAAAGTCAATAGCGCGACGTTTACCTGCGCCAAGCCGCGGTTGAAAGAGAGTGGGATTTTTTTTTAAAACACCCAATGATACTGTTACCACTACATGATCAGCTATGTAAGTTTTCTTGTTTTCACAATAAACCATTACTGTTCCGTCTAAGCGATCCCATTCGATGCGTATAACTCGACTATTGAAAGTAATGCATTCCGACAGCTCGCCGTATGCATTCATTTCATCGCCAGCAACCAGTATGCGCAAAAACTGTTGGAAACTGTAAACTTACTGTAGAAGATGTCATTCGTATTACGACTTGTTTTCAATTACCCATTTACTCCCCAATTTAATCTACTGTGACCACTGCATCGCTCAAATGGATCAAATCCGGATACATCATCAACATGAGATTCTGCTTCTGCGCCTTCCATTTTCTGAAAAGTCTTAAGAAACTCCAATGCCAGACTATTGTCAATATCCTGAAGATCGTCGTTTTTTAATTCGGCTAAGAATTTCTTTTCAACATATTCAGCAAGTGAACCTTCGTAGGTAAGCTCTTCGCGTAGATTTTCATACACAGATTTTAAGGTGGCTATAAGTTTCTTTGCCGTTACTTTTGAAAGACTATCTCCATTGGAATAGATCCAGTCAAGCTCTAACAGATCACGTGAATAACCTAGCAAGTCCTTGTCGTTCACCATTTCGTATACAACATTATTCTCTTCTCCATAAACCCACTGTGCCCCAATATCAATTGAATTACCAAAAAAGCTTTTCGTCCAAATTCGTCCACCAATGCGGTATGAACTCTCTAGTATTTCCACATCTTTAAATCCACACCTTTTCAGTTCCATGGCACACGAAAGACCAGCAGCACCGGCTCCTATAATAAGCACTTTTGGCTCAACATCTAAGGGTTTACTTAGTTTTCTTGCATTTTTTTTGGAAGATGGAAAACACTTCAGATAAGTGCAGCATGAGAAGATATGCAAAGAATATTTAAAAGAAAAAGAAGAAGAACGTAAGTGTCTGCTTACCGATGTTAAATGTACGCCCATTCTATCCATTCTAACTTGTAACACTTTAAAAGCCCCAGAAATGTTAAATAAATACCCAATACATTTTTAAAATCATTTTCTCCCAGCTTACTAGTGATTTTCATACAAAATATTTATTTTTTACGTTTACTCTTTATAAAATTAAATTATGTACTAACGATTTTTGAATATTTTTGTACCTCTGTGTAAAAATCTGTTTGCAGCTTTTACTGTTTACTATTGAGAGGATATAGTACCAATCATAAGAAGTCCTAATTGATAAACAAAATGTCTCAAATATCAGAAACTATAGAATCGTCTATAAATTCACGTCGATGTCGAAGCACCTAATCTATAAGCATATCTAGTCTATTAAGTTCAGTTTATATTTGCAACTTCTTCACCACGCGAATAGCGTGGTAGATTCTTACAATTTATAAAAATTCCCGACGCTACATGGACCTTAAAAAGATCAAACTTGTCTCATACCAAATTGATCAAAAAGTTTCCGGAATTTATTACAAAAATCCAAATTCATCAAAATCGATATTGTACCCTGTATTGCCCCTCGCCAGCAACGCACTTACATATGCAAGAGCTTGATCCTCGACACATTTTTTATAATCGGTTTGCGGTATGGCCCTCAGAGCCAAAGATTTTTAGAGTCGACCTTCACAGGAGCGACTGACTATTTTGTCAGGGATTTATATATAGTATATACATATAATAAATAAATTTATAAATATATATCGTTGCCGAAACACTTTTGCAATATTTCGAATGACCTCGCACCGTTTTTAACGCAAAATTTAATAGAAACTCGTTGTTGCAAATTCAATTTCATTTTTAAAATTGTTATAAATCGAAAAAACGCACAACGAGATATGTATGTACTTAATACGATGTCACTTTTACAAATATCAGGGTATCAAGCTGAAACATTCATTGAATGCCAATGACAGATGTGGCAATTCAAGGAATAAAAAAGGGTTACCGAGAGCGCCACGCGGTGATGATCCCGGGAACTTTTTGATTGAGGTATAATGCTCTGTTGGGTATTAATGAATAGAAAAACCCAACGGAGGTAGAGAAACACTGCACATAAATTGGCGCGCACAGAATCCCTTATACTCCTCTGCTAAACTGATCCTCAAGTTTCAGAAATCTATTAAACAATCAACGTTAGAGCTATTGCGAGTTCACACTGCTTAACTCAAATGTACTTATGAAATAAAACATTTACACTGCTTGTTGGACTGCATGTTATCGATTGCACTTAAATAAATAAACAAGAAAAAAATTTAAAAAGATTAAGAAGATTTTATCCAAACTTATTAGTCATAAATTGGAACAAAAGTTAAAACTTATTACCTTTGTACTTTATATTATCAAGAATTTCCTTTTGATCTCTTAAAATGTGTACTTCTTGCGATTTTAATATTGTATTCTAAAGTTGAAAAGTTAAATGTAAGCAAATTTATTATATACGAAAAGACTTATGAATAAATATTTCTTTAATTAATGGTAGTACTTTCGTTTCATTAAAACAAAAGTTATATTTTATAAATCAAATTTCTTAATGATTTTAATTTATCTACAATATAACTTATTGAATAAAAGATTTAAAAAATGTATGCGTGTTAAATAATAAATTATTTAATTTGTCATATTTTATTTTATGTTTATACATTCCCTAAACTATAAATACATTTACATATGTACATAACACATATACATACGTACATACTATATATATTTTTTGGTGTCTCAAAATTTCTACAGCTGCGATTTTTTTACGCCCCTTTCTATATCATAATAATCGGCCAGCCGCTGGGCTTCACGCCAGCCAGATTCCACCGCCCCATGCACTGTTGAGTAGTAGTGCAAACTGGAAGCTTCACCGGCAAATAGCACAATTGGCTTCTTGCAAAGAAGTGAATGATCAGCGTTGAGATTCCCATTACTGGGCTCGTTGGCTGTTGTTGGAGACGGCGTCTTAGATACCACTGTCAGCGGCTGCGCCAAATCATATGCACCGGTACCCAACTTTTCAGTTTCCATAGAGCGATAGGAATAGGAACCACGAAAGTGCTTATTAGTATACCAGGCGGAAGTTTGAAAGTTTAATGGCTCAGGAATGTGCCAACGCAAAAAACGACGAAAAAGGTACATCAAGCCAGAAACTACATCATTTCTATGTAAAGTCTCCATATAGCGTCCGTTGGTGTTAGTGATCCAACCGGCCAGTACTCTGGGCTGGTAGCTAACCCGATAGAAACCAAATACGTCCTCTAGCCAGGCAAGCTTTGTATTGCGTATGTCCTGTAAGTCTTCGTCCCGCCACAACAGCGTAAAACCAGTCCAATCATCAGGCCAGAAGGCATGAGGAAACTCCAAAAAAATCTTATTGACAGTTCCGTAAGCCAAACCATCTATTGCACGCTGCTTCTCTAGCGGCAACTGTGGCTCAAACATGCTGGAGTGTTGCTCTTTAAGAACGCCTAGGGACACTGTTATCACTACATGATCGGCAAGGCAGGTTTCACCATTACTAAATAGCAATTCCACGCATGTATCGTTGCGGTTCCACAAGATCTGCTTAACGGTTCTGTTGAATATAAGGCGCTGTTCCAAGATACCCAGGTCGGATTGCAGCTCACGAGATCGAAGCAGAAGGCGTAGAAGCTCCACATAGCCCTTGTCTTTCCAATTAAGCAGTATGTCGCCCTCGCATTCCCAGTACTCCAAATAACCACGCCCCGAGACCTGGTCAAGCGTGTCTGACGCCTCTACTGAGTTTTCAAATTTTTTATAGTTTTCAAAGAACTCCTTTGCCACAGTGACGTCAATGTCATCGTATTCAGGTCTGTGTAGCATTCCATAAAACTTGTTTGTCAAATAACCGCCTAAAGAGCCGCTACAATTACGTAGTTCCATTTGGCGGGTCACTAAGCTATCGTTTACTATTGTTTTAAGACGACTTGCCACTTGCTCCGGCAAAACTTCCTGATTAGAACGAACACATTGATGATTATCGTAGACTGGACCCGTTGACTCCAGTAAGTCATGCTTGCTAGCCAGCTCATGAACTATGTTATCCTGTTCGCCATGACACCATTGAGCCCCTAAATCGATGACATTATCGGCAAAAGGTATTGTGTGAATGCGGCCACCCAGGCGGGATTCTGCTTCAACAACGAGCACGTTTTGAAAACCACAATCCAGGAGCTTAGTTGCACAGGCAATGCCTGCCGCACCAGCGCCAATAACAACAATTTTGTTTTGCTTGCTCATTTTGGCTAAAAATTCATATAAAATTAAATATTCGGATTAGAATAATATTTAATAACTGAGTTATATGATTCAAGTGCAAATAGTCAAAAAATAGTCATGTATCTTGAAAATAAGCAGCACTATTGGTACTGTATACCTATACTTATACTAAGGGGCTCCCACTGCATTCGGTCTTCTTTATTTAATTTAGATCATAATTCTTGCAGACCAAAATGTTTTCTTGCCCGACTTTACAGTACTCTGGGACAGCTGCTCTACTTTGCAAATTGAATAGGAACGTTGACAATGCATCCTTAGATAGTGCGTCATCTCGGCATTTAAAAAACATATATTTATTTCGATTAATCGTTCGATTGTCACTGTAACGTTACATATACAATTAAGATCAAGATGTTCTTTTGGTATTTTACCAACCTTTCACAATCACAAAACACGTAAAATTCAAATTATGCACGCTCCTCATTAATAACAAATGAATAATGAAATGTCAAAGTGACGTGACTCTGCCGGGGTTTCAAAATACGTTTTTTATAAGTATTAAAAAATCTAATTAAATATTCCACTTTTTTTTTCGTTCTAAAAGGTTTTTTTATGCAAAATTTCTTCCTTTTTTTCTCATAAACCTAGAGATTAAAAAGACCTTTAATTTAAAAGTGGTTTGGTTGAAATCTGTGTACGCATTGTCAACTTATGAAATTACAAACTATTTTTGAGGATACTCTTTTATTCATAGATAGATTTTAAAAGTAGCAGATTTATATCTGCTATTTACGAAACATTAATAAGAAGTTATTTTTATTGCTAGTATGTACGTAACATAAAATCTTACAGCAAAAAATAACTATACTTATGGTATATATAGTATGTTTGTACATGTCTATATTTATTAATAAATAAGAACTCGTCTAGTTCAGCTGGTTTCGTAAACAATGAGCTTCTGATTCTGTCAAGAAATACTTGCATATATACATACATACATATGTATGTACATACATATGTAGTTTACTAAATACAATCAACAGGGAAATGAGAATGCCCATGGATTTCGAAGAGTAAAACGAAAAGAGCGCAGTATTAAATGTATTTGACAAACATTGAAGAAATTGTCAAAAATTTCAAGGTTTTAGCTGATGCTGCCAACACAAGCGTGCACTTTTGTGGGCATTCTATACATATGTATACGTACATACATACATATGTACATGTGTTCAATTGAATATAATATATTCATTCATATGTTTGTTTTATTTATGCACACACAGGCATAAATATATTTATTGCGAGAGTGATGCACGTGGTTGATTTTATTTTAAAAAAAACTCACCGAAACTTATTGTACTGAGGTAAAGTATGGTTCTTTATTATTCAATATTATTCACTAACAAATAAAATATTTGTGCAATAAACTTTGAGACAAGCAAGATACGCTGCCAATTCGATAACCTATACAAACAAAACTGAAAATCATATGGACTCGTGCGAGCCGCATATGTAGCTCCACACAGTTAAACCGACAAGTCATTGGCGTAGTGTGGGGTCTGCTGTAGCAACACGCAACATAACAACCCCCTTTGGAATACATGACTACACCGATGTGCGCATGCTGAAAGCTTTGTCAGAAAAAAGCTCTGGGTGTATGTACAATGTACATACATACATAAATAATTTTGCCGATTGTTTATTTTTTTTATTTGTATATTATGTAAATGTTTAAAACTTTAAAGCCGTGTTAATGTTAATATTTATGTATATACATAGTGTTAATGGGATCTACCATAACTTATCGTTAAATACAATCTCCTTAAAGATGCAGTCCTGCTTTGCTATGCTAACCATGGATTTTTTGGATTTCATAGCATCCTGCACTTTTTCGCGCACCTCAGCGGATTTTACATCGTTTCTTATATAAAAGAGACGTACTAGGTGATCCTCGCTAAGGGATGGATAGCTACCCAATAGCGTATGCAAGTCGAGTACCAGAAGCTCGATGTCCGAGATCAACAGCGACGACAATGTAGATATCATATCCAAAGGCGAATCACTCAGAGATATTTTTGGAGCAATTTTCTCAAAGAATTGCTTAAAGCGCTTGGCTTCAAGATTGATCTTACGCGTAATTGCATCACATTCAACACGGGGCTTTGACAAACGCTTCGATAAAAGAGCACGAATGTATCGCTTTGCTAGCAGCTTTTGTGCCTCGTTAATGACCATTTCGAAGTTTGCAGGCCGCAAATGGTTGTAGTCCTGGAAATAATCATCAAGTGTTACACAAATCGTGTCAACGGCAATACTGCTGGCTAGCCATTTTACAGTAAAGAGATCATTGAAGTGGCATTCCATATCGAGAAATGCTTCTTCCAGTAAATAGCTTGCAGCATGTGCCCGTATACGTTGGAAAGTAGATAGTAGCTTTTCAAAGTCTTCGTAGTGCTCGGTGCGGGACTTAGGCCAGTACAATTGTTTCATCTGTTGGGCCAACTCCACCATCTGTTGACTATTATTTACTATAGTGATAATGTAGTGAGTAAAGTATTTAATTTGGTCACGATTGCGAAAATGGTGTTCTTTGAGTTCAATGACGTTCTTAAGATATGCTTGGCCAAATATTTCCACCTGCTGTATGCTCATCACAAGAGCCTGGAATGTTAGCTCCTGATGTATGGTATTTGTGACCTGCAGGTGCTGGTCAATCATTTGGAAAATTATTACCGGTGCCGATGTGTGGTAGTAGTGCTCGTCCTGATCAGGGACCATTTCGGAAAACCATTCTTGTTTTTCGGTCTCAGCTGCTTTAGTCATCCATTCTTGATAATTTCGTTGCATATTTTGTAAATATTCGTCTTCCAATGATTTAAGATGCTCTGGGCGTAACAGCGGTCCAATGAGTTGTTGCACATCTACATTTAGATCAGGATGCGACATGAGTTCAACGCCGGGATAAGTATTCATTACCCATGATAACATGGATACGTACTCGTTGCCTTCTAAACCTGAGTGGGCTATATTGTCAAGCTAAATGTGAATTAAAAACGATTGTTAACATAAAATGTTTTTCCGCTATTAAGTGCAATAACCATTTCTACTTACATAGCTGGACAGACCTCCGTGGTAGAACTTGACATACTCGTTAAAAATATCGTAGTGTGGCGGAAAACAAGGCACACATAGTGACTTAACCACACGCAGGTCCTCTAAAATTATTTGACGCAATATTTCCAGGTCCCGAACGAGCCACATTTTATTGTCTACGCGTTCTTCCAGCTTGGAACCTTCGATGCGTGTTCCAACTGCTGTTTGCATCACGTCCATAATCATTTTTCGCCAAGCTTTTGGTCTCCCAGGGGGCAAAAATCCTGTAACCTTTTGTTGTTGAACAGCAAATTGGTCGTTCTTTTCCTCACGTTCTATTATACGAAGAGCCGTAACTATTACGGTTGGCTCTTTACGCACTGTGTTTAAGGTGCGACTAAGAATCAATCGAAGTTTCTTTTCTAGCGATTTAGACACAGTCTCCACCTTTTCAAAGTGTCTTTTTAATGTTATCTTGTCTGATGCGTGCTGTTTTGGCTGTTTATGCAGTTCGTACAACAAGTCGTCCCGTGAATTTTCCAAGTCGGACAGACACTGGTGCGCATTTAATAATTTATCTTCTTCAATTAAAGCCATAGTTTTTTCCACACTAGCGTCTACATTAAAGATGTGCTTTAAGTTTTCCATAGCTGTTGCATACTGTGAGTGCTTAGTGTTTTCCTCTCGTACTACTTCCAGCGCGTCATACACTTCTGGCACACCCTGCAAAAGCTTTTGAACCAAATTTATGCGTTGGCGGACTTCGCGTACGTCTTGTTTGCATGTTTCCAACTGCTTTAGACCAACACGGACTCCATCAAGTTGATTTTGCATTCCTGTCTTAAGCAACGACTCAACCGAGGCCTTTTTACGTGCTATTCTATGGCGATACTGTTCCACCTTTTCTAGTTGGCCCGGTCGTTGCAGCATGTTTTTTATATCTTTAAGGGCAGCTTGTCGCGCTTCGTCTTCTAATTGCTGTAAGTCCATATTATTTGATGAATGTAAATTAAACAAACAAATAAGTTTTTTGCTTATGTTTTCGATATTTGGATAAAAACGATTAAATCAAATACGTTTAGCTTCTGACACTTTTTATCGGAATCGAAATGAAAGGTGTTCTGGATTTCGCAACTGTCGGAATTTAAAGTAATCGGCTTTTTTAACTTAAATAAATCCAGTGAAATTCGTTTTGTATTTAGACATGTTTCCGATTTCGACTCGTTTGGAAAAGTGTGCATTCTACAATTGGCGTTCCGGATTTATACCGAGTTTGAATCGATTTCGAATCGTTTTCATACAGACCAGAAACAGCTGCTCAGTTGAACGGATTATGGTTAATTTTCAATAAATATTTTTATTACAAAATTTATATGTTAAAATTGTGTGTACATGTAAAACTAAAACGAGTGGAATGAAAGTAAAGTGTTCTCGTTTTGTCTTCGAAAAGTTATGTGCTGTCGTGTTGGCGCTCTTTTTAAACCACCAACAATGAGCCGCTTTTTGTAGTTATTTGTAAAAATAAATTTTTGAAGGTGCAAAAATTGAAGCGCTAAGCGGCAAAGCATATTACGTGAGCATTATTTTGCTCACCAAAACAATCCAAACGTTTGCAAATCTTGGTAAATAAGCCAATTACACTCATCTGGTTACATCAAAATGATATAACTAACCGGATGGCCTAATTTATTGTGAAATGCTTAGGGGAAAAATCATTATAAAAATTAAATGGGATATAGAAGAGAAATAACTGAAATAACTTATAAACTATAAAACTAAAATGAAACTACAAGTAGCTTAATGTTTTACTACTTTTTCATTTTTTTTGCTGTATGATGCCGCTGCCATTTTAATTTTCCACCACATAAACAACACAGCTGTTTCTGAAATCGGGAACATGCCTGATAATTACCTTATCGATTTATGGGTTATAGATATATAGGATTATCGATAAGATATTCACAGCACCACTGCCGGTACTATGCAATATAGGACGTAGGTCAAGAAGTTTGCCAAAAAGATAATTGTTCAATCACAATCGCTTTTTTTGTTTACACTATGCTCTAAAAGTACAAACCAAAAATATTTTTGTCCAATTGTTAAACTAAAATAACTATAATGAATGATTTAGCTAATGTTTTCATTTTGCAAAGTAAATTATTTGATATAAATTTTACTTATGTAAATGAATATGAGACAATGAAAATGCTCCACACAAAAGATATAAAATTGTCAGAGCAGTTGGCAATGGCGCTGCTCGATAGGCTAGATCATCCACACGATGTGGGGTCTGCTGCAGAGCGTTCTCGTCGTTTGCGCGAGGAAGGCAATCGTATTTTCAAAGCTTCCAGTACTGACAATATGGAAGGTATACTTGACGCCTGTCGTCTATACACTAAGGCCATCATAGAAGCAGAATCCGCCTTCAATGAACTAGGCTTGGCTTATGCAAATCGTGCAATGGCTCTTCAGAAATACGGCTTTTACAAGGAAGCGTATGATGATTGCGTTTGTGCCCTTGAATTTCAATATCCGCGAATGCTACAACATAAATTGATAATGCGACAAGCTTTCTGTTCTTGGAGGATGGGCAAATTTAAGCAGATGGAGGAGCATATAAAAGTTTTGGAAGCTATGCAGCTGAATGAAAACTTTAAAAATCAATTGGATCAGTTGCAGCAATATTTACTCATGCAAGATTCTCCACCTGTAAAGGAAATACATGAACAACCCGCAAAAAAATTAAATTTGCATCGAATGTAAGCAAAAATTAATAGTGTAAACTTTGTGAATCTTACTCGGTTAATCTTTAAGAGTTAACGGCGTTGGAAGCAGGGGCCGCTATATGATTGCATCTAAAAACATTAAAGAAGGCGAACTTATTTTTACAGAACAGGCTGATTGTTTTGTGCCCATAGAGCAACGGTTAATCTGTTATAAGTGTTGCAAATCCCAACTTATTCCGATACCTTGTCCTTATTGCCATAAGCGTATTGTATATTGCTCACGTCTTTGTCGGCAACTAGACGCAGATGTACACCGCTTTGAGTGTGCAGGATTCCGTCGCAATCTATTCTACATGGTGGGAGTTTCACACCTGGCGGTTCATCTTGTTGTAACATACCTCCCACAATTGATGCCCAGTCTGCAAACGCAAACAAGTGCATCACAGCTTTGGGAATCGCTCGTGTCATTGACAAGCGCCGAGAAGCATAGTGAGTCTGTCACAACACAATGTACCCAAACACTAGGCCTAATCACACATCTACATAAATTGCCGCGAGAGGAGCTAATATACCACATGCAATGTGCCAATTTGCTGCAGTTCTACTTGTACAACAATACCAAATTTTTTCAATACTTTGATACGACAGCAACGTCAAAGAAGGATTGGCAAATTATCGTTGCAGCATTTATTCTACGCAGTGTAGGACAAATATTGGCTAATGGTCATGTTGGTGATGCAATTATGACGCTTAACGCTGCTCCTAACGAATTCACTTTGCTGCAGCCGTCGCTCTGGCAGCAACCGTACCATTTAAAGTGCGGGCATTTGCACAAACTTGCAGATATTAAGCTGGTTGCCTCATTTAATTTACCTCTCCTGAGCTTATGCAACCACGCATGTGCACCCTCCATTCGAACCGTCTTTGATGGGTGCTCGGCCAAAAGTTATGCCATTCGAGACATTAACCAAGGCGACGAAATTTTTAACTGCTATACGCTTGATTATAAAAATGCGCCAGTTGAACAACGCCGCAAACAACTGGCGCATACTTTTCAGTTTAAATGTGCTTGTGAAAAGTGTACGCGTGGAAATCCTGATCGAGACTATGTAAGTTTTGATTGTTTGATTTTGAAGAGATTACTTTTAATGAATAATTTATAATAAGGCCGTTTATTCCATTTGCAAGTTTTGAAAATAGGTATGGGCACACAAAAAAAGAATCAACATTTTGCTTAGGCAAGCTAGTTCGTAAGATAGGTTCCAGTCAAATTTGTTGTTATACGTCCTCATATTTATATAGGGGTTTACGCTACCGTCTCTTTATTTTGCTTAAGAAAAACATTTATAGACAATAATAATCTTATGTTATTTCCAACATTTCTAGCTACAATTTTATCGCTACCATTGCGAAGAACCACAATGCCGCCAGACTTTCGTTCCAAGTATAGAAAAAGGTAATCTTTCTTGGTGGTCTGTTGATGGACAGGATGAAGAGCTTCGTTGTTCCGTCTGCGAATCGGTTCAAGACATTAAATGGTTTTACGAATTTCTGATACTTCTGGAAAGCTGCAACAATGAATCAATCCGAAAGAAGTTATACGAGTTGTTTGAGCATCTCAATTATTGGCTTGTGGATAATCATATGCTGAAACAACATTTAGCACGGTTGCTTATAAAAAAATGTTACTCTTTGTTAATAGGTATACACAAAAATAAACTATTTGATTCTTTCGGCAAGATGTTCAAGCTTAAAACAGATCTAATACAGTACTTGGATGTAACAAGAGCTTAACAATACAATCACTTTTTAATGCATACATCGGTTATTACAGACAAACAAAATTGGTATATATTTAATGAAATATTTATAAAATCTGTAATAGGTAAATCGATTTAAACTTTCGTTATACCCAAAAAGTATGGTCATGTTTTAAATGCTCCGAAAATGTAAAAGAATGATAGTCTTGTGGAAAGATCATATTGTGCTAAAACAAACATTTAACATATTTTCTATATTAAGATATTAATTTATTATATTTAACAACATACAGATGGATGCATTTTTAACAGCAATGACTACGAGCAACTGTCGCGAATAGTAAAATTCCAGATGAAAGCCAGTGAATTGCGTTTCGGAAAATGTTCCATTGAGTATGTTACCAAGCTTACCTATCTTTTGGATCTCATTGCGTGGGGAAGATACAAATGCAATGCATCGGAAGCGAGAGGCATACTTAATTCGTTAGAATACATTTCAAGTGAATACAAAAATGTCATCGATAACTATATCAACGATTTTATTGGGCAATTATATGTTGCATAAACTATTAACATTAAGGCTGCTATGTAAATTCTCTAATTGTCAAGTTCTTTTAAAACTTTAGCTTAAATAAAATGTGACGCGTATTCATGCGGCATCACACCCCGCCTGGGATAAAACGTATGCGATGTGGAAAATTTAAGCAAATTCGTAATATCACTTGTGTATATATCTGCGAAGCGAAACAAGCGTCTGGAGAAGTATGTAGGATTATGGTATGTGCGAAAAACACTCCCAAATTGCTCGTTAAAAACGTTTTTCGTCTTGTTACTAAAAACAAATAACAATATGTATGTGTTTAAATATAATCTTCATTGCGGAGAAATTTATAGGTTACCGCAATTGATCTCGTTCCTCCATCCAGTCGCGTAGACAAAGTTGGGCCGCTTCGCTTTCATTGTCCTGAGTCTCTTCAATAAGCTGCGTAAGCATTTGCAGCCAGTTGGCACTCATTTTGAAATCCACGCGGTTTAGAGTTTTTATTTCATGCTACAGAAGTTTGAAGATAATTTAAATTTGTAAAAATTAAGGATAACCTACAGCTAATTCGCTTATTATCGCTCCAGTACGCCAGCTATGTTTCAATGTTACATCTGCTAGATCACTATATGGATGATCACCAAAGTATAAGACCGAATGACCGCGCCATCCTTTTAGTTCCTGCAGTTGACGTACAGAGCCCTAATAAATCAGACAGCCAGTTAAGGGATTTTTTGAGCTAGTACGGTGCAAACATAAAAATACCTCATAATAAATCTTTCCCTTTTCCAATTTGGAAACGCGGTCCCAAAGGTGAGACTTTGATTTCTCATCATATAGCCGAATGGGCCGAGATTCATCAGTAAAGAACTTTGGCTTTCGCGCTTGCACAATAACTACATCAAAGAAATCTCGCCAGCTGTCTCCCACCAGCCAGGACATTCCACAATTTCTGTGAAGGAATGGAGGGATTAATTCAAGTGATATATATGTCTTCAATTCGTTGTTGATAAAAAATACGCACACAAAAGAAAAAGGGCTGTTCGTTACTAAAAAGAGATTCTTGCCCGCTTTTTGAAGTTTAACAAAGTATTGCACAAGGTTTGCATTGCGTTCTATGTACATTTCTGTATTTTTCATAACTGTTGAATGCATAATAGGATGGCATGAGCCCATCGCGGTTTTTATGTCATGGAACACTATTTCTGGATTATAGTCGATCCGGTTACGCTCAAAGTGTTCAATTATATTGCATAGCAAGCACATTTCAGGTACCGAAAATAAATCGGCAAGTTGAACCATTTTAGAGTTGGTATTGTGCTGAAAAATAATTAAGAATTAATCATAGTAAAATTTAATAATTTATTTTAGCTACGTACTCTATAAGAATTATTTGGACCTTCTACGTAAGCAATTGGCAGCAAACGATTGTGATAAAGTTTTAACACTTCCTCTTCAGAAACTTTAGTTCTTCCGCGATACACTGAGCCCAATTGCAGCTGCAGGAAAGAGTCTAACTTGACGAGCAGCCCTTTTTCAACGTCATAGTGTAGACCGCGAACAGCAAAGCTTGGATCATACTCCAAATTCAGAATGTCCTCGGGATATTTGAAACGCTTGACAAGCACTTCACGAGCCAAATTATAGAGCAAATCTTCCAATATTGGTTTATAGCATGCTAAAGTATAATCATAATCAAAGCCGTACACCTGGACTTCACTCAGATCAAGCTCATTGCAGGCAAAGACAGCATCCAAACGTACGTCAACGGGTAGCTTTTTAGCTGCAAATCCAATAAAAGATACATATGTATATGTGTATCCAAATCTTTTAAATTTGAATGCTATTTATAGAGTGCCTAATAGTAAGAAGGCTTACATTGAAATTTCTTTTTTGTTGCTTCGTAGAGCTGTTGAAAATCACTCACAGTTTTTGGTTTTGCTGGATTGTTCGGAGTAGCAAGGGCTTCTGTGCTTAGGGTACGGAATTTTATAGTGTCCTTCAGCCCCCAGAAAACGGTTCTGCGATTGGCGCCATTTGGATAACATATGGCAATGCCTTGACAGGGATTGTAATTACGCAAAACCACATTTTGTTTTAATAATGCGCTTAAAATTGTGGTACGTGCTGCTGAACACATTGAATTTGTATATCAATTGAGCTTAATTATTACGTAGAACTGGACCCATTCGTAAACGAGCCCAAAATTGTTACAAAAGCTAACGTACTTTGTACGTACAGTCTGCATGATGCGTCATTTAAATATGACCGCTATAGCTCTTATACATCATTAAATTCTTTTAGATGCAATGTTTTTATGTATTATTAAAATCGGACTTTTAAATGGAAATGGAAAAGTTCAGTAGCATTAGATTTATTGTTTAATAAACTCTCTTTGTTTTTAACAACTTCTTAAAATCACTTGAACAGCTGCTTTATTTAGTTCTGTTGTACAACACTGCAAAATTTCCGTAAGGGCTCCATAATTATCGATATTCCCCCAGTTGTGCACATCCCTAAGTGCGAGTCAGACACGAACAAAATTGCAACGATCGAACATTTATTTTAAATTAACGATTAAAACGGCATATTTTCGGTAATATTTAACAAATTTCATAATTCAAAGCAAGTTTATTGTGACAAGCAGTCAAAAATAGCTTGCCTACGAAAAAAAAAAACGTGCTACGAAGGCCACAACGACTACGTCAACTAGCAAAAATTTATGTGCTATTGTGTGAGTGCTCACTGCTGACTGTGTGTGTGCGTGCGTGCGTTACGATTCATTCACCATTACGTGTGCAAGATTTGGACGAAAGAAATTAACCAAATAAGATTCGAAAACAGACGGGCACGTATGTCTTGTATAATTTGACTTTTAAACTAATTGATGAAATCCATGAACCGAGGAATGTAAATTTGTAGATGGCCCCTTTTATTGGGGGCCACATCCATTTTCATGCAATAAAGGGAAGAACAATAAAGAAGGCAGACTTTAGTCTTAGGATCCATATTTTCAACATTATAATTATATGATAGTCTTTTTATTGCGCCGCAAAGAAACGAAATCGTCGCACTCACATTCAACAATAAAAAGAAGAAGAAAACCAAAACCAAGGCAGTAACAAATACGTCAATACATAAGTACAAATACTATTGTACTCGTTGTATATGTGCACGTAGTACAATTTTAACACAATAAATACCATTTAAACGGTCAAACATCGACACTCATTAATTCGACTAACAAAAAAACTTGAAAAGAACACAAACTCAGAAATTGATACGTAGAATTATGAACGTAGAGCACCAACCTAAAACACCGCTAACGCAGATTCGTAATTTGGTCAAACACGTGAATAAGCGAAATTTCAACGAAACCAGCGAACAAATAAAAGAGGTATGTACTATTTCATATATTACTTAAAAAGTTTATTTCGAACAAAAAGTAACATAAATTTTGTGGGATTGCGGTAACAAAAACAATAACACAGTTTTAAGTGTTGGTTAATTTTGCGTATGTCAAGCAAACAGTGCTGCCAATTTTCTTTTTCTCAGTACCATACCGCCATTTCGCTCACTCATGCATTTTCGCCGACGCCATTACAGTTTTGTGTAAATCAGAAAATTTCTCTGCATGGTGTTGCGCGAATTTCTGAAAATAAAAATCTTTTTGTTAAGTTAAAAGTTACTAAGAATATACCAGTCTAGTTTATTTTTTAGCTTAAAGCCTATTGTAAAAATTTTGTGCGCTCGTTGGCGTAGTTTTCTAATAAATTGTGTAAAAATTCGTGGACAAAATTTTCAACAGCAATTGCTATTAGCAGCTTGTGCCACTAAAAGCCCCGTGTTCGGGGTTTTTACCTATTGAAAAATTTATTTCAAACTTGTTAAATTCAGTGAAGAGATGTATTAATAAAGCCTTTTGAATTTAGAAAAGGTAATAATTAATAAGGTAGTGTTTAAAATACATTGATTTATTTTTTTTCTTTTAACATTTTTTTTTTGCGTTTTAACGCCAACACATACTTTGCATTATCTTCTTTCCCCGACCCAAATCGCAAAACCCAACGAGTAATTTTGTGTGAATTTTTTTCCTCGTTTTGCATTTTTGTTGTGGAGCAGCTGCGCTACGTTTTGTGGGCACAGCTGTTGTCTCGCTTCTGCGTACATTTCGTTAAGTTTTGGTGGAACCATCTCTAGATGTTTTTGTTTCGCCGGCTTGGAAATTAATTTGCAGCAGAAATAAGTAAAATATACATATAGAGTTTAATGTTTTACTTGTTACTATATATTTAAGCTTATCCAAGAAAACGGTGTCGTAGCGGATCGTAGCTGTCTGCATTATCTGTTTACGGTACTAAACTTCAACGACCCGTCACCGACTGTTACTGCACAGTTGCAGTCGAAGCTACTTGGCGCTCATTTACAAAGGCAATTGCACAGCTCCTCATTTGTGTCCAATATCTGCTTTGCATTTGAACAACGTTTTGTAAAACAAAAGGTTTGTACATAAACACACTAATTGTATATACAAAGGGAATGATAATGAAACGTGATCTCTGATTTTAAGCAGGGACTCAAGCCTCAAGGTATTTCTGAATTTATTGGCCAAGTCTCCAAAACAACTGGCATAAATAAACTCTGCGAGTGTATATTTGCTTTATCGGTTGCCCATTCATCGATTCCTGAACTGCGGAGTTACGCTCGTGACAGCCTCAAACGCACTCTACCCGAGCTTCTTGATTCGTATCTTGGAAATAAAAACGCGGCATCCTCCATTAGCGGCCTCCACGAAATTTCGTTTGATCTGTTGCAGTACTTATTATGCTCCTTGAGTGAATACGTCCCGCCGCAGTTGGAGACGCAATTTCTGATCAAGTTACGAGAAGAATTTCCACGTTCGGCGGTACCACTAGTTCTTGCGCCGTTCTTGTACCCTGCGACGACCCCTATATGCGCTAATGGCGCAACAACGCACAACGCTAAAGCTAACGAAACTGATGTAGCAGAAGAAACAACAAGTACATCGAATAACAGCAGTAGTATTAGTTCCGAAACTAATACTGGTTTTAAGGAAGTCGGCATTGAAGATATCTATGATCATTTATGCGACATTATATTCACAAATCAGGTGTGTTAAAAGACATTTTCATCCTAAAGACTTTTAACAAATTCAATAATAAATTTATGTAATTTCAGGGGAAAAATAATATTATGGACACATCTTGGATTAATTTAATCCTTGAAATCGGTTACGAATTTACGTCGAGTGTTGAAGATTGTAAAAATCATTTGCGTTGCGGTGGCTCTCGGGAATTACAGCCAAAAGATGTTGCCAAAATTGTGGGTCTCATGTGTCGACGTCACTCGTCGTTGCTTGATTGTAATGTAAACTTACCAACGCCAGGTAATTTCTGGCCGGGACAAAGCGGTTCGGGAGCGTCCCAGACAGTAGCACAACAGAACCAGCTAAATTCAACAAACAACAACGATGGCAGTGATGTCAACAACGCTGAAAAGAAAGACAAGAAGGAGACCACAGATGCCACCCAGACCTGGAAGCCGGACATATTTGTACAGGCTCTTAAGGAACTGGTGCCACAGCTTAATTGGAAAGAAGTTTGCTTGGGTAAGTTGGACATTTTTTTAAAAGAGCTTTCACAATAATAAATTTTGCACAGAGCTCGATCATCCGGAATTCGTGCTCAAGGATCGCATTGGATTGGATCTTTTGCTGACAATATGCCGGCTAGCTACACAATCTAACCTTTTTCCGCACTCAGAATGCATTTACCGCCATTGGCAGAACACAGAGGGGCAGCTGTCACTTATAACGACAATGCTGAAAAACCAAGATTTGTTCTCTTTTGCTGATTACATATTTAGTTCTCCAGCACTAGAAGTATTAAAGACGGCTCCAGATGCAGACAACAAGGAAATATCGGCTTGGAAGTCACTGCACCTTGTCGAAGTACTTCTTCACATTGCAGACAAGGGATATTATACGCAAGTCCATGAGCTCTTCAAGTTTCCAGCGCAGAACTGTCCAGATGTTCTCTTTCTTGCTTTACTCCAGATAAATCCGCCTCTGACACCACTTCGTCAGGACCTGTTCAATCAGCTAATACCCACATTTCTAGGAAATCATCCCAATTCTAATGCCATTTTAGCTAGCGCATGGAGTTCAACGAACTTTCAATTGCGTCCCAACATCATGAACGCCATGTCAGAATGGTATTTGCGAGGCGGAGAGTTTGATCAAGTCAAGCTTTCCCGCATACTTGATCTTGCCCAGGACTTGAAGGCTTTGTCTGCGCTGCTCAACGCACGCTCTTTCTTATTCATAATTGATCTCGCCTGCTTAGCATCCAGGCGTGAGTACTTGAAGCTGGAAAAGTGGCTCAGCGACAAAATACGAGAACATGGCGAGCCTTTCATGCAAGCTATAATAAAAGTTCTGCAGCGGCGCTGTCCTCAGGTAGCAAACGCCAAGGTGCCTGAAGACCAAATACCGCCTAAGCAGGCACAACTTTTGCCCGAAACGGTTACAACCATGATAAATTGTTTGCAGGCTTGCATTAACAATTGCATGCAATCAGACACTGCTGAAATGATAATGCAAATGTCCGCGAATGTCGCAATAATGGCAAACAAAGCTCGTGCTCAGCAGCAAGGAGGACCACAAGGTCTTGTTCCGCCTCCACCACCAAGTATTTTGCGTCACCGTGGCATGGATGGCATTGTTCCAGGATCGGTGCCACCGCCGCCTCAACAACCATTCTCTGGCAATCTAAATGCGCAGCAAATGTTTGGACCTGGCATGGACCCACTTACAAACATGTCAAACAATCTGGCCGGACTTAACCTAGGGGGGCCGAACGGCGCTTTTAACTTTGGAAACATGCTTAGTAAGTAATAAACGAATATGATTTAAATTTTTAAATGCTTGTTACTTATTTTAATTTTTTCTTTTGTGTTGCATATTTCTGCTCTCTATAGACAATTTGGTTTCTACCCCAGCATCACCATCGCGTCTTATGAACCCTGGTGGGGGCAGTCCGTATCCGCTAAATCCAATGCAAATGCCGGCACCACCACCAAATGTAGGCAATCTTGGGCGCATGCTACCTGCAGGTCCTCAGCCTACGCCAACGCCTCCTAATCCAAACAATCCTGTTATGGCTGATTTACAGATGCCTGTATCTAAGGAGGTGGAAGATGAAGCCAATTCGTATTTTCAACGAATCTACAATCATCAACCAAATCCAACGCTTTCAATTGATGAAGTCCTCGATATTCTGCAAAGGTTTAAGGAATCCACAAACCGAAGAGAACAAGAAGTATTTCTCTGTATGCTGCGCAACCTATTTGAAGAGTATCGCTTTTTTTCATGCTATCCTGATAAAGAGCTTCAGATAACAGCACAACTATTCGGTGGAATTATTGATCGGAACCTGGTTCCCACATTCGTAGCACTTGGACTTTCGTTGCGTTGTGTTCTGGATGCCCTTCGTAAGCCTGAGGGGTCGAAGCTCTACTATTTTGGCGTAACTGCACTAGACCGTTTCAAAACCAGATTACACACCTACAACAAGTACTGCGAACATATACGATCAATACCACACTTTACAGACTTTCCGCAACATCTGATCCAATATGTAGAGTATGGCATGCACGGTCAGGAGCCGCCTCCTCAAAAGCTGATTGGATTAAGCAACACAATACCCACTGCTGCCACTGCTAGCAGCGGTGAACCATTGTATCGAGCCAACTCTGTTCCAAGTAAGTATTACACTATTCCGTGTGAATTGTAAATAGTTTTTATCTCTTTCAAATTGAACATGTGCATTAGTATCATGTAAAAAAATTACAATCCACATGTGAATAGGTTAGCAATAGATTTTTAGTCAACAATAAACTTAAGAAATCCCTTATTCAGGTAACATGCCGTCAGCTCCGGCGATTCAAAAGCCGGCTGTTGTGGTTTCGCATGCGACCCGCATGAAGTCTATTGCTAACGCCACAAACATCGATACCTTACTGGTTGCAAATCAGGAAGAAAAAGTAACAGTACCGCCCGAACCAGTACAAGATAAAACTGCGTTTATTTTCAACAATTTAAGTCTGTTAAATATACCACAGAAGTGCGAGGAAATCAAGGAGATCATGACCAAAGAGTACTGGCCATGGCTGGCACAGTATCTAGTGCTAAAGCGCGCATCTATGGAGTCTAACTTTCATGTGCTTTACTATAACTTTCTTGATGCTCTGAAAAATCCTGAGATTAATCGATTTGTTACGAAAGAAACGTTGCGCAACATTAAGGTGCTGTTACGTTCTGACAAGGGTGTCATCAATTTTTCGGATCGTAGTTTACTTAAAAATCTCGGGCACTGGCTGGGAATGATGACGTTAAGTCGGAATCGTCCAATTCTGCAAGTTGACTTGGACTTAAAATCGCTTCTTGCTGAAGCATATCACAAAGGTCAACAGGAGCTTCTATTTGTTGTGCCATTCGTTGCCAAGATTTTGGAATCGTCAGCTAAGTCACGTATATTTAAATCGCCCAATCCATGGACAATGGGAATAATGTGCGTACTAGCCGAACTGCACCAGGAACCAGATCTCAAGTTAAACCTCAAGTTCGAAATCGAAGTTTTGTGCAAATTATGTAATTTGGAGTTGGCTAAACTAAAGCCCGTAATATATTTAAAAGACCCTTCGCGGGCTATGCTCATTGAACAGCAAATGTCCCAACCTAAACCAAAGCCGATTGAATCTGCTTTACCATCCCAAAACCAAAACCAGCCAGCTCCCCCGCCGGCCGAAGTCATCGATCCACAGACTATGATGATGAACAACTCAAACGTGGCAAGCAGTGCTCCTGGAACTGTCTCCTCTCCAAATTTACCTACTGAACCAGGACAAGTCGTTTTGCCACCACCAGAACCGCGTTACTCCTATGTAGAAGTGAACGTTACGAATTTCCAACTTATTGCTCAGCAACTGGTGTTACCTCTAAACGTACCATTCTTGCATGCCAATCCCGGCATCAAACACATTGTTATAAATGCCATTGAACGCACAATAACCGACTGGTTACAGCCTGTCGTAGATCGGAGCATACGCATAGCGTGTGCCACTACAGAGCAGATTGTACGCAAGGACTTTGCTCTAGACGCCGACGAAAATCGCATGCGTACTGCCGCTCATCAAATGGTACGCAATCTAGCAGCTGGTATGGCTATGATTACTGGTAAAGATGAAATTGCTCGGGCGATCAGTCAAAATTTGCACAAAGCGTTTATGTCAGCATTGACGGGCGTGCCCAGCATGTCAGAAATTCAAGCAGCTTCCATACAGCTGGCAAACGAAAACGTGGAACTTGTCTGTGCTTTTATTCAAAAAACCTCGGCCGAAAAGGCAGCACTCGAAATCGACCGTCGCTTATCGACGGACTTTGAAACACGCAAAATAGCTCGGGAGGAGGGCAATCGCTTTGTGGACGCGCAAATACTCAGTTACCAACAGGAAAGACTACCCGAACCTGTACGCCTAAAGGTTGGCCCTGCTCCAGCTACCCTATATGCAGTCTACTCAGAGTTTGCGCGCAGTATACCGGGATTCCAGCAAATGAGTGATCGGGATATTGCTTTATTTGTTCCAAAGCCACAGGACTTGCCGCCGCCAAATGTTTTTGCTAACGATGATTCGTGCATTGTCTATGCGGAAGTAGCAAGCAAGATGGAAGCCTTCATGAGCACTGCCATCACAGTGCCGACATTGCAATTACAGGCCAGCAAGATGCATATGCTGCTTAATGCATTAATGGCAACTAGGCGTCTTCGCGATCAAGAGTCTGCGTTCAATTTACTTACACGTGCTGTAGAGGGTTTAACCGAAGGTCTAATAAATGTGCAGGATCACATGGAACAGATGAAGCTCTACCGCGATATTCACCTTCGCATACTCAGCCTACTGCACAACAGTTTCGGCGCACCGAACACGGAGCGTGCTGTTACCAAATGCTTCTTCGATATACGCGAAGAAATCCGCTACAATGTGGAAGCTGCAAGAGCCCTCATTACATCACACTTTGTAAATTTGAACCAGTTCGATTGCATGCTACGAGATTGCATGGACAACGGCAATAATTATATGGCCATTTCCTTCGGTATTGCATTGCTGGAACGCCTTATTATGGAGGATCGCGTAATAAATATTATATCAGACAACGAATTCATGGCCACAGTGGAGCTTTTAGGACGTCTGAGTCAACACCGTCAAAGGTACCCAGAGTGCATTGTCAACGTCATCGAAACTATGTGGTCGGGTAACACGAATACCGTTGATTGTGGTCCTTTCAATACCGGTGATCGCTACCTCGCTGGAGCATCGCAATACATACATTCCGGCATGCATCATGTAAGGGTAAGTTGTCAATCACATAAATTGTGGTGACTTAACATTTTGTCATGTTTATTTTTTTAAAGTCAAGTGACACGGATGATCCTCCAGGACTTCAGGAGAAAACCGAGTACTTGCTCAAGGACTGGGTGGCGTTGTATACCCAACAAAATCAACAGTCCACTCGCGATACCAGAAATTTCAGCACCTTTGTGCAAAAAATGAACACGTACGGTATTTTAAAGACCGATGATCTAATCACGCGCTTCTTCCGCCAGGCCACTCACATCTGCACCGATGTAGTGTACCGCATGTTCGCTGATCCGAGTATGCCCATTAATCAGGCTAAAAATAAGATATTTCAGTGGATCGATGCTTTTGTAAATCTGATTGCAATGCTAGTACGGCATTCAGGCGAAGCCGGTAATCCGACTACCAAAATTAATCTTTTAAACAAAGTGCTAGGTATTGTGCTTGGCACGCTGCTCAAAGATCACGAGTTGCGTAGTGTAGGCTTTCAGCAGGTGGGTTATCATCGGTTTTTTATGATGCTCTTTATGGAGCTCTGTTCGGCTGATGTGTTGCTCGAATCACTGATGCACAGCATTGTGTCAGCTTTTGCCTACGCTTATCACCAGCTAAATCCCAGCAAAGCCCCCGGTTTCTGTTTTGCCTGGCTTGAGCTAATTTCACATCGTGTGTTCATTGGGCGTATACTGGTGCAGATACCAGGTCAAAAGGGATGGCCTCTCTATGCACAGCTATTACAGGATCTCTTCAAATACTTGGCTCCTTTCCTGCGCAATACTGAGCTGGGAAAACCTGTACAGCTATTATATAAGGGAACATTGCGCGTCCTGCTCGTGCTTCTGCACGATTTTCCAGAGTTTTTGTGTGATTATCACTTTGGTTTTTGCGACACAATACCACCCAACTGTGTCCAAATGCGCAACATTATACTATCCGCATTTCCACGCAATATGCGCTTGCCCGATCCTTTTACGCCCAATTTAAAAGTAGACATGCTCTCAGACAGCAGCAATGCACCCAAGGTGTGCAGCAACTACATAGTAAACATCCAGCCATTGAACTTTAAGAAGGATCTAGATTCGTACTTAAAGGCACGTGCTCCGGTCACATTTTTATCAGAGCTGCGTGGTCATTTGCAAGTTACTAGTGAACCAGGCACGAGGTACAATATGGCACTGATGAATGCTTTGGTTATGTATGTGGGTACCCAAGCAATTGCTCTGATTAGGTAAGTAAAGAGTATATAAATGTCAACATTGGATTCTAACACACCGAATATATTTGCCTTGCAGAAATAAAAATTTTGTGCCCAATACGTCGAATATTGCACACAGTGCGCACATGGACATCTTTCAAAACCTGGCTGTTGATTTAGATACTGAAGGTCGCTATCTGTTTTTGAACGCTATTGCAAATCAACTTCGTTACCCAAACAGCCACACGCACTATTTTAGTTGCGCTGTGTTACATCTTTTTGCTGAGGCTAACTCGGAAGCCATACAAGAACAGATTACACGAGTACTGCTGGAGCGTCTAATTGTAAACCGACCGCATCCATGGGGCCTACTTATTACCTTTATTGAGCTAATCAAAAATCCAATATATAAGTTCTGGGACCATGATTTTGTTCACTGTGCACCTGAGATTACAAAGTGAGTTTTTGAATTCGTTAAATCTGAATTTTAAATTTATTGTATATATTTACTTATATGTATTTGTTTTGTATCCATTCATATTATTAGACTCTTTGAATCAGTTGCACGGTCGTGCTTGGCCAAATCGACTGTTACTCAACACATGAACATGGCTGTCGATGGCGAGAACCAAGATGTCAACATTAACTGAGAAAACGCTACGGTCAGACGATTTTGCATGGAAGTTTGTGCGCTTAGACATAGGCAACAACGGACGGCGCAGCAACAAGGACATCCATGATTAAAATTAAGTAACTAACTACTTGTATCTAGTTTTCAGCGCATCATTTTAAGACAACAGTAAAATAGGCAAGAAGGAAATTTGGAGTGAAACACGAAGATTTTTCGAAATAACTTTTTAAATAGCGCAAGCACATGTTGAAATTTTTAATTCTATTGTATTATAATGAAATTCATATTATATATATATATACAAATGCGCTCTTGTGTATTTAAAATAGAAATAACAAATCAAAAAAAGGGTAAAACGAAAAAATAAAATGAACAAAAAAAATGCAAAAATATTAAAAAGAAAATGCAAAAACTTTCAATTGTATGTAAATATTTGTTGCTGCTACAAAAAATCATTAGCGTGTAAAAATGTCAACTGCAGGAAAATATTATATTAACATGTAATTACTTATTCTCTTATTATTCTCACTAATGTGTATTTATATATATATATATATCATAAAGAACAAATGTACGTAGATTGTACGATTTTGGAGTCATATTTGAGCTGTCAATCTAGCTTCCTTTTGCAACATTTTTCTTGTTAATTTTTGTATTAACTAATTTTAAATTGTGTGCACAACAAATTGATTATATATTATTCTATTTAATTTTTGTAATTGAAACCCAACTGTTCGATTTGTGTATTTTATTTACCCGCCACAACAATTTTCATTCATAGTTTATTTTATTTATAAATACGTAATGTATATCGGAACTGATCTTAAAGTAAATGTTAATAAACTGCGATTACTTGATACAACAAAACGCATCCTCGCCCCTCAGTAGTATCCAATAAGCCTTTAAAACAAATAAGCAAAAGTGTGTAAAGGACTGGGATGGTCTTGCATAACTACAAGGTGTCACGTAAATAAGATTAATATATCTCTTAAATATAACAAATATAAAAATCTAACGATGCAACTAAAAATGTTAACACTTAATGATGACAATTCTTATGTAAATGCGTTCAAACACAATACGAAAGATAGATGAATTGAAAGATACCAACAAAACAGAACATTTATCAGTAACAACCCATTACAATAAAAATAAGTTATAATATGCTACCAATTAAGTGAATCAATTTAAATATATAAATACATATGTATAAATGCAAAATTTTAAAAACGATAAGATGGTTTTTTATGTTTTTCATAATTTGTAGAAAGTGGGTGAGTTTGACTTATATCAGTTAATATAGTATTATTATATTTGACACAAATCTACTTATGTCAAAAAGAAAGTTTTCCCTCATGTGAGTATGTACGTGGACATTTCGTAGAGTATCTCTTTATAAACATATGTTAGTTAGTCTGTCCGTCCACATGTAAGTGTATGTATGTACATATACTATGTTGACACGATTTTAGCGAGCGTGCGACGCAAAATAATGCTGCAGTCATCGCTGCCTACTTGTTGTTCTTACTTTTGTTGCTAATTCGCATGAATTCTTAAAGTGAAAAAACTAGTATATGAGTATGTGCTAGTAAAAATGTACAAATGTGTGCGTATGTGTGTGTGTGTGTAGTCAGCAACAAGGCAACGTCAAACAGTGCCGCGAAGCAACATAAAAAATGTGGCACACTTAAAAGCTGCGCCAACGTCATAGTCGCAGTTGCTGTCGCTAAAAAGAATTCCCCTCTTCTCGTTATGTAAATAATGTGTGTGTATCTGAAAGATACAAAAGCTTTCAATAGAGCAAATGAATGAGCTTAGATGTGAATGTTGTTTGCCAGAACAGAACCATGGCCATGAGCGTGAGCGTGAGAAATCGCTTATGGAAGCTTGTTGAGAGTTTCGTTAAAAAGCTTTGTTGGTGGCCCCCAATACTATCGCGTGTTGAGGTATTTCTTTCTGGCGCAGTACGCGCATATGTATTGTATCTATCTATGTATGTACATACATGCATACATATATAGTACATATGTTTCTATGAGCTTGTAGTTGAGAGCTTTTGGGCGCTGACTGTTAGTTGAGTCAGCGCCATTAGTTGAATAACAATTTTTGTGTGCTTAAAACCAAAAGACTTAGGGTTTCTCTTTTACTTTTTTTCGACATTATTCCCTGATCCAAATTCATCTTGTTCACAGGCACCTTAATAGAGTACAAAGGCAAATGTGCTGCCTACAAAAATAACTTTTAGTTACTGATGTCAATCGTGTTCATACAAGTACACTTTTTCTTATTGCTGAGCGCACGTTCTCTCTTTTATTTTTCTTTTTTATCTTTCTTTTTCTCTTCCATTCTCACAACCTGCCTATGTTCCAGTCTTGTAGTCCACACTTTCGCGCCACTGCTGACCTAGTTTTCTAGGCTTGCTGCTGCCTAACTTGACAGAGAAGCAGCAACTTTCTTATTGCCAAGCCAAATCAAAATCTTAATAACTAGACCTTCATCGGATTTTACTAGAAGTGCTGACAAAATAAGATTTAAATTTAAAATTTTAATCAAGAATTGAGAATCATCACACCAACCAAATGGGCGTCGCTTCCGCATGCATTCCATTTTGGCAAATCGAAAAATAATCTCATAAAGCCCAATTGGCAACGGAAATTATAAAAAAGGGCGTGCCGCAGTGTCGTGCAATATGACCTCATCCATCCCTAAACATTAGTAGAGCAGAAGATGGGTTAAAACGGAAAAAATGGCAATAACTGACATGTTGGATAGCCATTTAATGGAATCCATTTTCACAACATACCGCGTTGTGTAATAGTATGTATGTAGATACTTGGAATGGTTTATAAATCCTGCGACGGGCGTATGCTACAAAGGAAGAAGTGATGCCCAAAGATATTGGAAAAATTAATAGCATCCATCGACACATATGTATATTTTACTATGTATACGTCCTTAAAATTCAATGCCCTGCTTTTGTCCGAAGTATTAAAATGGTTTCCCTTTCTTAGAAATCGTTGTTGTATTACAAGCTCTGTCGTAAAGTATGAATGTCTTTCTCAATAGGAACCATTAGGGTGCCCCATCTATGCTGTTTGAAATATATCGTATTTATAAATATTTCGTTCTAGAGTTACAGCTTTCTTAAGGGGCAGTCTGTAATCGAAAAAATCATGAAAAGTCTGAAACTTTTACCCCAATATTGATACTACTTTTTACTTTCTCCTACTACTGCTACTCTCCTAGCTCCTTTTTTTTTGGTCTGTTTGATAGCACCAAAATCAGGCTATTTTAGAATAACACAAATTACCTCTAATTCCCTTTCCTTGGTACCAAATCAAAACAACCCTAAAAATGGTTTTCTTAAATTCTCAAAAACAGTTCATATGTCAAGTTTTAAGTCTATTTGATTAAAAAAATATTTTTCTCATGAAATTGTTAAGCTGCCGTTTCTGAAATTTTCGAGTTTTACAAATAGCACATAGAATATGACAGAGCTATATAATATGTACATATATATATGTATATAATGGCTATTTCAAATCTAAGTAGAATTTGTTTTTGCACTATTTCGACTTTTTATTAAATATGTAATTTATTTTTTCTATGGATCTTTTTTTCTTTCTTTAAATTTTATAATGTTTTTTGTTTTTTTTTTCAGAAGCAATCTTAACTTTGTGCATAGCGATCACATTTTATACACGTGACTGGAGGAAGGTATTCCCTTTTAGTCCTAGTAGACAGTACCTTATAATAGTCACTAATGAACATAAGATAACATAAACAGATTACCGTTTTAAGCTGGCTGTCAGTGTTCCTTTCGACATTTTCAGACAGATTGGAAAATTGATAACTAATCTAATGCGCGCATCTCAAGATATTTAAAGGTAAAAATTAGATAAATCAACTTTTCTACAAAATCGGCATATGACAATATCTTATACAACTGAACTTCTAAAAAACTTCCGAATGCTTAATTTTGTTACGATATCTACATTTTTCTATGGAATAATGAGGGATCTTATCTGCAAGTTTCGGTTGCTCTAGCTCCGTATGTACGGATGGACAGGCGGTCATCGACTTCTCTAGGTCTCCGACGACTCCTTCTGTAAGTTTTAGGCTTGCACAAATTAAGTATTTCCATAAGGTACAGAGCATAAAAACGACTATGTGGCTGGATATTTTTGAAAATTCGATAATAGGATAGCTCTGCCTGGTCCACTTATAAACAAAATAATATACCGAATTCTTTTTACTTTTTGTGGATTTTTTTTTTTTTGCCGTTTAAACATATCATGTTAACATTGCAGTTGCAATAACCTTCTGGTGGATTGTACCGGATAGCGAATAGATTTTCATCAATCGAAAAGCAACTCGATTATACGTTCGCCAGCAAAACCGCGACATTCACATAAGAACAAACGAATAAAATGATTGTCCTGCATTGAATTAGGGTGTTGAAGCAGCTTTCAATTTCCTCAAACCTAAGGCTGGAGAGTGTTGCCAGGAAATTGCACTTCTTTTGCAACAACATTCAATTGGTAATCAATTAAATGGCATTGGATTACTTGTGAGGGTGTCAAGGAATAAACATAGCATTGATTTTGATCTGTAATGCATTTAATTGATTTTATGCAATTTATACGGACTACACATTAGCGTAGGGTCCAATATTGGCTGCTCTGGCCATCAAGGCGGGTATGTTGATCTGTTCGTAGTTGCCGCCGAAGAACTGCGAATATGGCCCTGAGGCATAGACGGCCACATCATCGCCGCCATGCGATTCAGCATCCAATGGCACCATCGATGGGTATCTATGATCTGTATTCTGTGTGAGCTTTTCGGTAATGTGCTTACGACCTTCGACTTTGCTAAACGTATCAACATAACCAGGACCATTTGCATACGAGAGTATAGTGTAGGGTAAGCCATCGTCTCCAACGGAATCGGCAAGACCTGTTATTTCTTGATCTCTTGACTGTAAATCATTTAAAATGGCAAAGTTTGTTTCAGTAGAGATAACCAAAAAAAAGTAAATAAAGAAGACATACCGGATACCCGTTAATGGTCATTGTGTGGGAGTGGTCAGCAGTAACAACTATCAATGTATCCTCTGTTGAGGTCATTTCACGTGCCACCTGCACTGCTTTGGCAAACTCGGCGGTATCTTCTAGGGAGCGACGTGCATAAGTATCATGGTGAGCCATATCAATTCGAGCTCCCTCCACAAACAGCATGAAACCTTGGCTATTACGCTGAAGTACCTTAACAGCAGCAGCAGTAAGCTCACTAAGGGAGGGATCCGCAAGTTCTAGGCGCTGGCGCACTCGGTCACCATTGTATGGCAAATGCGAGGCGCTAAACAGGCCCAACAGATAGTCCGTATTTTCCAAATCAAGCTGGCTCAAGCCCTTGTGACTCCATACGTAGTGGGCCGAACTGTTGCTGTTCTCTTTGTCTGCTAACCAATCTTTAATAAGATTTCGACCATCCTGACGATATCCTGGATAGCCCTCCTCGTCCCGTGCAGTGGTATTAATAAAGTTTTGCCTGCCGCCACCCAGTATAACTTTAAGATTTTTACCCACTGACCCCTCGACCAGTTGGCGAGCAATATCAACCGTCGTTGTGGGGCTGCATTTGGCAGAAACTTCTGCATCGTTCTCCCAGTTACGATCGGCAATGTGTGCATACATTCCTGCAGGTGAGGCATGTGTAACACGGGCGGTTGTTACAAGGCCGGCATCCTTGCCAGCATCCTGTGCCCACTGTGCAATGCTGTCAACAAAATTCGCAGCAGTATTGGTATTCTCTCCAAAACACGTGTACCTTGGCACTTTAGCATTGATGCCGATAGTTCCGTAGTTAGCTTTGACTCCACCCAAGTAAGCAGTGGAGGTACAGGCTGAGTCAGCTACTTGGCGATTCACACAGTAGGTCTTGGATAGTCCAGTGTAGGGAAACTTCTCGAAGTATATCTGCTCAGAACTGTCGCCCAGTAAGTTGCGTGTGGCAACTGTAGTATGCACTGACATGCCATCTCCCAAAAACAAAATAATGTTTTTGGCCGTTTTCGTATGTGAACTATCAGCTTCGGCTAATTTGTTAGATAGAGTTTTCTGGGCATTGCTGTTCCAGAAGTTTGTTTGCTGCTCTTCCGGGTTTTTTACAGAGTGCGCACGCCAGGTACGGGAACGGGGATGGTCTTCGCGCGTGTGCATGGAATGGATTAATAATTAATAGTAATAAGTTAACTTATCAACGAAAACATGGATTATCCTTATCTTACTTGTTCTCGTAACACTTAAGTTGCGTTAACAAAATTACACCTGAGACCGTGCACGAGGGTTTTCCATTTTCTCCTGCTACAGTTTAGGAGTATGCACCCATTTCACGAACTTGACTAGTGATTATTCGGTTACATAATTTCAAAAGATACGAACTCTTGGATTCATTTGATTGCCAAACTTGGTCACATTATCTTCATAAACAAACAAAAAACAGACGAATTGTGGCCCAACATTTTTGTTTTAACATAAATGGTTTTGGATTGTTTTTTAGTTAACCGTTTTACATAAAATTTGGTAAACTTCGCAAAGTCAAATTTCGTTACGATATCTTCATAAACAAACGAAGTATCCATTTCAAACTTTTGGCTTTTGCGATGTTCTCTGCAACACCTCAATGTAATATAATCCCGATCCTTCTGTATGCTATCGACATTTTCGACTTGGACCATATAAAAGTTTTTTCATTTCCCAAAAAAAAATTTTCTTTCTATAGTTTAACTTACCTCGTTGTGTTGTTACAAATGCCAATAAGCTGACCAACAGTAACAAATTAAGATACTTGAACATTTTGTAAAATTGTAGTACACTGTTCGGACATTTAAATTGCACTAACAGGACTGGACGATGTTGAAACTTAGCGTGGTATATTTCAAATGAACCTTATCAAACGATAAAGAATCGAATAAAATCTAATCAGCTTATAAAGCAATGTGAGTGCATTAATCTAGATGTTAAATCAATTTGGTCAACTGTTGTAAATTCTATTAAAAATGTTTTCATGAAAGAACTGCGTCGTGTTAGTATATATGTAACATCTATATGTACATACATACATTCGTATACATATAAAACAAAGTCGTGCATGTTATACCACATGAACCTATTTTTATGATCTTTGATTTTCGAGAAAAGATGGCGTGCGTTAAAGTCGGGCGCAAATGGTTTTGGAATACCCTGTACCACCATATAGCAATCAAGTCCGGCATAATGCTTAAGAACCCCAATAGATGTTTTATTTGCGAAAGGGTCTAGCTGGATAAGGTACTGGAAACTGCCCCTGCGATTTTTGAAAACAAATGATGCAGTTCGATGCATAATGCAAGAAAAAAATTGTTTCGCAAAATTTCAGTTTTTAAACTTAACGCGTTACGCATAGAATGTTAAAACGATCAAAAAGTGATTCAAAATTGAAATAAAATATATTTATGCCATCCTTACATTAAATTTCCTTATAAAAGACTACCGTCCTACAGTTATGAAACGCTTAAAATTGCAGCAAAAGTGACATATCCATGCATAACCTATTGCGAAACACCGTGTGAAGCAAAAGTGCAATAATCTTACGGTAAATTAAAAGCTCCAACATTAGGTAGTTGTTTTTGTAAATGGGAGCTTTGCTGCATCGTGCTTATGTACCGTAACCGATATTGATCAACTTTGGTACAGTGTTTGGGATCTATAAAACTTCCCAGTGGCAAATTTTACTAACATCGGTTGACTATATCATTTAGCTCCCATAGGACGGTTTTGCCAAAAAATCGTTTTTTTTTGTTTATGAAGATATCGTAAGCAAATTTAGAGAATTTTTTAGAGCTCTCAAGCACAGTACCAAATTTGATCAAAATAATTTGACGTAATAAACGTTTTTTGTACAAACTTTGTTGCGTTTCGTTTGTTTGTTAAGATATTTACCCAATACCCAATTTGGCGCTCGGATCTTTTTTAAAGTACCAAAGCGCTTTGTAAAATTTGGTCAAAATCGGTTGACTATATCATATAGCTCCCATAGGAACGATCGGTCAAAAAAAAAATGTTGCTTAAAAATTCTTCTGTGTTTGGTTTTTTATGAAGGAACCTAGTTTGGCAATCAAATGACTTTGGTGTTTTTAAGCAATATATCGGATTTTATTCCAAGCTAGTGGTACAGGGCATCCCAAAGTCGTCCGCGCCATTTTCGGGTTGCACAAACTCAGTATACGCTTTCTCCCATAAGGTACAGAGTATATTTAATTTATTTAAGTAAATAAAAAAAATACATTTTAATTCGGCATCTGCGAACCAAACTTTTGGATACGATACCACATTTATCGAAGTGATGAGATCTTACTCTATTAAGTTTGGAAATAAATGCTTATAAACACAAATTCGAGATATATGTATATATTGTAGTATATGTATAAACACCCTATAGCGTATTACCTCTTCTAGGGTCACTATTCATCCAGCATTATAGTGGGCATTTAAAATCACTCATCCGCGGCAATATCCCACCTATTGAGCTTTAGCTCACCCCCTAGCTACGTGCCTAACGACACGATCCTTCTTTAAAGCAATCGTCAACGCAAACAAATACCCATGCGATGAATGCATCGATATGTTTTGTAATTTCAGCCGATTTTTAACAACCTACCAATTAAATTCTGCAAAACATCGTTATACAGCAGCGTTAATCATGTTTTGATTGAAATAGTGTAAAGTGGATCGCAGTACTCTTTTCAGGATAGCCCAAGTCGGAAATCGTAGTAAATGAAAATGAGGAAATGCTAAAAAGCGTCAAAGCTTTTAATGAATTGCATATTTTCCTTTTATTTCCCATCAAAAGCTTATAGAAATCAATAAGCTATATTAAATATTAAGCTTAATCCAGCTTAAGAATTAATATCAGCCCAAATTTCCAAATCTATGAATTTATTAAAAGGATTTGAATGGCCAAGTTTGTAGATAGTTTTTAAATTACTGTTTTTACCAGAGCCACGATAGAGCCAGTAAATTGTATGACCTGTAATAGAATAAGGGATAATACAATTCCGATATCTGTGCAATCAAATGTCGAGCAAATTACTGAAGCAAATACGGGCAGTGAGGGTGCAAAGAAGGGCACCTTTACAGTAATTGGAGTTTGCGCTCTTAAAATAAGTAAATAGACGCGCTTGCGAACCTCACGATCCCAGCAGTACCATTCGCTGCTATAGGCCACCTCGCCCAATTGCAAGCTCTTAAAATAAAAATAAAAAACTAGTGATAAGTGTGATCTCTATTACATAATAATTAAAAGCCCCTTACCTCCGTTGCCATTTCGGTTCCACCATAGCAGTATAGAAAAATGGCTGAAGAGACTGTAAGAAGGTATATGACGTAGCGAATAATACTATAGCCCGAAAACTATAAAGACCCAAAATATATCAAATAATTCTAGACTGAGCGAGCGTTCGACCTTTACCAAAATAATGTCAATTACGCTCATGGCTATCACCAAACTAGCCGAAAGAAAATGCACAAAAGTGGGTGCTGCCATGATGCGAGAGAACTTGCGCACAATATCCACGATCTCATTGTGACGATCGATGATGTTGGCCAACCGCTGGCAGCAGAGCTCACAATCTTGCGGATTTGGTTCTAGAACGATATTGGTAAGCTTTTCGTTTTCTGCAAAGAAAAACTTGACTTTTACCAACCGTGGATCGTCTGGAGTGTGCGCTGTACATCCATCTGTAGCGCTTTCAACAAAAATGATACGTAAAGGGTAAAGCCGAAAAAAAAGCCATCGGTTCCCGTAAACGCAAAGGTGACGGTCATTCCAACCCAACCAGAATAAAAAAATGTAAAAAGATAGAGGGGTAAACGATGAGCACTGTTCGGAAATCTAATAGGGAAACAAATGTTTTATAAAATAAATCCGTAACAAATCTCTTCGTTCTTACATCATTCGAAATGGCGTCTCATATTTCACTTCGGGATCAAAGCTCCAATTCTCTAATAATTCCCAAAATGACCTCAACATAAATACCACCGATGTCAGAATTCCAAGCCATAAAATTGTCATGCCGCTGCGTGTTGCAAGATTGTAATAACCACGTTTTAGACGTCGATGTTCCTCCTCATTCTGGTGCTCCGTTAGCACGCGTATGCGCTGCATCAGCTGCACCACTTCTTTGCGGCTGTACAGGATGCAGCACAGTTTCACGAGCGTGGTTGCCCCACAGGCAACTGGACAAAATGCATCCATAGCGTCAACCGGCCGAATGGTTAAATAATGCCAGCCGTACTTAATCTGAGCCTGACACCCATGAGTTATATTAATGAAGTTAAAGCAGAAATAGACCAAAGACCAGAAAGTTTGAGGTTCCTCAAAGAACAGCCCAAATAGCCTGAATGAGTAACGCGTAACGAAGAAAAGATGATTTTCCAGCGGATAATCGTTGCTCAAATAGCTTGGAAACATTTTGCTGAACTACTTAGACGGACGCTTTGGAGGATACAATTTATACGCACTTGTTGTTGAAAATATTGCAGGTGGTTTCAAAACCGCAAAAGAAACAATTTAAAGTGATTAACTTATTATGATGATTAAGTTCTTACATTTTTTGAAAATGTTCAATTATTAATAATAATGGACTTGAGGTTATCTAGTAATAAGTCGATTAATCGTCTTATACCCCTTTCAACAAAAATTCAAAATAAAATTACAGCCACATCTAAGACCGAGCAATGTGCTATAAGGGTGTACTAACATACTCGTATATGAAAAAGTTTGTTCTAGAAAATAAAGAAGATATGTAGTGTATATATTTTGACGGGTTTCAATTTAATTAAAAGGTTTTTCCTAATTTCAAAGTAATTTTTTCCTATATATTTGTAGGTGTCTTCTCGGTTGCTCTTGAGTTGAAGACTTGACACCACTAATTATTCTTACACGGCTCCTAATAAGTAAATACTTCATAGGAGACTTCGACTGTTATAATATTCGAACTACTTAATGCATCTATCATTTGGGCCTGAGTTCCGAACTGTCCTTATATTAGACTTGGCAGTGGGGTAGAAGAAGGTCGGTCTAAGAACTCAGTACCAAGCATTTGTCCGGACGGTAATAAATCGAAATGTCCAACATACAATCTTTTGCGTAGGTAAATCTCCTCACCATGACACTTCACGATAACTTCACTAACCCCTGTGGACAGTTCCTGGTTTTTGTGTCACCTATGCAGTCTCCAAATTTCGATTCATTGCTGATACTCATAGAATTCCAGGCCAATTTAGCCTCGATGAGTTAAAAAAAACCCACGAAAACTTGATCGACTCCCATCAATGGTTATGAGATTGCATATTTGGAGATTTGTCTGTTCAGACTGGGTGACAATATGTCATGCTGGGTACTTAATTTATAGCTAATAACTGTTAGGTTAAGGATCTTTTGAAACTTGGAACCACCGTTGGTTGCTCTACAAGGGGAACAAGGATCTGGCATTACTGGTCTGCAGTGAACAGTAGTCTTCCACGTTCAAGAATCAATCATTTTGCAACAATCCAGCGGAAGCACCGGATGTTTATCATCTTGCCTTTGTTGATGAGACCTTTTTCTACTTAGCATAAATGTTTTGGAGGAATGGTACCCGTCACCGCCGAATGGAAAATCGATCCGAAGATTTAAATCACCTGCATATGTAAAATTTTAAAAGTTATGTTAATCCTGTCGTCAATATTCGCAAAGGAATTTTCTAACTTTGTCGATTAGAAAGGCTTGTATAAGAACATCACTTTGCATGGATGTAAGCTGTAGGATCGTTTATTACATAAATTTGAGTGCGTTGTTCATAATTCCTTTACATACATGCAAATAAACAATACAATATAATAATACATTTCAAATACATATTTCTTCAATTCATATTCCCAAGACGAATTTTTCTTTCGTTTATAAAATCCTGCTTAATTTTGCTTCTATTATTTATAAAATCGTTTTTGCCAGAGCCACAATGGAGCCGGTGAATTTAATTACCTGTAATGAAAACCTTTTAAAACACATTCCGTATCAGCAGAGAAGCAAACCTACTGAGGCAAACAAGCCAAATGAAGGTATAATAAAAGGCACCTCCACGATAATGGGAGTTTGGGCACGTAGCATTAGCAGTAGAGCTTGCTTTCTGATCTCTCGATTCCAGCAGTACCAGTGGCTGTTGTAAACAGATTCGCTTAACTCCAGACTCTATAAATATGTACATAATTGAATTGAATTTTGGATTGCTCGCTTACACAACCCATTAACTCACTGCCGTTGCCATTTCAGTGCCCCCATAGCAGTAGAGAAATATCGCAGATGAGACTGTTGCAGAATAGACCAAATACCGCACAATATCATATCCTGAAAACTAATAAAAATTTCCAATCAATCAATATGCATAAATCAAAAAAATTACCTTATTACCATTAATATAGCAATTAGACTCATGGCTATAACAAAACTGGCCGAAAGAAAATGTACAAAAGTGGGTGCGGCCATGAGGCGTGAGAACTTGTGGACAATATCCACGATTTCGTTATGACGATCAATAATGTTAACTAGACGTCTGTGGCACAGGTCGTTATCATAAGGAGTCGCATCTGTAAAAGATCTTCGAATAGAAAGCGCTTCTCTTATACCAAAGAATATAGAACTAAGTATGTTCTTTGCTTATACGCACTGTGCACTTCCTTGAGCGTTAGCTTTACGTCCATTTGCAAAGCCTTGAGTAAGAATGTTATGTAGAGTGTAAATCCGAAAAAAAAAGCATCGGTGCCAACGAAGGCACAGGTGACCAGCTGGCCACAATAAGAGGAATAAGCATATGTGATTGGATATAGAGGCATGCGATGCATTCGTTCCGGAAATCTGCGTTTTTAGAGCAAAGAAAAATGGACTTATCTTTCTGAGAAAGTTGCATTCGATGGCACTCACAGCATTCTGAATGGCGTATCGTACTTGATGGGAAGACCATGACGCAAGTTCGCTGCCATTTCCCAGAGTGAACCCAGCACAAAGGCGACAGTAGTCATAGCACCCATGGCCAGGATAATTATAGCGCTACGGGTGGCAATGTTGTAGTAGCGGCGCTTCAGATTTCGATGCACCTCGTTGTTTTGCTGCTCAGTCAAGAAGCGCATGCGGCGCATTAATTCAGCAATCTCTTTGCGCCGTAGCCACGTATATGCCATCTTGAAAAGAGTAGTCGAGGCACAGGTGAAAGGACTTAGAGCATCCATTGAGCCCATTATGCTGATGTGTCGATAATGCCAGCCATAGTTGAACTGCGATTGGCAGCAGAGCACTAGATTAAAAAAGTTAAAGGTCAGCCAAAGCAGGGAACGCACAGTTTGAGGCTTTTCAAAGTGCAGTCCCAGCAAGCCATAAGCGAAGCGAGTGCCAAAGAATAGATGTTTCTCTAGTGGATAGTCATTGTTCAGAAAGCGCGGAAACATTTTGTCGAATTATTTCGTTTCTTAGTAAATGACTGACATTTATACCCATAATCCTCAGTATTTGGAGACTGGCTTATTTCGTGTTGCCGACGTATAGCTACACTAGCCGGTGGGTTCCTTTTTACTTTCCCCTTTTTTTTTTTAATGCTTTGTTGCCCTACGTATAAATACAATTAGCATGTTCTCTTTGTTGGGCAGAAATGCAAAAGTGCCCAATAAACACTTGAACTGAGCATTTTTTAAATTGCTTCATACCTCCCAATGTGTAGTAAAACATTTTTTTTTTATATTTAAGTTAAAATTTCGTTTCAGTGGAAGAAGATCAGTCAAAATTTTATTTTGAAAAATATTCAAAACTTTACATTTGATCACTTTTATTTTATGACTTTTGCTATCCTAGCAAAAATTATGTACCCTAAGGTATTGTATAATAATAATTACAAGTCTGCATATTGTGATAATTAGTTATAAAAACAACACGCAAAAGGCGTAAATATTTAGAGCTAATTATACGCTTAAATGTATTTCTTTGTTTATTGATTACTTAATTTTAATTACTATCGCAATCGGCAGGGTATGGTTAAACCAGGGTATATAATAAACCAAAAGAGTTTCGAATCCCTAAAACTTAAACTCTTAATAACTGTTGTTTTATTTTGAATTTCATTTCAAGCACGTAATAGAAATTACCTACCTATTTTATTTTACACCGGTTGACCCCTGTGGGAGTCACACATAGACTGCATAGTCCTTAGTGAAATTTTTACCTTAACTTTTTTATTATTCAAAACTTGAATCAGTAGAGCAGGTTCCTCAAAATTAGAGTGATATCTGTTTTAAGTTGTGATTCTGACTGTCAGGTCTCCTTATATCATGGTTACTGCTCACCTGGCCACAGTGTCAAACATTTTCCAGTCCATTCGTGGAACTCCGCAGTTGCTCTCGAAGTCATCTGATTTTTAGCATTCGATTTGTTGTTCTATTTTAGTTATTTTAAGCAATTGTTCTTTAATAATGAACAAGAATGTTTTAATAAATAAAGGTGGAGATGTCAATAATAAAAACTCATCGAAAATTATGATGTTCGCATACGAGCCTGCATATAAAATATCTAAGGATTATTAATCCGAAAAGGATATTTTTTTATTGTAAGCTTTGGTCTGATTTTGACCAAGACAAAGCTTAGTTTTTATTTTTTTTAATAAGTATTAAATTAAATACTTTACGTATACAAATGGCGAATTATGTATTTGTGAATGATTCGGTAAGATTAGGCGTGGTCCTATGCCCTTCTTATTAAATATGCAAATTTGAAGTATGGTACGTACCTTGATCGTGCTTATGCCAAACTTTTGACTTTTCCGCCCACTGTATAACGTAGAAAAGGTTAAGAGGTGAAATGGTGCCTTTAATGAATCAATCAAATTATTTAAAATATAAGACATGTATTCACGAGACATTCTTGTGTCGAATCTCATTTTGGTACGGCTTACGATATCTGTGATATTTATGGATTTCTTGATTGCTCTTCTTTAGAGTTCTAGATACCATTTTGTCCAAATATAAAAAGGCTCTAAATGCAGATTCCATGCATATACCATATCTTATATATAAAATTCTCGTGTCACAATGTTAGTTACTATACTCCTCCGAAACGGCTGGACCGATTCTCATGAAATTTTGTGTGCCTATTGGGTAGGTCTGAGAATCGGTAATCATCTATTTTTCATACCCCTAAGTGATAAGGGTTGCCACCCCTAACAATTTTTTTTTTTGAATTTAGGTTGGCGTTGTGTACATTGTCAGATTAACTAATATTTTTTAGTTAATTGTTTTTGTCGAAATGAAACACATAATAATTATAAACGTTATAAATTTGATTTTATTGAGGCAAACAACATTTCATGAGAATCGGTCCAGCCGTTTCGGAGGATATAGTAACTAACATTGTGACACGAGAATTTTATATATAAGAAGAAACTTATGTTTTACGTGTTACGGGTGTTCTCATGAACGCGTTGAAGAATTTCAAATCTGATTTTTTGCGTGTGTTAGAGGTTGTTAATACGGAGGTTTCAAGCTTATTGCGATGTGATTGTATGTATTGGTTCGTGAGATATCCGCATTTTTGTGAATATCGTGAATATATTGTAGCATAGCAGAAAATTGTTCAACACCGGGTATTGGACATCAAGTGCAGACAGAAACGTTGCCGCAAAGGGGTTGAAATGTAGTTTCTGTGGAGCATGAATTTATTAGAGATGCGAGCTCTCTTAAGAATACTTAAGTTCGTTCATACTGCTTTTTAGAGAGTCATGAAAGTCTACTAATCCAAAAATCTTATGATTGTCTCGATATGCTAACTAGAGAATCTTACGATATTTATACACTTTAAGATTATTCAAAAAGTTTTTGCAGGACATCGTCTGCCGGGCCCTGTAGTGTTTATATAATTATTAATCTAATTTCTATATTTTTTTTCCATGATTAAAGAGTTGGAAAAATAGTCATCCTTTTTCTTTTTGGATCTGGCGTAGCATAATTTTGCAAGTATGTAAATATATAACTGTTTTTTATGAAGACTATAGTGCAGGGACATATAAAAAGACGTAGTCAGTCAGTGAATGCGTCAACCACCCTATATGTGGCATTGCTGATATCATCGGCCACATGGAGTGTGCCATGTAACCAACTAAGTAAAAATAGCCTATACACGGTAGCATCAACTACCCCAAAGTGCAAACAACCAGTCAGTCACCCAACGAATACTTTAACTTTTACAACAATAAACAAATGGCAACCATGCCCCACCTCCACCCCTGCTCCACAAGACCACACGCAACGCTTTACAATGTTTTCACATACTTTAAGGCGCACGGGATCCAAAGGCACACCCTGTTTGCAGAGTTGCGCATTCACACTCTGGGAGGGGGTGGTGGGGTGTGTTGAGGAGGCTTTCGTTACACCCACACGATATAACAGAAAGAGCGTGAGATACTCAATTTGGGCACGAAACAACCACCGTGTTGTGTTGGGAAACCTTGCTTTCCTTTTTCATTTTTTTTTTTTGTTTAAGTCGAGTCTCTGGAAGTTGTATAACGCATTTCTTGTTTCCCTAACAAATTCTCTGCTTCTTGGCCATCACCGATTAGTAAGTCGAAAACATACATTCTACATACTCGTATACAAAGTTTCTGTTGTTAGCCAAATGACATGAGGCCATTGACGACGCAGTTGGACAAGCTGGGAGAGTTTCACTCGCATATGGTTAACATCAAAATCAGGCAGATAGCACAAGCTACTAATGCATCAGACTGAATGAAGATTACCCTTCCGGGAGACAAAACCGGTTATGTTTGCAAAAAAGCTCGCGCCATGCTCCGTGAAAAGTGGAAAAAGGAGTGCCGCTGGGCGCCAGCGGAAAAAGCAGGCCAACGTGACACAATAAAGCCAAAAGAATACCAGTTTCCACATGCATACATGCTTAGACAGCTCTTATATGAGTAACATATGTATACTATGTATGTATGTATGTATGTATGTATGTACAAGTATGCTAGTAAGCACATATACGGATACATACATGCATGTACTCTATACATACATATGTATATATGTATATAAAGTCGATATGGTGTGGAATGTTTTTGAAATGTACTTGTGCCCTACTTTCGAAGTCGCCATTGCCTAGCCGCCAACCACAACAACAGCATAACTAACTGGCAGGAAAATGCAATTCGAGTTTTCCCGCTGCTGTACCAGTTGAGTCACAGTCACGTTTGTTATTATTCTTTCTTTCTTTTTTTTTTTTTTTATAAACAAGTCTAAAACAGGTTGATTTCCGAAGCGCTCTTTTCGACATTAGCAAAATGGAAATTCACACAATTCCTAATACGTTTCTCGCACGGAAACCACAATGGCAATGGCTATGACTAACTTAACTTGTGGACTTCAATCATAGATCCTATTTTTATAACCTCGAGCTATGCCCGTCTGTACGTCCATATGGACGCCTTGATTTCGAAGGCTACTAGAGATTGGTTGTACATGGTTAAGTGGATGTGGAAAGGAAATGCAATGAAATAAATAAAAACCGTCTAATTGGATAAGGTATTGGAAACTGCGCACAGCGATTTTGGAAAACTAATGATGCATAATGAAAAAAAAAATTATTACGCAAAATTTCAGTTTTTTTTTAAAAAGATGATTTATTTATTTAAAGATCAACAACTCTATGATGATTAATTAAAAAAAGAGATAACACAAAAAGAGCCTATTAAAAAATGTTATAGTGGGTGATTTTTTTAGAGTTAATAAAAAAATAAAGCTGAAACACCAATTTTCACAAACTTTCAGCAGTATTTCGCAAATAACTCTTCGAATGTTGATTTGTAGGCGTTGAATTGTCTATCGACGTAGACAAGTGACAGGAATTTTCTGTGGATGTAATAATGCTTCGAAAAAAGCTTGTGGATTTATTTACGTAAGCGTTCAACCAAAAATAAGCTTCGTCCGAGAACATAATTTTGAATAAGTTTAACGTGCGGAACCATTCTTTTGATAAAAAATTTAAACAATTGCAATAGTGCTCCGGTGCAAGTCTATCCATAACGAAATATCATACCAAACTCAACAGAAATTAACTTTAGCTGTTAAATGGGTTGTCAGATATCGTAGTGTTGCCAACTCAAAGTTGTGAACCTCAAAAAAGAGCACGCTGTATAATATAGTTAATATTAGGTAGTTTGACGCTTGAGAGTACGCAAGGGTAGACGTCTTCGTGAGGATCGAGGTGTGGCTCAGCGAGGGCGTAGCTTAAGGTAGTCGGAAGTGGCCAAGTCTGGTAAATTAGTGGGATGGGGTAGCACCTCCCAGTTGAGTGTCTCATTTTGCCATAGGGGAAAATCAGCTTGTCATGTCTTTGTTGATAATCTGGCCCTTTTTCAAGCAGAACATAGAGTAATTTGGCCACTTAACGGTGGTAGCGGTTGGCATTGACAGCTTCACCAGGTTCCAACGTCTGATAGTAGACGATACCCCGCTGATCCCACCAAACACACAGCATCGTCTTCCGTCCGAAGTGATTTGGTCTTACGAATGATGTTGATGGTTTGCAGCGATCGTCCCATGATTTCGAAACCAATGTCACCATAGGCATTCTTTAAATTTAAACAGAAAAGCAGAGCTTTTTCCCATACGCATGCTCTTTTTGTGGCACAAAACTGGTCATGATTACCACAATTAAATTGCTGACAATACGCCCACTAACGCCATCTACGACAAACAGCGATTTGAAGCTTATACTACGATTTTTTTTCTGGATCAGATAAAGATATTATGCAGCGCTATAAATTTATTATATTAAATAGATATATATATTTCTGTCCGATATATTCTGTATAATATATCAATGCTACAGCATCCCATGCCTAAATCAATGTGTCCGCAAATTTAAAATTTTCACAAAAACAATGAATTTTTTAGCAAAATCATAAAGATTTACACCGATTTCATTCGAACTTTTAAATATGTACTACAAAAAATTCTAAAAAGTGTTACTTAAAAGAGATCAGTAGGGTTGGAGGCTTCTACCATGATTTACATTACAAAATATAAGTACAGGCCACGGATAATTTATATTTTTGTTTAAACATACCTTCAACAAAAATACTATGGAGTAAATAAAAAAATTTGTTTTTGTTATTTGAAAGATCTAATAAAAACATATCGACATACATAGTTGTTATACTTTAAAATTTGGGTTCTCTTCCGCTAACAAGAGTAGGGCCAAGTGATGCTATCGTTGCTTTTATAGTTAAAAGTAGGTGTAAGTGTTATATGAATTAGATGCATTACTAACTTACTTTACTTAGAGAACTTTGATATTGAGTAATCCTCCACATTCTACGCCCACAAAAAATGACAAGCTGTCAAGATTGCTCATTTAAAATGATTAAAAACAGTTTGAAAGACTACTAGCCCTTGGGGATTTTATTTAATAGTGTCGGAAAGCTAAGCTGCTAATACACGGACCACCTCTCTCTGTCTCTCTCTGAAACGGATGAGCAAAGGGAAACTATCAGCATTCAATTTCTTTACATACTTTATGTGATTGAAATTTTTTATCAAATCCAGATAAAATATATTGCGGAGAAGATACAAATCATCATTGTGTTGACCTTATGAAAAACCGCAATGAATAGCATTTTAATTTACAATAGAGTGTTAATTATAATTCAAGCTTGTGAGCTAAATATGAGAACAGTCGTCAACTTTAGTGAACTAAAAGCCTCTTCCTCTTCTATATTCGTACTTACTCGTACATGCAGTATACATATGTGCTTTGTGTGCTTATGTACTATAGAAAACATAGTTATAATAAAATATATGGTAGCGTAGTGTGTAGGTGGAAGTGTGTGTGTGTGTCTATATATTTGTGTGGGTTTCAATATATAGAAAATTTTCCATCTTCTAAATAAAAACGATGATGTTACATTGACTTTATCGTTATAAATTGTATTCCATGTTGTTCTGAAATACTTCTCTGTTTTATTGCTCTTGGATGGTATGGACAATTAAAGAATTCTATTCAACGTTTATACGAAGTGACCAATTGAGAATGAAAAAATGGCGTACGGAACGTCGGGCGCGGACGACTTTGGGATACCCTGTACCACTAGCTTGCAATAAAATCCGTTTCCTTCACAAAAAACCAAAAACAGAAGAATTTTTAGCAAAAAAATTTCTTTTTGACCAATCGTTCCTATGGGAGCTATATGATATAGTCTACCGATTTCAATAAAATTTGACACAGTGCTTAAATACCTTAAAAAAGAACCGAATGCCGAATTTAGTTCAAATATTTTTACAAACAATCCAAACACATCGAATTTTTTATATAAAACATTTTTTTGGACCGATTGGTCCTATGGGAGCTATATGATATAGTCAACCGATTTGGATTAAATTTAGTACAGTGCTTAGGAACTATAAAAACTCATAAATATCAAATTTGGTCCCAATATCTTAACAAACAAACGAAACACAACAAATTTTGTTAAAAAATCTATTTTTTGGAAGATCGGACCTATGGGAGCTATATGATATAGTCAACCGATTTTGTTCAAATTCGGCACATTGCTTAAGTGGTCTAAAAAATTTCCAAACGCCAAATCTGGTTACGATATCTTTATTAAAAAACGAAATATAGCGAGTTTTTCTTTAAAAAAGTTATTTTGGCCGATCGGTCCTATGGGAGCTATATGATATAGTCAACCGATTTCGATCAAATTTAGTACAGGTGATTGGGAACTATAAAAAACTTTCGAATACCAAATTTGGTTACGATATCTTCATAAACAAACGAATTATTCATCTAAAACGCTTTTTTTTTGTCGAGGTCGTCTCAAACACCCCATGGGAGCTATATAATTTATCCCCGATATCAAAAAAATAAAATAAACTTGTCTCCTATGGATTAATATGGGATCTAATGTGAAAGTTTGGTAAATCTAACTCTTACCATCTCTGAGATCTTGGCGTTCACACGGACAGACGGACGGACAGACGAACATGGGTATATCGACTTCTCTATTCACCCTGATCATATTTTAGGTAACTTAGGGGTGTCTCCGACGTCTCCTTCCATATGTTACATACATTTTCGGCTTGCACAAACTTAGTAATATACCCTTGGTACCATACGGTACAGGGTATAAAAACGAAAAGCTCCGCAGCTAGTCCAATTCTCGATTTTGAATAAATCTATCTTGGACGATGCTCTCCAAAATTTTCCATTTGCCCCAAAGCATTTATTTGTCACGTTTTCTACATAAAATATATATTTAAGTTTTTTTTTAAATTGTATAAATGGTTATCTAAATAGTTATTCAAAAAGTGCCGAAACCACGATAGCCCCCGACACATAAACGAACCACTACTTAAAATAGTTGAGAGCTGACACCGCTTCAGTAACTACTGCGGTCAATAAGGCATGGTCATAATTAATAATTAAATGATACTGTCATCTGACACGATTCCGGTGACAGTATACCCTCATTCCGCCTGCTCCCCTCCATGTGGCTTGCTTCGCACTAGGTCAACAGATTAATGGCAATTAACAAAACTCTTTGTAGTATAGAATATACAAGTATAATATAAATTTTAGATGCATAATGTATAAAAATATATCGTCATCAGATAGATTTAAGCATGATTCACAATTCTCCACATATGAATGTAAATGTAAATAAATATGTACAGTAAACTCATATTGCAGGCACTCCTGGAGTAATATATAATAATTTTTTTAAGCACGCCCCAAACCAGTCAAGTCAATTGTCTGGTAATTGCTCATAGGAACAACTGAAACCTAGCTTGATGAGCTCTGCATGATTGACAACATTTAAGAAGTTGTAATGCTTATAATACCAATATATTGAGATGGTCTACGTCACGGAAAACTTGTTGTCTTTTAAGAGGGAGAGAGAGAGAGAGAGAGAGATAGAGATAGATAAATAGATTCCTCTGTCAGTATAAAGAATGAGCCCAAATTTTACCAAAAGATTCGCATTATCGTAAGAAATGTCAACATTTTTACCCAATTTTAAACTATTTAGGATGAAAAGACTTTCTAAGAACTAGGTCCACATTTAATTTTTAGAACTTCTCCCCTATAAACTGAACCAAAATTAAATTGTCCACAAATTTTTTAAGAAGAATCAACAGGAACAAAACCTAAAACCCATTATGTAAAAACTTGCTGGGAATCATACAAAAATCTCTTCAAAGCGTGCTAATATCGAATGAACTCTGTGGCATAGTAAATTTTTTTTTTTGCCATTTATAAAAGAAACTAATGTTTAACGTGTTACGGATGTTTTAATGAACGCGTAGATGAATTTCAAATCTGAATTTCGCAAGTGTTAGTGATTGTCAATATGGAGGTTTTAAGCCTATTGCAATGTGTTTGGGTGTATTGATTCGTGAGATATACGCATTATTCTGAAAATCGGTTTTTGTGTGTATATTGTCATATATACTAAAGCTGGTATTGTACATACATTCTCATAAGAAGAATTTTCAAACTGAATTTTAGAGCACAACTGAATTTGATCCAAGATGGAATCGTTCGTAAATGCAGATTCACATTCTTGCTTTAAGATATTTTACACTCATTTTAAGTTACTTAAACAACTTGATTCATTATCAAAACATGATACATGAACTAAGATCTCAGATACATCCTCCAATATCTCGAATACTCAAAATTAGTTTGAAAGTGATCTTGAATTAAGTACGAATTTGTGCTATTTTCGGGTTTATTTATTGTTAATAAAAGTATTTCGTACCTAATCTGAGTATCAAATTCTTTAATTTAGCAAATCCGTGCTTGGCTTGATATCAAGTTCGAAATTTAAGTACGGAATACTTAATTTTTTTCTCAGTATAGTCTTCAAAAGTTCCATAAGTGGGCATATCTACACAATTATTTACTAACTAGAATACACATGAATATAAATATTAAAATAAATACACAATAACTTTTACATATTTACAGGTACAAAATAGTTTAAATACATAAATATGTGCACATAGTACATATGTACATACTGTTGTACACTATATTTTTATAAGTTGGAGAATAAATCTTGTAAAATGAAGGTATCCAAGACCGTTTGTAAAACTGTAGAAGGTATATTTCCCACCAGTCTAACAATTTAACATCAAGGCAGTCAGTTCAAGTACATAACCACAACCAGTCGCTTCAAGGTTAACTTCTCGTTAAATGTCAAAATGTGTGTTAGCGTTGTATCTATGTGCTTGTATCTACATGCATATGCATTTGTGTGTGTGGATTTATAAGTATTTGTATATATACTCTGATTGACAAAGTATATTTCGGTTGTTCAAGCCAATAAGACTAAAAAAAAGCTATCTCAAAGGATAACTCTTAAAGGCTACAGAAGAGGGCACTCCAGTGGCGCGGATTTTTTGGTCCACTACGAACTGGAGAGGCTACGTGGTCTGCAAGGACTTAAAAAGCCGCATGAATAAACGTATTGGCTCGACGCAACCCCATTCCAACGAGAAATTCTTCACTTCCTCACAACTGAGTACTCCTATACCGTCATCTTCAGCCCCCGTTAGAGCTATTCGGAAATGAAAACTCCCTCTGATCCTACGAAACATGGTTACAGCCGAAGTGCTACCAGACCTATTGTCTAACCATTTTCCGGTTCTCGCCTTAAGTATAATAAATACGTGTGCTCACACATCGTACAATCTCCCACATTGACTACCAAGGACGACATCGACTGTTCATAGTACGTCTGTACTAGTAACTGCCGCAAAGGTCTCAACACCACAATCGAACCACAGTAGTATAAAGCGAAAAATCAAACTGCTGGACCTGGAAAGAGAAGAACGCACTAAAGCTAGAGGAAGAAATGCTCAAAGTCAGTACATCGAGCAGCTCTCTGCCATCAAAATCTATCCAATCCAGTCGTAAAAACCTGCGAGTGTTCTATCTTCGCCACGGCATTCAATCTGTGGGAATATTACACGGCCATTTTCTTGATGTCGCATAAGCATTTCACCGTGTCTGGCTGACAAAGCTACTACCAAGTCGTATCTGTTCAAGGGAATCCAATTAAATTAAATGTAACTCAAGCACGCGTCCAGGATCACGTGATCGAAGTGGAGACCCCAAGGCAATGTTCTTGGATCAGCTCTACAGTCATTCCTAAAGGCCATCATCCCCAAAGCTCCCCCTCTTGTTCTTGAATAATTCACGCCTTTCACAAACTGACGAAGTAACGTACCAGGTGGCATTCACCTAGACAGATGGCTCAATTGGCGATAGCATACAGAAGCCAACAATACGCTTCTGAAACACAAGGAAAGTAGCCTTCACTGGCTAATAAACGCTCGCTCTCCCCTTAGCCTGGACTATAAAGTCCTTCTGCATAACTACGTGCTAAAATCTACAGTGTTATGAGGCGACGCAAGCAGATCCAATATTGACATCATGAAGCAAGCTCAGTCCAAAATCCAAAGAAGAATCACAAGGACACCGGGGGATATTCAGAACAAGGATATTCATAGACTTCTGCATGTTAACAACGTAAAAGAAGAGATATCAGAAAAGCAACAAAAATATCAAATGAAGCTTGAGACTCCTCCAAACCCTCTTGCAAGATCTTTAACCCGTGCAACGACCATTCAGCTGCAATGTCACCCTTAAATTTACTAAGAGTAACTTTTAAGCCAGGTGACGAACTGCGATTGTGATTCAGAAGAGATGTGCCTCTCAGGACATAGCAGCTAGAACAGCACTTAACGAAAGTGAAATTAACAACTTAATTTTTTATTTAAAGTCGGGGACCGACTATAGCATTCATGCATAAATGAATAGAGGATATTCTGAATGATCTTAATTAAATATCAAAACCTTTTATAATTGAACTAAGGAACATTAACGCCTTGAATTTTTTAAGGAACATTCATAATTGATACATACATAGATCTCATCCTTGATGCATAATTCGTTTGGTTACGAGCCAAATTAGGCGTTGGACAGTTTTCACAATTCAAATTTTGTCAAAATTGGTTGACGCCATATACCGCCATCCTTAAGAATTATATTGAATTTTATTGTAATGTTAGAGTACGACTTTAACGTACGCCAAAATGCCTTTCGCAAAATCGGTTTTGGAGTATTAATACCTTAGGTCAAAAAGAATTTTTATACCATAACTTTTGTAAAGATAAATTATATGTACATATATAAGAAGTAGGAGTTAGACGATGTACATTTGTATTTACGTTGCAAAAATATGATGCATACAACTATTATAGTAAATAAAAAAGTCGACGCGAAGCCAGACAGTGGGATACTCAAAAGTTTTCCAGCAAATTATACAACTCTTATTTATTCAACATACAAGAAATTTTCAACTACTAGCTTTGGAACCAATAAGTCCCGTAGAATTCCAACGATTTTTGTGTGGAACGAAAGTAAAAAATATTAAATTATATTTGATAAGTTTCTAGTGAGAGATGTATGAGAAAATAGGGAAAATCGAATGCGGAAGAGGGCGAGGGTGGCATTGAACTACACGATGCTACATACCAAATTTTGTGACTCTATCTCGTATAATTCACTATAGTCAAATTTTGATGCGGTTCAACAATTACGATTGTTACGATAATGTTAATGCACTAACGACTTTCAGATACCCTGCACCATCTCAATGCTATCAAATTCGGTATATTGCATAGGTAGTCCAAAAACATTTGATTGCTCATAAACAATCAGAAAACAAACAAATTTTGCATTAAACACTTTTTTTTGATAAAATTCGGGGTCTTTCAAACGCTGATGTCGTTTTGTTTTTTTAAGGTGCTCTAATGACGAAACTTGTACAACAATATTTATACATACGAGTATGTAGTACCTGTACATATAGTCGCCCATGTGGTTATGTTAAGATGTTGCTAATTACGATACAAAATTTCGAAGCTTTTAAAGATTTACAAACTGAAAACAGCGTCATTCTGTCCGTCCAACGTTCAGCTGCTCAAATGAATTATAAATAAGAGTCTGGCCTGTATCTTATTATAATATATAGACAGATCTGTCTGTCTGTCAAGTTTGCTTTATCTAACTAAAGTTGTTGAGCTCAAGGTCAACCGCATGCGCTTCCAGCAAGCTTTGGAGCTACGAGATCTAAACGATTTATGCACAGACGGGGTAAGCAACGTTTCACAGACTCGACCACTACAGGGACAGAGAGACTTATGAACACAACTTTGTTTCAAATCAAAATAATAACCCTCAATACTATCTACAATAGAGCTTTTTAATTATACATATATGCAACCATGTACATACATGTACATACATATGTATATCTATGTACGACGCATGTATAATTAAATACTATATGCATGTGTTTGCTCAAGACCTTAATTTGTTGATATGTACTACTGGCTAGCTTTTAAAACTTGATTTTTATAACAACTCAGTATGAAATACTTGTATACTCACATTTGTACAGATTCCCATTTTTTTTTCTCAGAAAAGAGAATTCTTCAGTCTGACTCACAAAAATAATTTGACTGCTTATTCAATCAATTCCTTTATGAGTCTACGAAGAGAATGAAGTACTACAAAAATCATGAAAATAACTCTATTTAAATGTTTTTCTTTTTAATAATTTTTGATCATTCAATGCATACCCACGGTTGCCAATTTCATAAGAAAAAAGATCCTAAATACTTTTATCTTCAAGTAAGGATCAAAAATTTTTTGCGATTTTTAACACAAATATCATGAAAAAGCTGAGGTATGGATTTCCTTATAGTGCCTACTTTTTGTGATATAAAATGACTGAATTATTGAATTTTTTAGTTAGTAAAAATGTAGAAATTATTTTTTAAGAGATTATTCAATCTCTTGTACATTGGACTGTTTTTGCAAATGAGCCCTTTTTCATGAAACTTTAAGCATCATCAGCTCAATTAATCAGCATGTATACATGAAATCTCAAGATTTCACCAAAAATAAAAGATTTTTGAACTATAATGTGATATTGAATATTCGTAGGTCCTCAAATTCGTACAACAATGAAAAGTAACGAATTTGGAATAACACAAGAAAATCAACTGAATGCGAAAACTTCTTAGAAATACAAAAAAACCCGAATACTTATACTAAGTTTGTTTGCGACCTCAGTTGCAAAGAAATTATTTTTCAAAAATCAGTCACTCTTCAATTTACAATTAATAAAAACAATGTTGTTTTTATTAACGATAGGTTGAGGTTTGTTTTGCAGAGTTGTGTTTCCATGCCGATAAGCTGTGGTTTCGATAAATATTAGCGGTGACCGATAAATAATTGCAACTTTTTTGATTGAAGTTAATCATTTGCCAAAAAGCGCCAATTTCAGTCAAAAACGGCCAGGGCCAAGTGTGGCAACCGTGTAGGGCTACTTCCTTGATATGATAATAAGCGTGGACTTGTTTAAAAATAATATTAATGAATGATTAAATACCATTTGGTTAAAATAAGTATAGAAGTGAAAAAATAATTCTGTCTCTACAAGAAAAATTGGTTTATTTTAAAAGAGTACCTAAAATATTAGCGCCAAATAGATAGACATGCCTCATCGACAATACAGATACTTACGCTATCATTATTATACATATGTACATACCTAGTTACAATCGGTATGAAAGTACAACAATAGTTCTGAAAAGTATGAATTGATTGAAAACAAACAAAGCTATACTTTTTAAATTTTCTTTTAGGTTTATTTCCAAAGCTTTCACAAATTGTTCAGGATTGCTTTGCAAACTTAGACTTATAGGGTGCTCGATTTCAGTTGTAGGCACATGATTGAAATATCTTTCTGCCAAGGTTTTATTTTAGGTTCAATAGAAAGACAAAATTTGAATTTTCTGAGATTGACAAAGCTTCCACAAAATCGATCTCAGAAAAATATAATAATTATGTATGTTTTTTAACATAATTTCGGCACTATAGAATTATTGGTCGAAACAAATACATATGTAGATATCATGCTTGCCAGATTTATTTCCGAGTTGAATTACGAATGCAACTTATATAGACTTTTATCACTCTATTAATAAAATTGGGAAAATTTTGAATAGAAACCAGTTTTAAAAATCAGGGTCTTAAATTAATTTCCAACTACATGCATACATTTTCCTTATTATGCTATTTTAAATTTAATTTAAATAAATTCATGTACAAATATATATGTACATATGTACGTATCAATGTTTCTTTTATTTCCATTCATTGTACAGTTTCTTTTTTTATACAAAAATACACACACATACATGTATATGCATGCTATATATATATACATACATACATACATAATGAATTGTCAGTATGCATGTGTTACTGACTGACTTAGCAACAGACAGAAACAAACAACAAAAACTCGAAAGCTACAAAAACAATTCCATGAATGAGGGCAAAGCAGCAGCAGCAGCAGAGCGCGCGTTTATTTCGTCGTCCACTTTGGTCGGTTAGTCGTAACGGTTTTGTGCTTTTTGCTTTGTGCGCGCATTTTTCATCTACTTGCTACGAGGTTGAGCAAGGGGGAAAAAAGCCTATTTGGACGTGTTTAGGGCAAACTATGATGGGTGCGACAGAGCTAGAAGTATTATGCGTACGTTTTTGAATGTTTTGTGTGTTCGTGTTGGAATATAGGAAAAATTGTAATGAAGTCATGAAACTGGAAAGAAAAAGCTACACACACACACACACCACCATACTACAGTGTGCTTTTAAACGTACTGCCAGCCAGCCAGTGTGTTAAACATATTTTATTTAAACTTTAGATAATTACAAATTATATGTATACATCAGCTTAATATTAAAATACACTTAAAAACTACAATTCACTTTAGTTATTGAACACTTTTTATTTTTTTTATGTCTAATGTCGTTCCTTACATGTTGATACGCCCGCAATTTGTATAGGAGAGAGAAAAAGACTGACTATATTAAAAGCACAGTGAGTCCCCGTCTCGCTCCCACATAGGTTGCAGTACGTTAACAAAACTACTAAATATGCCCACACGACGTTGGCACATGCTCTTGTATCTTTATTTGTAAGACATATTTACAAAAACAACACACGAACCGCGCATTCAGCAGATACATAGTAGAGATAGCAAGCAAAGCAAAAAAAATTCCATTATTTTATCTTTTTTTTTTTCCTTTAGCACTTCCAAAAGTTGCGAGTGAACGCGCGCAAGCTAAATAAAACACGGCCAACTTTGTTCACCGTAGTTTTGCAAATGAACGAACAGACGAACCGAAATGTGTAACGAACAGCTAAGCAGCGAGAGTAAACGATGTCAGCGCTCTCTCACGGCTTGACGAATAAAGCCAAGTGAACGAAAGCGTTTCGTTAGAAATCGCGTATGTGTGCGTTGTGCTTTCGGTTTGTGTGTTTTAGTGTTAGTGTACATTTTTTTTTCGATTTTTTTTTAAATTACGACGTTGGCCGAAAGCTGAGAGAATTTTTCCAGCGAAATTATGATAAAGGTTTTTCCACATCTTGACACTCTAAAAACATTTAAAGCGTTTGAATGCAAGAGCGTTTTTAACTCTCATACTACTGCGACTACATTATATACTAGAACGCCATTTGCCAGTTGCGTAATTGATTCATCGGGTGGTACGATGATTCAAAAAATGTGTCATCCAAGCATAGACAAGTTTCTGTTTTTTTTTTTTCTTCCCCTCTTTTGATTTATTATTTTATGTATACTCGTTTATTTTTATATAACAGAACTCGTGAGTTTTCATTTAATAAATAATTATTTTTTATGCACTATTTAAATTGGTCTTTAATTTTTCAGTTCCAGTCGAAAGTTCATTAGAAAAACCACCACCAGAATAATCGACATCGCGGACAGCGCAACACACAATTACCACCACCACCACGACGCGCCACTATTTTTCAACGTTCCAACGTTAGCAATAATAGATATTTTTTTCGGTTTCGGTTTTAAGTGTATATGTGTGTGTGCTCTCCTTTATAATTTTATTTTTCTATTTTTTTTTGTTATGGCTGCTGCTGCTGCTTTGTACCACACATGACTATATTTTGCCAGCAGATTTGAAGCGCACAACGAACCGCACAGTCCAACGGTTTTTAACGAATGAAACGCAGAATAGAAAAACGCATGTAAAGTGCTTTGTGTTCCAAAAAAAAAAAATGTAGTATGGCTATGTACTGGCATGATGACGACGCAACGCAGCCACTGGGACATCGACAAACCAGTTTTATATAAGTCCGTGTGCGCAAGTACAGTATATAAGGTTAACACATAACGTGTATGTGTACATGCATATACACATATATACATACACATGAATGTGGCAGAGCGCGAAGCTTTTTTTTTCCAATAAGCATGTTGCTTTGTCGTTGACACACATCCAAATTGTGTAGCTGGCGGATTTGTAGCTTTGTAGCCCTGTCGTAACTTGGTTAAAAATTTTCCGCGTTTGAGTTTGTTTTGTTATTTCCTTTTATGAAATAAAATGTATAAAGAGCCGAGATTGTTATAATTAAATGTTTACATATGTATGTATGTATGTATTTATGATTGTACACATTAAAATTTAAAAACTACTCAAATATACATATGCACATTCATATGTGTGTATATTGTATATTTATGTAGTGTTAGGTGGGCGTCATCAAAAAGCTTTTCATATTTGAAGCTTTTTTCATGCCACAAAGCAGGCATACATACGATCGTTTGTTTATAGAAAATGTGCATAAAGAAAAAAAAAAAAACAGACATGGTCATTAACATGGAAGGTTGCCTATTGGAAGTGTGTCAGTAAGACTTTGGTGGCTGTCCAAAAATGTACTTATTTTTTTTTAGGTTGGAATGTCCACAGGAATGTATTTATGTATGCGTTTATATATGCATTTGTTTGTATATTTTTTGTAGCTTTTCTTTATTAAAAATCTTCAATAAAAAAAGGTCCAGGGCTTTTGCAATTCCAATTACCGTTCTGTGAGCTTATATGTATGTATATGTTTTATTTTAATTGTATGTAGAATATATGTATGTACATAGGTATGTATGTAGGTACCTATGTACATATGCATATTGTTTGTATGTACTCAAAAGTGTGTCATCACAGCGTTGCGCAGCACCGAAGCACTTCCCTTCCTTCGTGGGGAGTTCCGTGCGTTGCACAACTAGAAAACTTGTTATTTACAACTGCAAGAACTACATTGTTCTTCTTGCTCTGCTCACATGTTTGAACACCCGGTAACATACATACATATGTGCATACCTATGTATGTATATTCATACATATATTTTGATGTTTTTGTTTTACATGCTACCCGAGTGGCAACAAGAAACTAGGTTATTGGCGCAAATGCGCGCGTGTTTTCAACGACTCACCTTCTTTTCGACCCCCCTTGACCCATTTATACAATTCCGTGCATATTTACAAATACACTTTCATATCTATCTATGTAAGTACATATATACAGATTTTCAGAGCCACTCATCCGTCAATGTATCTAGTCACGTATGTACATACATATGTATATACATATGTACATATGTACATGCATATGACAAATAAGTACGTGTACTAACTTGACACGCAAAATTCTCAGTTGCCAAGCAACTCAACTGCATGGTGTACACATATGTATGTATAAAATACATGCATATGCACATATGTATATACATATGTGTATGTACACATTAATGTACATTAAGTGCGCCATAGCACATGAGTAATTGTTGTTAGTTGTAGTTGCTATCGGAAGACTTAACAATAAAAGTTACAATGATGACGAAATCAAAGTAAACCAGTTCAAAGCAAATGCATACATATGTATGTACATTCATATGGTATACATACAAATGTATGTACATACATACATATATACACAAACACTTACTAATTATTGGCGATGACGCCACAATGAAATGTTTTTTATTTCCCTTTTAAATTAAAAACAAAAAGCCCAAACTGAACAAAAATACAATGTATGAACATACATATGTATGTATGTACGTATGTATATGTGTATCCATAGAAAGTATTGAGATACGTTTGTATGTAAATATACCACATGTATGTATAAATATTGTACAATTTATGTTTATAACTATGTATGTATTTTTGTAAAGTAAATTTGTATTAGTCGTAGTTTTTGATTTTGTTCTTTCCCACTAGGCACTATATTGATTACATATAGACCAAAACTTAGGTATGTACATATGTACATACAAACATATGCATGTGTACATACATACATATGTATATATTTTTGTTCGTGACTACCTTGTTGTTGGTTTTATAAGCAAAACGTGAGTTTTAGTGATTTCATTTAATTCCCATCTCTTTTGAAACCCCGTTGCGGGCTTACCCAAAAGATCCGGCAAAAGTAGTTTTCTTTTTTTTTTTGTGGGGGGAGGGAAAAGTCAAATGCTTTATTGCTGTTGCACTGCTTTTAATAACCTTTGTACATACATACATATGCATGTATATTAAGGCATACCAACGTACATATTTACATACATATGTATGTATATAAGTAAATAGGTCACGCCAATTAAGACAATGAAATCATTTATGTTTCGAACATTTTTTTACTATTTTTACAGTGGGGCAAACAAATTATTCGAATATGCTCAGCTCTTAATGTAAACATCGTTTTTGGGTACATAAGCTTGTAAGCTTTAGAAAATTATAGAGAATTTAATTGTATACTATTCCATACAAGCGTTGGTAAAAAAATTTGTATATAAACTATGTACATTCAAGCAATAAATATACATACATGCATATACATATGTATGTATGTATTTGTGTAGGGTGACCATATGTCAAAGAGGCAAATCCAAGACATTCCTCGTCTAAAACCGGGACATTTCCCGACACCTCACTTTTTTAATGTAAATTAAAATTTCAATAAATTTCTTTGTTGAAAATGTTATTTTTACCTAAAAAAAAAAAAGGTCTTTCAATAAATTCCTTTGTTGAAAAGTTGAAATAATTTTTACCTAAAAAAAAATACTTCTTTGTTGAAAATGTTATTTTTACCTAAAAAAAAAAAAAGGTAAATTTCAATAAATTTAAAACCGGGACTTTTACGGCGCGAACCGGGACACCGGGACAAGCAGTCAAAACCTGGTAACACGTCCCGGAAAACCGGGACGGTTGGTCACCCTATATTTGTGTAACTTATTATTATTAACTTTAGTTAGTGTGAATCAGAAAAAAAAACGCAGTTCCAATACTTTGAAATTACATACACACATACATATGTACATATATATGAAATTTTTCTGTAGGTATATTTTTTATAGTTAGGAATTAAGCACTGGAAAATAATTGAGCGTTCGTAGGTCAGCGATAATTGCAACTCTATGTGAATTTGTATTGCAAATTTACTATATACTAAATATTAGTCATAAACGATTGCATTAGAGTACTTTGACGCTGTAATTTGCAATTTGACATATCCGATACATACATACATATGTACTATATAAAGACATTCTATCGAGTACAGATACGGGTGACTGGCTTAGTGAAAAGTGGTTCCAGTGCATCAACAGCGAAAATTTTCCACATTGTGTTTTTGAAATAATTTTCAAGTATTGTAAATACTTTGATTGCACAAAAAGTTGACAAAACTTGAGTAACTAAAACACGACAGCACAAGTTGGATATTTTCAAATAGAAGGTTGTTAGATTTCATCATTCATTCATTATAGGCCCCATAATGCAAGAATACATTGATGACACCATGAGTTTTAGCAATTAGGGTAACCTGTTCGACGACCCATCTCGTCCACTACAAATCGAATCGAACTGGAAAACTTGTGTAGATGTATACGAATTTTTGTATGTATGCATAAACATACATATGTATGTACTTATTTATGTCCAAAACTCACCATTCTTGCAGATACTTACAGTTGGAAGCATTTGTCCTTTTATAAATCACAAGCCATACATATGCCCACCTTATCGTTTGTCACAAACCCTAAAAATTTGGGTAGGGTCGTTGCTAAGTAATTAGATTAAAGTGTTTCTTTCCATTTCATATTTTCCTTTCTGATATTGTTTTTTTTTTTGCTTTTTTTTTTGAACATTTCACAACATCTGCATGTATGTATGTATGCACATACTCGTAGATCTGAGTAAATCCAACGAATTTATTAATTTGTATATTTTTCTTGTACTTTTGATTGAATGCAAATTGAGCAGAAAAGATTCAAATTGACACACTTTCTGGAGATCGAGAAGTACTAGTACAATGCGCGTCTAATGCCAGCGAATTAACATTGGCGAATGCTCCAACTGGCCTGTCCAAAGTTGCCTGACGGCGCAGCTAAAACGAAAACTGTTTCTATGTGCACCAAATATACTGTATGTACATACATATGTATGTATGTACGCATTTCCTTATGTATTTATGTACATATGTATTACATGTGTATGTATGTGTTAGCATGGGTGTAAGTATGAACGCACCATTTTGCTGCTTTAGGGGAAGCCAGTGTAGGTCACCCGAGCACAAAAAAGCCGAGCAGGGAGCGAGCGACAACGAACATCCAAACCCGAGGCGCGTTTGGAAAGCTTAGCAGCCAAAGCCATTTCTATCGTCGAGTAGCTTTTTATGGGCCACACACCCGAACACCACCGTCCCCCTCCGCCACCTCACTCGTATATCAACAACAACAAAAATGTTAAAAAGCGTAAGAGATATGTATGTATGTATGTATGTACATACACACATACTCTTATATACTTGCACATAAAGAGCGCAGCTCAAGGGCTTTAAACTGGTCCCCGTCGTCTGCGCAATGAATTTGAGCATTTGGCATCTGCTGCCAACTGGAAAAGCTTACCTTAGCCTTAGCTCAAATGTCTGTTGGAAGAAATGGAAAAATCGGAAAATGCGTATTGGAAATTGGAAAAAATGAAAAATAATGAACAAATGCCAGCTGGTTTGGTGGAAATGCAAAGTTGCGCAGTTTTTCCAATTTGGAGCTGGAGCGTGTTATAACCCATACAACACCATGACGTATGTACGCACTCATATACATACATATGTATGTACGTATGTATGTATGTACATACCAATGCATGTACTTCCGCAACGAAATTGATTATAAGCACTCACATTCGTTCTTATCGCTTAGACTCCTTCCGTTATGCTACGAACCAAACTCTCTCAGTGCTCTCGTAAGTTTCATTTTTTCTGCCATTGGGATGTCTTACTAAATTCAACTTTTGTTTTATAACTGTGTACATATATATGTACATACCCACAACAGATATGCATGTATATATGTATGTATGTATCAATTGGGGTCTGCATTAAAAGATTTCTAATTCTGAGGACGAAAAAATCCTTTGCAACTTACCAATCGAGTGGCTTTTAAAATATATAAAAAGTACATGTGTACATACATACATATACATACATATATAGTATGTATGTACTCTTTAGTTTGTCTGGTTTTCATACTGTCTTTATTTGATATTTAAATTTCATTGCGCATGTTTCCACATTCGTATATTCGATTTTCTTTGATTGGATAATAATTCGGATTTTTATTAAAAAAAAAAACAAAATTTTCATAGATCACTAATTGCGCTTAAATATCCTTGGATGCAGACATGCATAAGTACATGTTCCTACACACAAATGGTTATCTCTTCGGGACTTCGTCACAAATATATGTATACATAGCTATCGAACCGAATCATTTGTAGATTTGGAGCAATTGAAAACAGTAAATTATTGTATTGCAGCTTGGATGTGGGAACAAACTTTAAAATTATTTTTTGGAATTTTTGACTAAGACATTACCTTGAATGTTATGTTAATTGTCTCGCTATATATTCACTTTGGTAGAGCAAAACAAGGAAAGTATTCCAGTTTTCAATTTATCTAATACATGTAAATAAAAACAGATTTTCTACAGAATTGTGAAAAGGAAAAAATCTAGGTTTCGTACAAAAAGCGGACATGGCTCAATCGCTAGCCGAGGTTAAAACAAGCATTTTGGTATAAAGGACTTGGGGTCTGCAACACCTCCTTTTGTCCCTTGTATACGAGGTGTGTTCATAAAGTAAGGTGACTTAAGCAATTTCGCGGGCAACGTATTTTTGATTATCAATTTTTTTGTTTTGTTGTGTTGGTATACTCTTCCCGAACATCTGTACCAAATTTCAAGTGAATGGCATTTTTTGTTTGGTTGTGAGAGGCGTAAAGGTTATAAGTGTTTTGCGTTCTCGGCGATTTTTTGCTATCGAAAAAAATGGATCAACGGATTAAATTAATTAATTAATAAAATTAAGTGCTCCGTAACACTTGAAATGTTGACAGTAGCATACGGTGAAACTGTTCTGAGTAAAAAAAATGTTTACAAGTGGAACAAACTCTTCCAAGATGGCCGGGAAGATGCCAATGACGAGCCTCGCTCTGGACGCCCAAGCACGTCAACAACTGATAAAAATGTTCAAGCAGTGAAGAAAATTGTTTTGGAAAATCATCGAATCACTATCAGAGAAGTTGCTGAGGATGTCGGTATATCGCTTGGCTCGTGCCATGAAATTTTTTCTAACGTTTTGGGCATGAGACGTGTGTCAGCGAAGTTTGTTCCGAAATTGCTAAATTTTGACCAAAAGAACCGTCGCATGAGCATCGCTCAAGAGCTGTTGAATGACGTCAACGTCGACCCTAATTTACTCAAAAGGGTCATAACTGGTGACGAATTATGGGTTTATGGTTATGATATCGAAACTAAAGCCCAATCGTCCCAATGGAAGCGGCCAGTAGAGCCAAGACCGAAAAAAAGAAAATCGCCGAGAACGCAAAACACTTATAAACTTTACGCCTCTCACAACCAAACAAAAAATGCCATTCACTTGAAATTTGGTACAGATGTTCGGGAAGAGTGTACCAACACAACAAAATAAAAAAAATCGATAATCGAAAATACTTTGCCCGCGAAATTGCTTAAGTCACCTTACTTTTTGAACACACCTCGTATATTACACCAAAATAGCATACCCTTTGTACGATAGGTACAGGGTATAAAAAGAGAGGAACACATTTACAAAACAAGTTCATTGAACTAGACCCTTACAACATCATCAACTGATGGAAAAGACAAAGCAAAAATTGCCGAAGAACCCCGAACGGCAACACCACCGCCGTCGCACAGTGGACTATTTAGGCTATCTAGGGACGAAAATTGAAGACCAAATTTATTTGAAATATAGCAGAATTCGATGCGGATCCGATGGACATACATATACAATATTATACATAGGCGATCGATTTTGTTCAAATTTACTTGGGACCAATACAAGACTTCCGAGTGCCAAAGTTGTTTTCGATTTCTTCATGAACAAATGAAACATATCGAATTTTGTACAAAAATCAATTTTTTGGCAGATCGGTCTTGAGGGGGCTATGTGATATAGTCATCTGATTTTGATCGAATTTGACTCAAACAAAATACAACTAATTTTTTTTTTGGCTGATTGGTCCTATGTGACCTATATGATATGGTCAACAGATTTCGATACAATTTGGTTCAGTACTTGGGAACTCCGAATACCACATTTGGTAACGATATCTTTATAAACCAACAAACTTTATGCATTTTTTGAGGGCCTTTGAAATACTCTTATGGGAGCTATACAATATAACCTTCATATCGTTAAAATAAACTTGTCTCCCATAGAATAATAAGGGATTTTATTAGGATGTTTGCCGTTTCTATGCGCTTATACAGGCGGCCAGACTCATACTTTGGGTTACTTCAGAGGGTCTCCGATGTCTCCTTCAGTATGTTAGATGCATTACATACTGAGTAAAAACAAACGAAAAATATCAAGTACCAGAAACAAGCCAAATTACATAGGATGAATTTTTAATGCTGATCGAACATAGATAACATAATGAGAAAAATGAATATGACTATATGAATTTTTGAAAAAAAAAACTTGAGAACTCTATTATATTATAATTATTTTGTTTGTTAAATATAAGATTTTTACTGAATAACACCAATAAACGATGAAAATAAAATTTACGAAAAATGTTTTTGATAGACTCAATTCTTTGCCTCATGATAATCATTTTAATCTCATTGGTGGGTGTTTGTATTTTAAAAATTATTTTCTTCGGCCAGATAGGCGAAATCGACGCAGTATATCGTTCCTGACCAAATAATGGTAAATGCTTACAATATACTATGTACATAAGGGATATGGTACTATGAACTAAAATTTTGTTCTAAAATCGGTAGACGTGATCATAATCGGTGCAATGTTGATCTCAAAACTTAAAATCGCCAAGAATATCAGTCCAGACAAGTTCTCTTTGGCCTTTTTGATTATTGCGTTATGTTTTTGATGATAAAAATAGTTGTTTTATAACACATACATATATCAGAGACTTTTGTATACCTAGAAAGAAAAAGATTAAACACCACACTATCCATAGAATGATATTCGAAGTTTACAGAACCAAACGTTTATGTATTTAAAGCACAAAAATTCAATTTACTTTCATACATCATCTTAAAATAGTTAAATTTAATGATTCTCTGAACCTCTGAGTCTCTTCGCATCGTAGTTTGCTCGTTTGAAACGTTTCATATTTGTAAATTTCACATATATTTTGCCACGTCGCTCAGTTCGATAAAAACTAAGCCTCTCCTTGGGGAAGAGCTGCAAGATTTCACGTTCCAGTAAATGACTCCGTTGAAGAGTCAAATGTAGTTGGTTCAGTCCGTAGTAGTTACAGATTAACTGTATAAGTAGTAGTCGCTGCTCCAGCAAGAGCTCAGTGTTTTGACCACGCAAATCGAGCAATGACTGACCCTTGCTTCCGGAGGCTTGTAAAATACTGAGCACAGAAATTCCACCATCGTCGTTATCGTAGTCCATTTTCGTGGTCAGGACGGTTGGTTCCAATTTTTGAGGTTGATCCATCTGCTCATTCAGTGCCATTGGTATTGGCAGCGCATCTATTTCATTTGAAGCTGCAAATGGTTCCGCAACTGACGTCAAAATATTTGATTTCTCATCAAGTAAATCTGGCGATTCGCTTTGAATGGGTTGTTGCTGTTGATGTATAGTTTCATCCGGTATTTGGGTCTCACGGGGTTCGTGAGACTGCAATGGTGATTCAAGGCAACGGCATCCGCCGCAGTGAGCTGCTGCCGCAGAGCCCTGCAATGGCTTGTTAACCCAGCGGCGCCAGCGTTCCAGATGATGTTCGAATCGAATACGCGTACCAAACGTAAAGTTATGCAGGACCTCGGTCAGGTGATGCCGCTTTATTATTTGCAACTCCTCAATGTTTATGTTCTCATCTACATATATAGTGATAGAGTGTGTTTGTATGTACATTTGTATTTTATATAGATTTACATACATATGTACATATGTGTTTATGTACAAAAATTGAATAAAAGTTAGTTTACCTTTGAAGTGTGGCAGCAGCTCGCTAACATTCCAAGAGCGAAGCAAATCGCGTAGCTCGTCGAATTCGTGTCCTTTTGGCATATCGTAGTGTGAACGTATGTATGTATTTGTTTACGTATCTACCAGTGTACGTATGTATGTATATGCATGCAGAGTGCGTTCATGTACATCCTTTCGTGCTGAACGAAAGCATGCTACTGAAATTTGCAACAGCACGCATGTACATACCAACAGCTAGCCCCTCTACCTGCATTCGAAGCAAGCATGTACATATTTACACATACAAATATATACATATACATACGTATGTATACATAGTGGTGTATACTGTTGTATTTAGTGGGAATTTCGTTGTTGTTGCGCTGCTTGCTTCATTTTCTCGTTTCGTCGTCTACATCGTTTACGTTCGTTTGCGTTTAATATTTGTTTGCTCTTGCTTATGGTGGTTTAGGGATGATCGCGTGACTTTTTCATAGCGTTACGTGAGAAAGCGCGAGATGTGCAGCTGTAACTTGTGTGCACAAACAATACAAACAGCAGCAGCAAATGATAGAACAGCTGCTGTAGATTTTCACGAAAAAAATGAATATTTTCAATGTTTATTAGTTTCTGCGCAGTTTTATTCAAATGTTTAAATAAAAACACATTGTACGAACTTCACGGTTGTCTGAACGCAAGTTTTTAGCTACGGATCTTCCGACTTTTTGTGCATTCGAACTTGGCGTGCTAAACTAATTTTGAGGCAACAATTTTGGTGCACATACATAGGTAATTAAGTGGGTACTACACATGTATGTATGTACATAATTATTATCGTGTCATCGATAATTTTCAGAACCAATTAAAACAAGTTGGGAATGACTTGTTTTGTCGGATTAAGAACTTAATGGCAAATTTGTTTAAGAACTCTTTTGCTTAGTACACTTATAACAACTTTATGAAAAAACAAAGATAAAAATGTATTAAATTAGGTATGAGATATTAATTACACAGCATTTTTGTCACGCTTCCATATCTAAACGTTCACGCACACATTCTCTTTGTGCTTGACGCCAACGAATGTAAGCGATGTATACGACGAAACAAGAAACGAAAACAGGCGAATACTAAAACAAAATCGAAAAATAAAAAACTAGTACGACAATGGAATACTCTATGTAGTACGTATGCATACATACATATGTACATACATATATATATTTATAACTTATTGCTATTATTATTCAGAATGTTTGTAGTAGTTAATTTTTGTAAGGCTACTTTATGTATATGTATACGGAATAGAAATAGGGATCTGTGTCTGTATGTGAAGGAATACACATACCCATACATACATATGTATGTATATATTCGTATATATTTACAAAGTTGGGGTCCAAAACCAAAGTGTACACACAAGATATGTACATGCATACATACATACACAGTATGTATGCTTTTTTCAATTGAATGTTTGTGCTTATGTACGTAGTACATATGTATGTATGTATGTACATTCATTGCGGGTGGTAAAAAAGAGTCTAGCCTTGCAGTAGTATCTGCCATACGAGTGGGTTTACATGTTAAAAAATACTAATGTATGTATTCATGAGTTAATAAATGGCATACCTACACACATTTGTATTTGTACTTACATGCACATACATACTACATACAATACGTCGCCATACGAATGTATGTATGTATGTATGCATGTGCGACCTTTTCGCAACCGATTTGCAAATACAAACATGCATACACACATAGTATATGCATGCACATGCATACATGGAAACGTACAAACGTACATAATATGTTTTAACTTGCAGGCATGCACTCATTTGCATATCATTATATACATGCATACATATTTACAACTTTCGGACGTTCATACAAATAATTCTCATGTACGTATGCATGTATGTATGCATGTATATTCAAGCTACGGACTGTGTTTATAAGCAACAACAAATCCTAAAACAAAATTATACATACATACATATGTACCTACATATTTACTTTCATACAGATATATGTGTATACTCTATGTAAGCATAAGTTTTTAATGCTACATACATACATACACGTACATGGGTACATGAGTGTAATGCGTGTATGTATACATATGTATGTATGTTTTGTATGTAGATACAGGGCTGGGGCTATTCGTATGTACGCTCGTTGTTGCGAATTTCAGTATCACATTTTCGTTCGCCACGAAAGGATGTACATGAACTCACGGTACATATAAGCATACATAGATACATAAATTTGAAAGATGTCGAATGGACACGAATTCGACGAACTAACGGAATTGCTGCGCTCTTGGAATGTAAGCGATTTATTAACGCATTTAAAAGGTAACTCAAATTGTTTATTTGAAGCTGTAAAGCGCATAGTAAGTATGTACTTACATATGTACATATGCATGTAGTAAGTACATACTCGTAGTTATGTAAATATGTACTTATCAGAAGTTGCCTATACGTATGTATATACACAGATGAAGGCATTAATATTGAGGAGCTGCAAATGATAAAGCGACATCATTTAGCCGAAGTCCTTCGTAATTTTAAATATGGTACGCGCATTCGCTTCGAACATCATCTTGAACATTGGCGGCGGTGGCTTAACATGCCGTTGCTGGACTCTCCTGTCCCGTCACACTGTGGTGGTTGCTCCTGTACTCATCAATCTCTGCATCAGCATCAGGTTTCCAATAAGAATCAAGACGTTAGAGTGTCGGAACAAGAGCAGCAACAGCCATGTGCAGATTTGTTGGATGAAAAGACGAATGCATTAATGATTCCAGAACCATTTGTAGCTTTGAACGAAATGGATACTCTACCCCTTTCCTTAAATGATCAAATCGATTTAGGCCAGCCTCAACAAGTGGAAGATAAAGCTCCTTCGGAAATTATCGACTGCGACGCGGTAGATGGGGAAATTTCGGTGCTGAGCATTTTGCAAGCCTCCGGCGTCAAGGGTCAATCACTGTTGGAATTGCGGGGACAAAATGTGGAGCTTCAATTGGAGCAACGTTTGCTGCTTATACAGCTGATCTGCAATTATTATGGAGGAAACCAGTTGCACATGACGCTGCAGCGAAGTCATTTGCTTGAAAGTGAGATTTTGGATCTCTTTCCTAAGGAGAAGCTTAGCTATTATCGTAAAAATAGACGTGGAAAGATTTATGTGAAATATACCTATATGAAACGCTTTAAGCGGGATGCAAAGAGACGCAAGAAGTTGATAACCAGACAGGACTCATCCTCAAGACCCCAGTGGCCATTTACAGGGATTTGCTATCCAAATCTTGATCCAAGTGGATTAGGCAAAGGCTTAGTAATGGATCAATTAGAATAGATTTATTATGTAAACAACTGTATTACAACAGTCATATATATATATGTTTAGACATAGCTAAAAGGATCCAAGATTCCATATAAAATAATAATTATAAAATACAAATATTTTTAAGCTTTCATTCTTTATCAATTACACTCTGCACCCATAGGGTATTGAAAGGTATCTCTGATCTAATAGCTCAAGATAATTAAAAATAAAATAAATTTAAAAACATACACATATGATGATTACTACAATATTATATTAACATTGAATGTTTTATTATTGTTATTATTTTTATTTAATTAAAAAGTTATGCATATAAAGATAATGGTTCTAGAACGAATCCTATCCATATTTCTTACTCTTTTATGTGGCTAACAATAAAGCTTAAGCTGAAAAATATTCCCTTTAATATTATGGCATTGTTTTAACCTCTATATGGAATTGAGCCTAAAATGTTGAGCTGCAAGAAAATAAGATTTCGAATCTTCGATCTTATGCGCTTCTAAACCTAGCGTTGCGCTTGTAAATATTTCTGTACATATCTCTAATTATTTCTCATATGTGACTATAATTACATTAATTTATTAGTATAGAACGGTAGTACGCTACCAACGGTCGGTGTGAAAACTGTAATCAGTTGTATCTAGACAATTTGGCAAAGCATTTATTACATCAGCAAGTATAAATAGCCGTACTTATTGAACTGACTGCTGACAAAGCAGCAGATACAGTAAAAAGTACTTTTTAGCTGGCAACTACTGAAGCGACAAGTATCTTTTGGATACTGACATATTGGATTAATTCCAGACCTTACTTTTGTGTATCGAATTGCGCGACTTTTGTTACATATTTTGTACTTTAAACTGCAATTGCCAATTAGTTAGGGCCGTAGGTACAAATTTCACCTGCAGATGTACCCAGCCAGACACAGACAACAGACTACTGACTACAGATACTACCAGTATGATGCATAAAGAGTATGGACAGGGCAGCTTTTGAAACTAATTAATGACAGTCAACTGCGCCATATGTGTATTTAGTATACTGTATGCATGTATCTCGTAGATACGCCGACCAACTGCTCTGGCTCTATGGCTAACTATTTTCCAGCATTAAGTTGTGCTTAGTTTTCGAATTGTTTCGATTTTAATAACCAGTATACATATATACATATGTACATATATGTATGTATATTTTTTAATTTTTTGCATTGTTCACTTTGAAGTCAGCAAATTCCATTAGACATTTTTATATTTTTTTTTTGTATTTATCTGTGTATGTGTGAGTGCATGTATCTCATGAAATCATGTAGCGCTGCAGCTATGTAGTTTGAAGCTAGAACTTAAATAAATAGGTCGTTATCGTTGATGGTTGTGGCTGTTCGTTCAGTCGCTACAAACTATGTGCACACATAAGCGATTGCTAACGTATGTGTATGTGTATGTCGTTATATACCAAGATACGTACGTACTTTAGAGTATATGTATGTGTAGAAAAAAGAGCAGCGACAATAATGAGCTTAAAGCTCTAGCCAAGCTTTTTGCTTTTTTTTTTTGAAAAGCTTAAATACAGCTTGGTTGGTGCTTGTTAAATTTTGTCTAATGTGTATATACCAAAAGTATATACTTATGTATGTATATACTCGCTTTAAACATAATTTAATATTTCCATAAATGCAATATTAGTAACATTTAATAGATAACAAACTGAAAGTACCAAACACTTTGATGAGGCACACTATCTGTGTTTGCAGCTGTTCACGAAGGTTTTCGTTATTCCAATGGCAGTACATACATACTTGTATATACATACATACATATGTATAAACTCATACGTATATACTTGTATTCTCTATGTGCTTGTTTTCTTTTTCTTTTTTGGGCTGCGGCACGGTTCTTTCGAGTAGAGAAAGTAGGTCAATTACACGTGTCATAAAAGTACATACATATGTATGTAGTGTATGCATGTGTATCCATATGCTTGCTTGTATAAAACAGTTGGTAAAAGCCTTTGGTACACTCATACATACATACTTACATTTCTTTTATTACTTCGATATATTGCATATACTATAGGAATATGACATACATATGTTCATATGTATGTATAGATGGCATCAAAATTTTTGAAGACATCATCCAAATATGTTAAACATTTGTAGGTATGTAGAAAGTGTGTTTATATGCATATACAAGTCTAATCGTGCAATTAAGTTGCAAAGCTTTCAAATATATCTATGTATGTGGCTGTGAAAAGGACGTTAAAAGGACGAACGCTGCGGTTACTTGCTTTTCGCTTCTCTACGTGCTTTGATAAAGGATACAAACAAAGCAACCAAATATTGTATTTGCTGCAAAACTAGTAGAAACGAAAAAACTTATAAAAAACCAACAACTTCCCCAGCTATGTATGTTATGAATATTATGTATGTATGTACATACATATGTATCTATGCAAGGAATTCGAAGTGGGTCAATCGATAAAGAGCAGCCACTGGCGGACAAGTTAGTCGCCCAAAAGAGGGACAGAGGGACACTGTAAGAGTGCGTAGAGAGCTTTTAACACATGCGCCACAGTGGAATGAATCACTGAGCATAAAACGCGGAGCACAGCACACTTGGAAATTGTCTAGGGATTGGTTAGCTGGAAGGTTAACTGACGTTGGCGTCTATTATGTGGAAACGACCTTTGTTTTTGGTATAAGGAGCAACAGCAGAGCAAAGCACGCGTAGGGGTAATCCGACTATAGGCGTCCGTGTACATAGGGCGTACATATTTGTATGTACATAACCATATGCATTACATTTCATGTACATAGTAGGTACATATGCATTATGCACATATTTACATACATGCATGATGTGGTAGATACATATCCCAAATTATATACATATGTATGTATGTATGTATATTCAACTACGAAAGTCGGAATGTTTTTGTTATAATTTGAAGTGCACTAAGTTGTGTGCTGTCTTCAAACTAGTACATAGTAAGGACTGGCTCAAACTCAACTAATTCTCTTCAACGAGTTTAAATAGTAATTTTATGTCATGACAATTTATTTTATTCATTTCTTAAAAAATGGAAATCTACTAATAAAAAAATACTACATTCGTTTTTGCCAATAAGCAGTAGAATACTGCTTAGCACTGCAGCCAGTACTACGGATCTGCTTGAAGCAGTTATGCACTGCTTACCAGTATCAAGCGAGCTGCTTTGACTTTAAACTCACCACAATTTCTATTCTATTATTTTATTTCACCTTCACATATAACACATTTTTAAATCCAACGACTTCACCCAAATGACCTCAGAAGACGTGTCTTATCATAACAATTACTTGATTTTTGAAAATATTGTATATATAGAGTAATTTAAGCCATACCGAACAATAATATATTGAGTGTGAAGTAATTTACTTTTTTGTTATTATTATTGAAGTTATCTGAAAACTACTTTTTTTTTAATTAGACAAATTGAACAATCTAGAGGACACGCATTAATACTGTCGCGTCGGGGCGCCCACTGGCGCTACATTATACTCAGTTCCTTGGACGGAAACCAATTTGTTCAAATGCTGAGAGTAACTCCACAACCGTTCCAGCATATATTAAGCCAAGAACAGCCCCAGCAACAAGAAGTAATTATGCCTAATTCACCCGTTGCTTTCATATCACAAAATGGTTAAAAAATTTGAAATATGCAATGCTGAAAACGAAACGATTTACCACATTGTGAAACACTTCCAGGCGAGTTGAAGGTTGAAACGTAGGGCGTAGGGTTAAATTACAGCATGCATTTGGTTTTGTAAAGGTCCTTAACTTTTCAGCTCCTCAACTCACCACAAAGCGTGAATATCCCAAATGTATTTTATAAAACTAATGTAGAAAGAACACAATTTAACAGTATTAACAAAATTAAATTTAAAAAAGAAAACATTTCAATAATTTAAGAAACAATAAAAGACAGACAAATAATTAACATATGTATATGTATGTGCATTTACTTTTTGAAAGATGGTTTGATTTATATACGTATGTTACATTTCGCTTTGGTGTTTGCAATGAGCTTAAAAAAATACAAATTTTATTTTTTATTTCCTTAAAAAGAAAACTCAACCATCCAACTCATAAGCTCAACAAGAGGGAATCGCCCGTTGACTTTTTCCAGAACTCCCCAACTCAACTCGGTGAATTGCAGGCTCAATCTACAACATGGTCTCTTTTTAGGTCTTCATAATAGTCATACTTTGTTAGGATAAAAAGTTTATAGATGGCATCTCTAAGATATGAGTATAGTATAGTAAATGAGTTAGCCTCTCTTTTAAAGCAATATTTTGCATCCTAAAGATAGATTTTGGTGATTTTTTGCGTGGATTAAGGCCTTAGCAGGCTGAAATATCCTGTTGCTGTCATACTCATACAATTTAATACATTCCTGTTCATATATGTGAACATATAACAAGCATGTATCTCCCTTACACACGCCGTTAATCGTAGACTATATTATGTGGGGTTTTCCAAAAACCGATTCGTTCTTAACATTTTTTAAACTATACGAGTATCTTACGTCTTCTAATTTTTGTTAGATACCACCAGAATCATCCAAATTAGACGTTTTCCTTCAAATTCAGTGTTATTTGGCCGATTCGGTTGAAATAACAGCAGAATAAAGCATCCTATACCTCGTGGAACTCGTAGAGCAAAAAACTCTCTATGCACATATAATTTATGAGCATGTGAAAACAGATATAAACAAAATAACCGGTCCGCTGCTCTTAAATGAGATATATAAGAAATTATTATGCACATATAATTCATTGTCTTCGTTAAATATATAATATAAACATTTTCCCGCCACTTCCTTAGCATTCTAGCAATTTAAATGTTGTGCCCGCCATTGACGCAAAGCTGCATGTGAGTAATTTTCAAAAGTATCGAGTCTTCGCCAATTGGTTTTTATACTCATTGGATGTGAGCATCGGCATCGTTCAATCGGGTATCGACTATAATGTATGAATACAAACAAAAAAAAGGCGGTTTGATTTTCTCATATTATTTGTAATATATTTTATTGGTAGTGGTAGGCAGTTTCGAAGAACATTTTTAATGACATTTATATTTAATGAACATGAACATGTTTCAAATAAACGCTTCATTTCTCCTTTACATTCTTCTCTGTATTTATGTATAGAATAAATTTATTTTCTTTGTTATGTTTATTTTTATATATGTATGTATGTATTACTTTGTAGTTTGCTGTGGTTGCGTTTTTTTTTTTTGTTTATTTATGTACCTTGTAAACTTATGTAGTTCATATATGTTTCCATATACATGCATACATATATATTTCTATATATATTTTTATATATTATAAATATAAGCTTATGTATATAAGTATTTTTATTTTTTTTCTTAAAAAACATCGTATAATTAATATACATGTACTTGCACGATTTATTTAAATATGTATGGATGTTTATGCATATAGTGCATTAACTTTTTAATTTTAATTAAATATATTATATATATTTATTTAATAATTTTTAAATTAATATTTCTTGCTGTTTATTTTCAATATCGTAGATCACCGAACTTGTTTAAAAATATGTTTACAAAAAATTTGTTTTAGTTCTCTTTGCTGCTGTTTATATTTTTCTTTTTTTTTCGTTTTTCGTTTTTGTTTTGTTTTTCATCGTTATCTCTCTTTTATTAAGTTTCTGTCAATGCTAAGTAATTGTTGTTAATCGGTTGATATAGCTATTCTCTCACGATTCTCTAATGTTCCGAGTATTCGAGTATTACATATAGTATGTATATGCTATATATATGTATATGTATATTTATGTATTTGTATAAATATTTCTTGCGCTTTAAGTTAGTTTATGCATATCTACGTATGGTTTTTTTTTTTTTTTTGTAACTCTATGTACATTTATATACTCGTATATAAAATAATCCATTAAACACAGAATTTACAGTTTAAAACAAATACATAAGAAGAAAGTACATATATACGAAATGAAATAAATAAAGAAATCAGCCATATTGCTTTGAAATCTTGGCAATCGTAAATACTAGTCCTTAAAATAAGGCGTTTCCTTCACTGGTGTACTCGTATGGATGTACATAAGTACTATGTATTATATTATGTATACGATCTATTTGAAGTCGCTTCATGATGTAGTAATATTTAATTTGAGTTATAAATTTAGCTAATAATAGAGTTAGAATTCTTAGAGTTTTGTATAGAAAAAGTTGAAGCTTATTTATTTCTTTTTTATTGTTTTTGTTTTGTTTTATTTTGTATTAAATTTTACGACTATAACATTTTAGAGTTAATCATTTAAGAGTAGGGTACACGACGGCGGGGATAATATGATTAAATTGTTTATCTCTTAATTGTTTTTAACTATAGAGTTAAATGTATTTTATGCATCTTTATATATATATGTATGTATATATATAGGTATATAGACTATGTACCGCAGTTTGTTTTGGTTATTTAGTACACAAGTTAAAGGCAAGTTTTACTCATACATACTTAGAGTGGAAAAATTTAAACCAGAAGATCTTTTAACTTTAACTTTAGCGTTAGCTCAAGTTCTATTATTTGATTTTATATTTTTTAACCGACTTCATAGATTATTTTGTACATGATCTTTCAGATATGTTGGCTTCAAATTTTCACGCAGTATCAAAATGTTCAAATTGTCCAACAAATCTTAATGTTAATAGTGTTAAGTACATATGTAGAGTATGTGTCTATTGTGGTATGTGTGTAGGAGTGTATTTCTGAGGCGTGTCAGCGTTGTGTATAAAAGTATTGTCAATATAGTGTATATATATTTGTATTTGTATTAGTGTTTTTGTTTGTTTTTGTTTTTTTTTTCTTTTTTAATTTTAAATGTCGCCTGTGATGTGTCCTCTCGTGATGATTTGTCTTTAATTGTTTTTGTTGTTGTTATTTTTCAAATTGTTTGTATGCATGGATAATCAATATATCCTGCTTATCTACATAATGCATAGTAATATGCTATTTATATACATCTTGTATACGCCTAATTATATACACCTTTGACTTCTAACTTCAGGATTACTTCACTTTTAATTTATTTATTGGTTTTTTTGTTTTGTCCTTTAGAAACATTTTATTATGTACATAAAACAAACAATCCCTCTGACCGAAAAAGTTTATTGCCTATTCTACATATAGTTAAATATAACAACGATATTTAATCGGTTGAGTGTATAGTTTATAGCTACATAGTACATACAATATACATACATGTTAGCTGTCGCATTTGTAATTATGTTTATTTATATCGTAATCCTTGCACATACGATTTATCCACATTTTTTTAATTGGTCGTTTATCTGTAGCTACCTAGACGAGAAGCTTCTAATAGAAGTATATAACATGAAAAAAGCTAAACGCATATTCAAAATGGATTCTGCGAATTAATAAACTTGATTGATTTATTCTTTTTGTTTTTCTATTTATTAATTAATTGTCTATGAAATTAACTTTACGTGTATTGGTTTGCGTCTCCGCTAAGTAGCCGTTGTCACATTGCTTTTGGTTCCTCAAGAATTTTTTAAAATATGCGTAGCATACTTTTATGCGCAGTGGATTCCATTTATTGCAACTTGAGTTATTTCTTTTAATCTTTTAAGTATATAATATACTATTTGTGCATAGTTTGTTGTCTTGTTATGTTTATTTTTTTTTTTGAATTCAAGCCAAAGATGTTACAAATAGTTGGCATGATTTATTTTGTATATATTTTTCATTTCACTTTTGAATTTTGCATGCAAGATTTTACATACTTACTATATGTGATATGATTGCGTTTTATATTATGTTATATTATTATTTTATTAAATAACTTAACAACTCAATATATAACAATATACATAACATATGAAATTAACTTGTATACATTTTACAATAAAATTTTTATTCATTTTTTTTTATTATTGATATTAATTATATATTTTACAAATTTCTTTTGACTATTTGGCAGTGATAAACTTTTTACATGATTTTAATGCTTTAATTTATGCCATCGAAAAGTTTTAAGAACCAGAGCAACGAAATAATCCAAATCGAAGTTTTTGCCCTTTTTTTGTTTAGATAATATTTTATATACTTGATTTTTATTGTTGTTGATGGCTGCTTAAAAATACAAATTTGATAGCTACATTTGTTCCTATATGTTTAACTGTAATAATATATATATATATATATATACATCTATATTTTTTAAGCTGTGACAACAATAATTTGTTCAACTATAGAAAATGGTTGACCGAAGAAAGCTTTAAGAATACATAAATAAAAGAAAGAAATATGGTTTGTGTCTTAGCTTTGTGAGAGAAATTTATGTACTCAAAAGAAGATACTATGAGCTTTTGATGAGCTTTACAAATTTAAATTGAGAAAATTTTGTAACATTTTAAGAAGTTTAGTTTAATTTTAATATTTGAGTAGTTGATTGGAATTTCGTTAGTTCATTGTATATATGCATATATTTTTCTTGAATAATTTCTTTGGTACACGGTTAAAGGCTACGCAACTTATATGCTTATGTTATTTTTATTCTCATAAATATTATTACATATTTTGTAAATTATGTTTATATCCGTTTTGGAATAAGTTTGAATATTTATTATAAAATATTTGTAATGTATTGCTCTACATTTGCGTATCTACTCATTATGTACAGCGTAATATATGTACATATATGTACGCGAGTATACTCTTATATACTTGCATAGTACCAGCGCAGGTGTAGTTTATTGTTTTATATTTTTTTGCATTGGTTATTAAACTATCTATAACAGAGGCTACTATATAAATAACATTAAATTAGTTAATATATAAATATTTTCCTCATGCACTTCTATTCAACAATATACTTACATATATGTATGTATATGTATAGTATGTGACTTCGTGTACAATGCACTTAGGCGCATATTATATAGTAGTATATGCATTATTATTTTGTATTTGTAAATAAATTTGTCTTGCTGAATCACATATGTGCCTCTGGCTTCTGGGAAAAAACTACTATCTTCATATATGTATGTATGTATATACTCATTTATTTAAAGATATGGTATGTATGTATGTTGGATGCAATGTATTAAGTTAATGAAGTGCCTGTGTGAAATGTGGTCTACTTTTTGGCGCATCGGCGGCTAATTCGTATAGTAAAATTTATAGCTTCAAAGAGAGTGCACAAAAGAAAAAAAATGTCAGAGCGAAAAAGAGAACCACAAAAATGTGTGTATCCTAAGTTGAAGAGATCGTGGAAACAAAAGCGAGAAAAGGAGAAAATTGCAATTTACACTTTCAGAGCTGACCCTTAAATGCATTAATAATTTGAGTATGGCGGCAGCCTGGTTACAATACATACATAAGTACATAAATATCAAAAAATTGTACATCCATATGCATTTGTCATGTAGAAATTGTTATGCATATATGTACATATGTACATATGTATGCATATACATATGTGAGTAGGTGAATAATAATAGTACATAGTAGAAATACTGCATAGTCTCGGTTGTAAGTATACAAAATAGTTGCTGAGAGTGCTGTGTCTATAAATATTGTACATAGTACAAGTGTATTGGTGTATTTGTGTTTATGTGTGTAAGTGTGAGTGTGTGTGTGTGTGCTAGGCACTGTTTAGAAAAAGCTCTTCAAAAAGCCAGCTGGTCCGGCCTGTATATAGAAAAAAAAACATAATGTTAGTAACATAAAACTATATTTTAGACTTTTGTACTTACATCCTGTTGTTGTTGTTGTTGCGTTTGTGCTTGTTTGACTTTAGCTTGAGCGATCTTTAAGGCTCTGCAAATGATTGAAGCAAGAAGAAGAATTTGTTATTTTCTTTGCGCTATATAAAAAAATGATGATCAACTTACTGTTGCAAATCCATAATGGTCTTCTCTTTGGCATTTTGCTCCTCCTGTGACATTTGTACCAATTGCAGCAAACGCTCCGTTTCAGTTGCCGCCTTCTTGTGCTCCTCTTTTGTATTTTGCAGTTCCTTGACACAGCTATAAATAAAACATAATTCAATTATTATTATTTATTACATATATGTACATATATGAGTATTGAGCTGTTGAACTTACGCTTCGAGCTGTCGTTGCGTATCCATAAGCTTTTTGTTAAGCTCTCCAGCCGCTGCTGCGCCACCGCCTTGCGTTTGCAGCGACTTTTCCAGCTGATCCATTTGCTCCTTGCGTTTGCGAAGCTGCACATCGAATTCAGACATTTTCTTCTCTTTTTCTTCAATGTCCTTTCGCTTAGCTTCGATCTGCTTACGCTGTTCATCGATAATTTTTCGTTCGCCCTCTGTTGCCTTTGCTTGGTTATCGATTTGTTTGCGCACTTCCTCAAGCTGCTTTTGTTGCTGCTCCAACTGCTGTCGTTGTACATCGGTGGCTGCGGCTCCCGCGTTGCCAGCTTGTTGAAGTTGTTGCATTTGTTGTTGCAGAGTTTGGATTTGCTGTTGCAATTGCTGGACTTGTTGTTGTGCAGCCTGCAGTTGTTTGGATTGCTCCTGATTGGACACCTGAAAGTGTAATGTATTACTTATTCTGGAACCATTCTGAAGGGACATTTGACTTTGTGGCAATTTACCTGACTCTTTTCCAGTTCCTGTACAAGCAATTCCAGTTGCTGCTGGAATCGATCGCGCTCCGTACAGGCTGCCTGCAGTTCACTTTTAACCTTTTCAAATTCTTTGGGATCGACGCCACCAGCTGGCGCCGCTTGCTGCTGTTGCTGTTGCTGCTGCTGAGCTTGTTGTTGTTGCTGAGCAATTTGTTGTTGCATTTTTTGCATCTGGGCGTGCTGTTCCTTAATGTGTTGGTCCATAAGCTGTGCACCAGGATATACGATGGATGCCGCATATTATTCTCAAATATATTAAGTCGAGGCTGCCACTGGTACTTACCTGTATACGCTTATGCATTTCCTGTGCCGCTTTGTCGGCCATGTCTGCGCGAGATTTCTCCTGCTCAATAACCTTTCGCCATTGTTCGATCTCTTCCCTGGTAGCGCCCTGCGCATTTGCCGCAGTTGCTGCTGCTTGTTGCTGACCTGCCGATGCCAGCGCCTTCTCGGACTCCTGCAGCTTCTGCTGCAGTGCTTGAATCTCTTTTTGCATTGCTTGTAATTCGGCGGGAGCAGCAGGTGCGACAGGCTGTCCGTTGCGCAGCTTTCTGTTTTCTTCACGAGTCTTTTGCAATTCGGTTTCGGCATTCTGCAGCTCCTTCTGGAAGTTCATTAGAATCTCCTGGCTCTTTTCGAGCTGCAGCACTAGCTGCTCGCGCTCCATGGACAACTGCTTCACATCGCTTTCCATTTTCTGCACGTGTTTTTCAAGTTGTGGATGCGCGGATGCGGTAGCACCTCCGTTTCGTACGGATTGCCGTAAAGACTCTTTTTCTGACTCAGACTTTTCCAAGCGATCATGTAGGCGGCCCAGCTCCGCCCCCATGCGCTCGAATTCAATACGCGTGGATTCTGTGTTTTCTTGTTGTTTTGCCAAATGCATTTGTGCCTTCTCCAGTTCCTTGGCCAAGCGACCGGCCTCCAGTTCGGTGGCATCGCGCGACTGCAGTGCCTTTTCGAGGCGATCACGCAGCCGATCGATCTCTTGTCGCTCGCCCGCTGAAACGGACGAGCGCACCGGTTCACCAGGGCTCACCGAGGACTGTTGTAGGCGCAAACGATCGACTTCCTTTAACAGTTTTTCATGCTTATCTCGTGCTTTTTCGCGCTCTATGTGGGCACGCTCAAGCTCGCTGCGCTGTTTATCTTGGTTGGCTAACAACTTGGCTACCTCACCCTTGGAAAGCTCCAGCTGTAAGCTAGTTTCGTGCAGCTTCGATTCCATATTCTGTATTTCATTCTCGATTTTTTCATACTTGTCTTTGTACTTCTCGAAGGACTCGGACTCGTACTGTGACTTGCCCCGTATTGTTTCCAGCTCCATTAAGGTCTTATCGAGCTTTTCGCGTAGTCGCTCATTCTCCTCCTTTAGTCGTCGAGTCTCGCGGCCAAACGTGTCTGTGTCCTGCAGCTTACGCAGTTCCACTTGGTTCTTTTCATAGCGCTCGCGCATTTTGTCAAGCTCTACTGCGTAGTGGGCAGCTTCTTCCTTGGCCGCCTCAACACTGGCGCTCGCCTTTGTTTGCGCAGCATGTGCACGTTCCAATTCGTACGTAACCCGTTCCAACTCAGACTGGAAGTGCTCTTTTTCACCTTGGGCACGACGTATGTCCGTTTGCATTTTATCAAAGCGATCTCGGTTGTGTTCAAGCTCGCTACGCGCATTATCTTCGCACTCCTTGGCACGGCTTAGTTGAAGAGCGGCTCGATCACAGGCCTCTTGCAAACGTGTGCTTTCGTCCTGCAGCTTGCGAAGATCTTCTCGCGCCTTGGATGCAGCTAGTCCCGAACGCTCAGCTTCTACTTCAAGGCGGGCGCGATCAGCTTCGGCGGTGTCACAGCGAGACTGCAATCGGTATATCTCGTTCTGTGCCCGATCGTACTTTTCAAGCATTTTTTCAAACTCCTTGTTGCTCGTGTCCTTTTCGTCTATAAGTTTTTGACTTGCGTATAGTGCCTTGTCCAGCTTCTCCTTAAGAATTTCAACCTCTGTGACGGCATCGTCTCGTTCCATCTGTAAAAGAAGAGTTAAACAATTTTTTACTTTGAGGTGAGTGGTGGAATCATGAAGCCATGGAAACATTTTATTTGAAGGTATGCACGAAGCAGTGGTCAAAAAGCTACAAATTTACAAACAGCCAATTCATTTGTATTGTTTTTTTTTTCTTTGAGTTCTCATGCTTTTTTTTCAGTTATATGCAGTATTACATATGTGTATGTATAGTAGTAGTAGTAGTAGTAGTAGTAGTATGTATATAAGGCCAATTGATTATACCTCCTTTTGATAGATTGTTAGACAAGTATAGAAAGTGATGTGTGGATTGTTGTTGTGGTGCTTGATACACTTGTTGCTAGAAATTACCTGAAGTTTTTGCTGTATGGCATGGGACTTCTCGTAGCGTTCCTTTAAAACTTCGAGGTCAGTTTGCATAGCTTCGCGATCGCGAGCTGCCTTCATTAGTAGTGTCTGTGAAGATTCCGAGCGTTCTTTGATCGTCTCCAGCTCGTCGGAGAATTGATCCCGTTCTTTTTGAATACGCGTTAGATGCATCTATATGATGGTTGTTATGGGTTTGTCATAGGAGTGTTGGAGTAGTTGTTGTATGTAGTACACACACACACATAGCGGTTACATAGTTAAAAGATAGTAGATACATTTATGTATGTAGGAAGTATGTATATTTATACTATATATATATATACAATATATATTAGAAATATGTACGAGAAGATGTGGTGGATGGTGTACATGTTGTTCATATGCAGTATGGAAACTGAGTTTCTACAACACAATTACAACAAAAACAAACATCAAAAATGCAATTTCACAAAGTCTACACGTGTATGTATGTATGTATATGGAGATGCTTATGTGAGTGTGAGTGTCAGTGTCAGTATGAGTATGAGCATATGTATGTTAATCTTATTGTAATGTGCCTTGTACGTAAACTTGATGAAGGGTTTTGAAAATTGAACCATTCAGCGTGGGGGGCGCAACATACCTGCGTCTTTTCAAGCTTCTCACGAATGCGATCCGTGTCAAGGGTAAGAGTTTCGCGCTCTTTTTGCATGCGCGCCGCCTGACCAAGTGCTTTATCCAGTTGCGACTGCAGGTTGTCGTAGTCATAGGTAAGTTTTTCTTTTTCGAGTACCAGTCGTCGATTCTCGGTTCCGGCCTTGTCTAGCTTATCCTGTAAGTGATCGACCTCGTTTTGCGCCTTATCCAATGAGTTTTGCAGCTTCTCATGCTGCAGCTGTGCTTTGCCGAGCGTTGCCTGTGTGCGCTCCATTTCCTCCTTGATCTTCTCGACTTCGGAGAAGGCCTGCACACAAATTGACACACAGTGTGTAATACGCGTGAGTGTCATCGTGGTTTGTTAATGAGGTTTGGGAGTTTAACTAGTTAATGCTACGTTTTGCATACCCGATCCCGATCCGCGTGAATGCGAGAGACACCACTCTGCGCTTTCTCCAGTTCCTGGCGCAAGCTCTCCTGCTCGCCCTGAGCATTCTCCAGTTTCGCCTTTAGACGGTAGACCTCGCCTTGACTCTTCTCGAGCTTCTCCTGCAGGGCTGCTGCCTCTTCGCGTGCACGCTCTGCATCCGACTGCGTGGTTTTTCAATAACGTTGGTTTGTAATTCGAAATGGTGGTCGTTGTTTTGGGGTAAATTGGATTTTGGATACGGATATTATTTACAGGTTCCATGTGAACGTGACTTAAATGTCTTAAATGACTGACTGAATTGAATTTTTGTAACTGACTGGTTTACTACATATACTTAATATAAATTTTGGTTTAGATGAGCGTTACCAATGCGAATACAAATACGAGCACATATGAATTTACGAATTAAGTAAATTTATAAATATAATATATATTACAAATACAACGATTAAAGCTAGCGAGCGAGGCAATATTCAAGTAAATGACTGAGAGACATTGAGACACAAGGCACAAGGTTAAGAATCGATGAGCGTTGCAGGCGACTCAATGACGTCATATGAACGTTAGTAACGAAAGGAATTTTTAAAATGTATATTAAGGTGGAGCAAAAAGCAAACGATTAAGTAAGGTAAATGTATAAAAAAAACTTAAAAGCATAAAGACATAAATAAAATTTAAGTTTATGTATAAACGTACAAATATGTACATAATACATATGTATGTATGTATGTTGGGTACGTGTGGAATGTTAGTGTTTCGGAAACAAAGACTAGTCCTTAACATTAATCGGTTCACTTGTACTAAACATAAGATGCTTTCCCTTTCTGTGCCTTCTTATAAGTTATGAGTCATAAGTAATGACACCTCCTTTATTACAATTTATTAAAGCTTAGATAGTTTTCTAGTCCTTTCAATCAATTAACAAAAACTGCATTGCAGTGCTTTTCATAACTATAGGACAGTCGCGAATTTAAGTTTCAATTACAAATATGAAAGTTCTTAAACATGATCTAGCAAAGCTTCCTTTTACAAAAACAACTACCTGATATTGGAGCTTTTACGGGTATTGAATGTGTAAAGTTTTGGAACCGAAGACGGATCAACACATTATTGAAAATTTTGTTCTAATCTCAAATTCAGCTATGACCTAATCCTATAAAATATTTTGTATTTCGCTAAAATATCAAATTCTATAAAGCATTCCCTTTAAGTTCAACTGTTAAGTTTATATTTTCTCGCTAAAAGTTATTGTAATAAGATTTTAAATTCCTATTTCTGCTTTTGGGGTTAAAAATAAATCGAGCATGAAAATCTTAAGAGCTTAAATTGAACAACATAAACATGTAGGAAATATACTAACAAATATGTATGTATGTATTATGTACGAGCATGATTTACATAATAATGTACGTGTACATATTATGTATGTATGTTAATGTGCTTATTTATGCTTAGCAATTTATTTTACAATAAACTAAACACGTGACAAGTATGTACGAGTATATAAAAAGTATTGTGATTTCATTTTGTTTTATGAACAAATGATTTATCATTTATCAAAATCGGTTATGGTAGTATTTTTTGGTTTTTTTTCTAAACATCAGTTTGTTATGTATGTGTGTGGGTGTGTGTGTTTGTGTTGGTTGGAAGCATTTACTCACAAAACGTTTTTCTGTTTCGCCCTATAAAAATGAATGTAAGCACAACGATTTAGATAAATTGGTTGTTTTAGTAAACATTGTAAGAAATGTAAATAGGAGATTACAAAAATCGAAACTTAATAGGTAGACTTTTACATCATTGTGGTAGAGCGCAAAAAGGGTAAATTAGATCTCTGGAAAAAAGAGCATTTCACTGCATGCGAACTAGTATGTTCATATATTTTTTTTGAGTAAGGCACCGCGCTGAAACAATATTTAAAGCTTTCATAAATAAAAAATTGTATAAGAAAGAATTTGATTCGTTATCGAAAAGGACTCCAATAATACCGAATTGGCAGTAACGTGATAGAGTTAGAGGAGGAGACTTTTAAAAAAGGATTAGAAAGCGGGTCTCATTAATACCATACTCTTGCAAAGCTTTTTTTATATTTTTCTAGAGTATTTATGATTCGGTGCACCGAATATTTTTATGGTTTCGATTTTTGTTTTTGTGCAAACGTTAAAGCATTAACCTTAAAGTAATAATAATACAAAAGAAAAAAGTACTAATATTGAAAATAAAATATACTCAAGCTTAGACTCTTTAATGGATCTGGTAATCGAGTATACGACTTTTTAAAAACACTTGTGTGTATGTAACACACACATTCTGATGCATTCTGAAGTGAATTTTCTTGTGCATGTGCAATTTGAAGGTGTGCTTGTTTCTCTGTGTGTGTGTGTGTTGAGTGTGTGTTTGCGTGAGTGTGTTGTTGTTGTTGTTGTACCAGAGATGACAACGAAGAAATGTGAAAAATTTGAGAAATATTGAATTTCAAGATGAGAAGTTTTGAGTGCAAGTTTCGAAAGTTTCCAGAGACTGAAAGCATTTTCATGTTATGTACACATACATATGTACATATATAAGTAGCAGATACTATGAAACAATTAAATATGAAATATTTATAGTTGTAGTAGAGACATACATAAATAGACCAACACACACTCGATTATAGTCTGTATCAAAATAGCATTTAAATAGTTCAAATAGTAGCATATATAATGTTCTTTCTGACTAAGTCATCATCATCTACATACTTATAAGTAATATAGTTTATACACGCACACACAAAAGCAGTGTACACACAGACATACAGATATTGGTATTTGTATATTTGATTGTTACATGTTATCGATAGATATTAAGTAAAACTAACTAAAAGAGCGCTTAAAAGTAGTACGCATAAACACAGTAGGTATATGTTACAACATACATATGTATGTATATATGTAGATCGAGTAAATATTGTAAACCCAAATGACGTACCTGTGTCACCCTGAGCTCGGCCTGGGTTCGTCTCAGTTCGGCGGCAGCCTTATCAGCACGCTCTTGTGCACGATCCAGTTCCTGGGAGGTGGTCATCGTTGTGCGACCAAATGTCGTCTTTTCGGTTTTGTTCAAGAGAAATTCCAAAGTTAGTGAAATTGTATTGAAATGGGGTTCATAATTAAATGCAGGCATATACAAATTAATTTCAAAGCCAACTTAATAATTAGCAAGTTTTCGGGTCCAGCAGGTAAATATAACAGAATGGCATACGGTGCGTAAAGTACGTAATGTTGAGATAGTGTATAATTAGTTCAAGTTCAAAACAGCTTATCGTTTATGAATAGAAATGATTCAAATCACTCGATTGATATGAATTTGGAAAACAGATTTTAATGAGCCTTAAATTTGTTGTTGCTCGTGAACTTTGCATATTGTATAAGTTGGTGCATTTAACGCTTTGTGCAATAAAAGTTATCCTCTCTTTTTTTTTTTTTACTTTAAAGTTATGGCTATCGATAAATACTAGACATATAAAGTTTATCGGGATTGTGGCTACTAATTGAGGTGAGTTGGGAAACAGGCAACAAACAGGCTATGCCTTTGGCTGGCCTTGGGGTTCGCCCTTCCGTTTATAGATGGCCAACTTACCGATATTTTTCCCGTTTCGAACATTAATTTCTGTACATTCTGTAAATTACATTACGATATGCATGTTCAGTTATTCAGATGTTAAATCTTGATAAATACTTGTACATTGTACAATAGGTATATTATGCAAACTGGAATTGATTGGAATGAACTGAACCCAAAATTGATACCCAAGACTACTTAGGCTTAGAATCTAGATATTTGTAGCCAGTCTATTTATGTGTTATGTGTCTATTTATGTGGCATATAAAAAGTGCTTGCTTTTATTATTATAACTATATTACTTATATTTGCTTATAACTTATGGGACAAGTCTAGTGCGGGTTTAAGAAAAAAAAAAGCAACCAATTTAACTTGAAATAAAGAGAGAATTCTCTGGAACCTGCTGGAAATATTTAGATGCATTAAATATGTACTATAAAGGATCATAATGCACTAAAAACTCTTTTGCTAATTGTTGCATACAAATAAATAATAATAATAAAAAGAGAAATTAATTTCGTTTATTAAAATTAGGCTCTTACTTTGTGTAGTGTGGTTTGTTCTTCTAGCTGCATCTATTTATTGTTATTGTTGTTTATGTTTAGATAATTATTTTTTTTAGAAGAGTGATTTTGTTGTTGTTGTTGTTGTTGTAGTTGGATAGAGGATGCAAATAATTGTTGTAGTAATGTGTCCATGTAAATATATTTATATTTATATAGTATATGGTATATAGGAATATTTATGGTATACAATAGTAATAGTAAAAAAAAAAAAAATTAGGTAGCAACCACACAGAAAAATGCACACACACAAATGATGAGTGTTTAGTAGTAGGTAGGCTATGATAGAGATGGTCATAATGCACGAGTACCTGCGAACGTTCAAGATCGTGTTTCAGTCGCTCATTCTCCAGTTCCAGTCGTGCTATTCGCTGCTTTGTGGACTCCCAGTCGGCACTGCTACGGCCCATCTCGCAGGTCGCCTTCTCAAGCTCGGCCTTCGATTTACCAAGTTCGCTTTGCGAAGCTTCCAGCTTGATTTCAAGTCTTTCGCGCTCGTTTACAGCTCGTTCCAGGCGGGTTTGCAATTTTTCTACCTCGCTCTCGGCCGCTCGCAGCTTGATCTTATAGTCGGCTACTTCGCGTTCGTGAAGCTCGCGCTCTTCCTGCTTTTCGTGCTCAGCGCGATCGCGTTGCTCGCGAAGCTGAGCCATTTGCTTCTCTTTGTCGCCGATGGCTTCTTCCAGGCTGGTTAGTGCGCCTTCGGAGCTGCTGTGATGTGCCTGCATGGCTGAGAGTCGAGCACGCGCCATGTCCACCTGGTTGTCCTTTTCCTTGAGCAGATCCTCGAGGTTTTCAATCTGTCCGAATTATTGAGCTTGCTATGATTTAGAATGATTGATTGATTTTATAAGAGAGTCAGACCTTGCGCTGCAGCACACTGATCTTGCGATCTTTGATGTCCATGTGATCCTTCAGTTCGGTCAGCTCGCTGGTCAACCTATTGCGTTCTTGAACTGTTTGCAAAGTGCCCTGCGTCTTTTTTTCGATCAGGCGATTCTTCTCCTCGAGGCGAGCGCGCATCTCCTCGACATCGGTTTGCAGCATATTGTAGTGCTCCTCTTTGGCACATAGCGACTCTTTAAGCACCGCTATGTGCCGCTGATAGTCCTAATGGAAGTTACTTGATTTTGCATAGATAAAACAATTTAGATTTGCATCAATTACCTGATGCTGCTCCTCCAATGTTTTCATTTTGGCCGCCATCGCCAGGATTTCCTGATCCCTTCTTTGTATTTCAAGACGGAATTCGTCCAACTACACGTCGTACGTCATCGAATTTCATTCATTTTTGGGTAAAGGCAAGAACATAAACAGAATTTATATTTTTCATCATAGTTAGTTGGTTGTCAAAATATTTGTAGCTCTTTAGCTCTGCCTAAGCACAACTTAGATCTCTATATATGGTCAAGGTTTTTTCTTTATGTATTGCGAGCTAACTTGCATATGTGGTGGTATATGTATGTATGTAGATTGTATGTATTCGATTCGATTCGATCTTATGTCTTATGAGCAGCTGTAGGAGCGATAATTTAAGGATGAGGTGCTGGCCTTCGAGTGAGAGTGTCTGTGCTGTGTGTGTTTGTGACGTCAGAGATTTTTGTTTGACCAAGACTTTTGTAGTTTCATTCACCTATGACACAGTCTATATGCATGAGTATGTGTGTAGGTACATATATATGTATGTATATGTATATGTATATGTTTATGTATATTATGTGTTAACTGCAATGCTTTGCCAAAAGTGGAGGAAAGAGTTGGTGGTTGGGGCTGATTAAGGTTAGAGATACCCCCTAACTAGTTTTAGTTTGCTTATTTCGATTTTTGTTTTGATTTTTGACTTTTTTATTTATTGCTTATCATTTGGTTTGTCGCATTTAATTTTATTTTGCTTTCGAAAGTTTCATTTATAATGCTTAAGAGCTATTATGTATTTATGTGGTAATTTAACAAATTTAGACAAGTCTGAAGTTAATCTTAATTATAAGTAAGTAAATTTAATTTACACAAAAATCAGAATCAGAATATGGTATAACAATAATTGTACAATATTAAAATTGTATTTGCATCAATATATGTATGTATATGTATGTATAAGTAAATGTGTATGCATGTATATGTTTCGTATATGTATATAGTATGTATTCTATATAATAAGTAGGTATATAAATATTTGACCTTCTTACAAATGCCTCGTTTTTATTATTATTATTATTATTATTTTTTTTGTTTTAGTTAGTTAATGTTACTTGTTGTTCAGTTGTTACGAAAATTATCAGCGTTAGAGTTGAGTTGAGTTACATAAGTATAAACAATAAGAGTATTAATAATTCTTATACATACATTCGAATATAGACTTAGCAAAGGCAATCAGCTTTGTCTTTAGTATAATATTTTTTTTTATAAGTTATTAAACTATTTATTGTATGCATGCACGCATCTATGTACTATATATATATAAGTATATACTATGTCACATGTCTGCATGTATGTATGTATGTGTACACGTAATGCTGACTTAAATGCTTATAATTGGCTAGTTTTAGTTTTAGGTTAAATTTGACAAAAAAAAATGTCTCTTTCTTTGTTTTCGACTTTTTAATGAATATTAAATTAAAGCGCCAACTTTGATTTTAGATTTTAAGCCTAACAGCACAAGTAATTTTTCGAAAAGGTACTGACTTTAAACTTTAAACACATTATATATGTATATATTGCACCATTTTTGAAATAGAGCTATGAACACAATTTCTCATTAAATATTTAATAACTGCAAATCGATGTACATATATGTACATATATAGATAGATAGGTAGGTATAAAAAGATGGAAAACGAAGCGTCTTTAATTTATTTAAATTTTGAACTCGTCAATGTCGTCTGTTCTCTTCTTCTTTGGCTTATATGCTAAGAAACGCAATTTAAATTTTTCACTACAGAAGAGAAAAGGAGTTCTCGTTTAGTGTACAAAAGCAACTACTTTTAGTATTTCTATTAAGCAGGACTCTACTACTAGCTATAATGAAATAATTAAGAATATCTAATATCTACTATGCATAGATACATTTTAAATGTTTCGTTTGTTTTTTTTTATTTTTATGTTTGCTTTTTAATGCCGTGTTCAAAACACTTTTGCTTTTGTTACATCAACATTTTGTCTCGTTGCCTTCAATTGCGTTCCACTTAAGTGCAACGTCATCATCATCTCATCTCATCTCATCTCATCTCATATCATCTCATCATCATCATCGTCAACGCTATCATCATTGTCAACAATTTGCATATTTATATTTTTCATATAAATTGTAATATTTTTATTTTTTACACATAATTGACCTTGATTACTACTAATCACACGCTAGGAGTACGTTATATACTTTTCTCTCTGGCAAAGAAGCTCAAAAATAAGTGATAAAAAAAAGGAAGAAGAAAACCACATACATATGTATGTAATATATATGTATGCATGTATTTACTATATATCGTATGTATGTATAGGATAAAAGCTAAACAGAAGAAGAATTTGGATGCTAGTGGGCTGGCTGCTGTAGTATGTATGTATTTGTATTTGGTTAATTACTTTGTAGACTGGATAAATAGGACTAGTAGATAGATATACATATATAGTAGGGGGGCAGCTATATACTATAATTATGTAGTAAGTAATGGCTATGCAAAAGATTTTTAGACTAGATACATTTGTAAAGAATTGTTAATAGTTGTTTTGATTTAATACCGTAAATCTTAAAGGTTTTACCTAGAAAAATTCAACCAAGATAGATCGTTTTGGTTATTTATTTTCTTTTTTCTTTTTGTAATTGCGTCTTATGCATTTCCTCTTTCGCATAAGTAATATATAGTATATGTATATATATAAATCTTTATCAATGTAAATCTCTTTTAGTTTCACTTTTTATATACAGTCTTTTACTTTTGAGAGTCAAGAGCAATGTTGTTCAACTTAAAATTTGTCTTCTTCAGTTTGTCTCTACTACAACAACATTATTTATTTTTCTTGTTTTATATTTGACCTGAGTGCTCGACATACATAAGTACATACATATCTGAAGTAAATAAAGCAATCCAAAATAATGAAATAAAAGCAAAATTTTACAACTAGGCGGCTTGTTTTGAACCTCTTTTCGCTACATTAAAATGGCACGTGAAACAATAGTTTGTCATTAATTTGTTCTCCTTTCTTTCTTAGACTATATATTATCTATATTATATTTTCTACTTTTATTCACATATTCTATAATAATACTTTGGTGTTTTAGCCGTTCTGTTCCGTTCTGTTTTCGAACAAACCCAACCCAAGGAAATACAAAAAAATAAAAAATAAATAAATAAACAAATCCGCCGCGCACTATAAAAGGTCGTCGTCACCTTAATTTTGTTCTCTTTGGCCAAAATGTCGTCATCGTCATCGTCATCGTCATCGTCACGACGACTTTGGTCGTTGGAGAGAAAGCGTAAAATGCATTTGGCTTCAACGATTTACTATATACGATCAATTTTTCAAATTTGTAAATTTGTAACTTTTCATTCATATTCATATTCATATTCTATTCATATCATTTCATCATCATACATCATTCACATTATGTATTTAGTTGCGCTTTGTTCTTGTTCTGTTGTCGCTTACGAATCTAAGGATAGCGTGTCTACGTCAAATTTAAAACTTACTTGTCGCTTATGCTCTTGCGGCAGTTTCGGATAATCTAAATCTAGTTTCGAGTATGGCAAGTGGTGGTGATGATGGTGTGCTTGGTGGTGTTGTTGTTGTTGTTGATGGTGCGTATGCGGATATGAAGTGCCAGGATGGCCCACAACACTATTGTGATGCATATGCGAATGATGGTGATGCGGCATATGCGTATGATGCAGTGCATCGTAGATGCCGCCAGCACTGGTCGCTGCGTCACGCGCGCTGCTTGCCAGGGTGCCACCAAAGGGGCCACTGGTGTTGGCCAGCGCCGCCAAGGGATGCGTCTGCAGGTGATTTTGATGCTGATGAACATGGTATTGATACTGCGGATTCATTTGCTGCTGCACTGAGGCTTGTATATGGGAAGGCGTGTGTCCGCTTGCACCCAGCTGATGGCCATAATGTTGCGTTCCGGCAAACTGCTGCTGCAGATTGTAGGCCAATGCTGAGCTAGCAGTCGGCGGCAGCGAATGTTGGTGCTGTTGGTAATACTGCGAAATGGCAGGGTTGGAGGCATGCAGTGAGTGGGACATAAGTTGGCGCTGCTGGGCTGCGGGTAGACCTAGGCCCAGCGGCGCGTAGCTGGCATGCAAATCGCTTTGGTTTAGATAGGGGTTGCCATAAGCGCCTAAGCCACCGGTGGCACCATATTTGCTGGTATAGTTATTGCCCAGATAGTTAAGATTCGAAACGGAGTAAGCGGGGCGCAGGCGTGCTGCCGCTGCAGCTGCGCTTTGGGCGGCAGTGAGTTGCGACGATGGCGGTGGTGCCGGCTGGAAGTACATATTTGGTTGGGAGGAGAAACTCGCCGACATTTGCAGCAGATTGTCATTGAGATACGGTGGCGAGGTGTCTCCCGGATGCAGTGTCGGGTAGCTAGATACAACGCGACCTGGATAGGCTGAGAGTGGTGTGACTGGCTGCACCAGTTGACCTAGCTGACGCGCCTGGTGGGTGAGATTGAGTATTTGCGAGGAACGCGAAATCGATTTGTGCGCCTCGTTCAACAGATTGACAATGTTCGAGGAGGACGTCTGCTGCAGCGGAGGTGCCGGGTAGCCATAAAAGTCATTGTACATGGTGGCCGATGGCAGCCCGGCAATGCTGTAACGACGCCTTCGAATTGGCGATGTTTGTCCGTATATTTGAGCAGCAGCAGCCGCTGCCGGATCGTACAAGTAGCCGGCTGAGGTCGAGGGGCCGTAGAGCTCGTAGGCATTGCTGGCGCTTCCATAGCCCAGTGCCCCGCTGTTGGCTGGCCCGTAGCAGCCGGCTGGGCCGTAGTATTGTCCTATGATATCTGGTAGTGGAGGACTTCCGCTGCCGGTTGTGAAGTTATTGTACATCTGAAATGGGCGATTTCAAATTGGTTGTTGGTTTTCTGTTTCTGTTTCTGTTTCGGTTACTGTAACGGACTGTTGACTGTTTGTTTTTGTTGTAAATGGTTTTTACTTTTTTATTGTACATTTGTCTCTTTTCTTGTTTTCAGTTAATTGTTTATTGTTTATTGGTGTAGGTATTTTTGTTTTTTTTTTTTTTTTTTTTGTTATTTGTTATTGTTGACGTAGTTCATATTTATATATCGCGTTTATGTTTTTCTTTTTGTTTTGTACGTTTAGAGATGCGAATAAATCATAAAAGAAACTAAGCATAGTGATTGATTGGTAACAAACATTAGTTAAATGCATTATTTTGCTTTATATAGAAATACATATACATAGTATATTGTGTATATATATATATGGCAACAGCAAGCTCGTTTCCTTTTGTACATTAAATATAACCAAAGCGATTTTTGCCCGAACACTTACGGACTATTTGGCCCCATATTCGTACTATTTTTATTTATTTATTTTTTGTTTTGTTTTTTTTTTAATTTTTCATGTTATTATGTCATTCAAGAGAATATACATATAAAAATGCATTTGTCCATTTAGTCTTAAAAACATGATAACTTTACTTGCATGACTTTTGTTGTTTTTCTACAAGTTCTTCGCAAGACTCTTATATACAATGCTCGATAGATATTCGATAGTCTAAAATTTCGATTTCGATTTCGCTTAATTTACAATAACGTTTTGTAATAAAATACTTTGATTTTGTTTTGTTTTGTTTGGTTTGGTTTTCTCTCTTAGTTCTTTAGTTCACTATTTGTTTGTTTGGTTTGATTGTTATTGAGTAGTTCATAAAGTTTCATTAATTATATTTCATTTAAAACTGATGCTTATTGTTCCTATTGTTGTTATTGTTTATGTTTATGTGATTGTATGCAGAGTATCTGGTGTAGGAGAGATCAGAATTAATATTCTTTTTTTCTTTTTTTTTTTTTTTGGCAAGCTGTATCCTATAATTTAGAAGTGGGTTTTGGCATAGGACGCAACACTAATGTGTGTGTGTGTGTGTTTGTTTGTCTTTATTCTTCGAAATTGAGTTTTGTAGCTGTATTGTGTCATCTGAGTTATGAGAAAGGGAGTCGCGGGATGTGAGAGTATTGTATGTTTGTATATGTATGAATGAATGCCTTTTTATGGCTTAAGGCTAGCAACTTTGGCCTAAGTCTTCTTGGTTTGTGTTTGTGTATGTGTATGTGCTTTTGTTTTATACCATATATTTGCAAGTACATGAATATTGCGTATACATGTAGGAGTATATGTATGTAGGAGTGTCAGTATTTCGTTGTATTTGTATTGACTGCGTTTGGCATACAAATGCATTTTGATTTTGATTTCGATTTGCGTTTGTTTTGTATTGGTATTGGTATTGGTTTTTGTTTTTTCTTTTCTTTTCTTTTTTTTTTGATAGGAATGTGGCGTTAATTTGTTTGTTGGGTTGTTGTTACGCAGAAAAGGAACATAAATTACTTATAACAATATATAGTTTCAGATGCATTATAGAAATAACGTGCAAAAGTATATTGTAAATAATTGTATTTGTGTGAAAACAAATAAAATATATATTTTTATTGCTGTATTTGTATTGTAGAAGAACAGTTAAGGCGACATCTAGTAAGTGTTAGAAAGAGCGAGATTGGAAGAAGGTGAAAGTTAGACTGAAAAAGAGAGTGAAAGTAAAATGGAAAGAAAAAGAGAGTCTGGTTTTTGTTGTTTTTGAGATGAAAGTTTTTGGATAATCCTAAGTGGTTAGAAGTTAGAAGCTGCATCACATAAATACATACATAGATAATGTATTGAAATCTTTCAAGTCTTCACTCGCAGTCTTAGTTTATGTGCTCTGTGTTATATACTTGTGTTAGTTGTTTTCCTAAATGTGACAATGTGTTGAGGTGTAATATGTGAGTGTGCTAAGATTTGTTGAAGTGTGTGTGTGTGTGTGTGTGTTTGTGTCTCTGTACAAAATATATCTTAAGTTGCCTATTTAGTTTCCTTTTGAATTTTTGGGAGATGTCAAAATGCGCTTTATTTACTTTATTTTTATTTACAAAACCAAAAAGTAATATATATTTTCATATATTGATTGTATAAAGAATGTGTAATTGTGTTTATTTTTTTTTGAGTTGCCATCGTGGGCAATCCAGACAAGTTGAGGGACCAAAAAAAAATAAAAATAATTTGCTGCAACAGACGTTAGGTTAGGATCACCTTATAGGAGTCGATATTTGCTCGAAATTTGAGAGGGGAAATTGATTTATCTTTTCAGAATCTTTTTGAAGAACATCTTAAGTAATACATTTCAGTTACCGCAAAAAAAAAAAAAAACAATATATACTGAAGAGTAGCTTGTATATATATGAATTATAATTGGTATAGTATTAGGATGGTATTTTGTATACTAAATAGTACACTTGTATCAAATAAAGTGACAAAAATAGAAAGAGAGATACAAATATGTTTATTCTATATGCTTGTAAATTTATATACATTTCGTAATTTTTTTTATCATTTTATCGTCAAATACATGTCAGTAAGAAATGTTTATCTATTCTTTGGTGGCCTACAGTCTCATTGCATTATCTTCAGAGATCCTTGTAACCCATTAAGCTTGACTTTTTTTTACTCATCTTTTAGTTTTGATTTTTTTTGTTGTGCGAAAATATTACAAAAGCATATTGTAAATAGTTGCATACGTTTAAATACTTTTCAAAATTTTCTTTAAAAAGTTTTTATTAAGTTTTCTCATTGCATTTCATTTTCTTTAGTGTTTTGCTTTTAGAACAACAACAAAATATGTAGTGATATAATTAAAAAATAATCAATTCTTGAAATAAATGTATCTAATATTTAATTTGTAATTTTTAATTCCACTTTTAAAGTGGTTTCTCTTTTTTTTTGATCGTTTTAAAAAGCCAATTTTTAGGAGCCATTACAATCAATAAGTTTCGTGAAAAAATCTGCATCTTTTGGCAATAAAATGACAAAAGAATTATTCTTGTATGCTAAATAAATAGAAGATCACAGTTCACTAATTGTTTGTTATTTGAAAAAAATTCGTTTTAAAGTATTTTATATTTTTGTCTTTTGTTTTTTTTTCGGTTTTTTCTTTTTTGTCAATGTCTTTTTTGGGTTTTTTGGTGTAAGTTCAAAGTATGTATATTACTTTTTGATTATGTAAAAAAGGCGACTAATTATTACAAGCAGCGTTCTTTTAAAAAATAAAGAAGCATTTTACGGGTTTAATAATGAACATAACATATAGTAAATAAAGGAAGATTAAAGTGATGCAAGTATGCAAAAACTAGTATATAATGAGGGACGCAGCGGTTAAAAGTTATTGTATAAAGCCATTAAAACTGTCTTTTTCGTTTCCGTCCAAAAAACCTAAAGCTCTAAGGTTGTCAAATTGTCAAAAAATAATAAGTTATATTATATGCATATATACATTTAAATATTAACAACATTTAAACACACAAAACGCTAAAAATAAAATTTTATATTGAGGACAAGAATGAGAATCATTTAAAGTAAATTTTTTTTTGTTTTTTGGTGTGGGGGGGGGGCGTAGATGAACATAAATAGAAAAAAAGAAAGATAGATGGGCAGAGCGAGAGAGCGAGAGAGAGCAAAGTGCGCATCTTTGTGAGAGCAGGTGTATATTATCGCACACGCACACCACGCACACCCACATACTATACAATAATGCTGTGGCTTGCGCTCATTCACTCACTCACTCACTCACTCACTCACACACGCACACATATAAAAACGACCCGAAATAGTAACAACATTTTGGTTACAAGGTTATACGTATACGCTCAGTAACTTATAAATACATCCATGTACTCATATGTATGAGTATAGGTACACATACATATATGCAGAGAGTGCAGTAGCAATGAGTATGTATGAGTGGTCTCAAAAACCTTTATTTGTGTGAGTGAGTGCACATGCAAGGCGCAGAGCATGATATACCACCAAATATAAAAAGAGAGTGAAAAATAAAATAAAACCAAAACAAATTCAAAAATAGAAGCAAACGGAGAAAGGATAATTTAATAGAGCTTATCGAAATTTATCAAATTGAACGAAAGGACTCAAAACAATGCTTTCAAGCTTTCATTTGAGCTTGACTTTTGCAGTTGTGACAAATTATCACGTTTTAACAGTGTCGTACAGTACAAGGCCGACGGTCGATTCAGACGGACCCGGCGAAAGAAGACGAACGTCCTCCTCCTGGTGGAGACAAACTAGGGTGGCTGGCTTGGAAACGATGATGATGATGGAAAAACAAGCTGCTGTGTCTGGCTGGCTGGCGATTGTCTTATACGCACGTACAACGAACGATTGTGTGGGTTAGATGTTGGTGGGTTAGATGTTGGTGAGACAAAATGTATTTCAAGTGACATTTATGAAGTGCATGGCGTTCAGTGTTTGTCGTTGCCATTACCCTGGCCTCGTGCCTTTTTGGAACAATAACTCGCACACATTCTCACTCGCAACAAAAGGTCTTGTTGTATTGCCTATTGCCAGTGTACAGACAGACACGCTGTGTGTATGGAAGGGAGGGGGAAACAGTTCTGGCGCTTGTTGAAGCTTTTTTGTTAATGAGCGGAACAACGCTCCTGGTCATGATGCATCACTAAGCAAACAAGTGCATATTTGCTTTTCCCTCCTCTATAATAGGGAAAAAGGGTTTCGAGTTTCGAGCTTTTGATTACTTATTAGGCGTAAAAGAAACGTCTTCTTAAAGTTTGTATTGCGCTGCCCTAAAAAGTATGCTACATAAAATTGACATCCGGCATTCAAATTTCAATAAATATGGATGGGAAAGTGCAAGTGTAGGTGTGACTGTAAGTGTGTGTGTGTGTATGTGTGTGTGTCTAATACTCTTGTTGCGCCCTTTTCCTAGTTTTGGACTCTACTACTTAATCTTAATGTAGCTTTTTCATTGCAGTTTTCGTTAAGTAATGTAAAAGTTTTATTTCAACAATTGTTGGGGCGATTGAATTAAAGTTTAGTGTTGTTGTTGCTGTAGCTAATGATGATGAGAATGGCATTTGGAGTTGATGGAATTCGCCGTTGTTGTTGTTGTTGTTGTTTTTGTCTTATGCTGTTGCTGCAGTTGTCTCATGGTGATTATGATAAATGCTGATGAATTAACTATTATTATTATTAAAATTTGTTAATCTTAATCAGCGCTGCGTTGTATGCTATACATAGGCAGGCAGGCAGGTACCTATCTATCTACAATACCTTATAGTATACATAGGCATTGTCCATAGGTTTATGATTGGCTTGCTGTGGTTGTTGACTTTAAAATAGTATTATTATTGTTGTTGTTGTTGTTGCTGGCTGGCTGGCTGGCAGGCTGGCTGGCCACAGTAAAATGCTAATGAATGTAGTTCGTTGTACTTAAGAGGCCGCTATGTTTATGCTTCGTTGTGCTTCTTCTTCTTCTTCTTCTCTTTTATGTAATTTTATATTGCAGGCGTAGTCAGTGTACAAGATTATGAGACTAGTTCTTTTCCTGCTTTATATGCTATAGTATGTAGTATATGGTCGCTATGGGCGTTAGTTTTTTTAGTAAGCACAACGACATGTAAGTAAATAGTTGAGATTAGTTCATTTTAAAATCGGCCATGGCGCATAGAGGCCAAAGTTTTACTAGATAACGACGATGATGATAATAACGCAGATGGCGGCGACAACGAAAACGAATACGAAGAGGCCGAAGACGTAGACGAAGAAGATGACGAAGTAAAAGATGAAGATGTCAAAAGAGACGTTGCTAGACAAACTGGCATTTGTCGCTAGTTACAAACTTTTGTTGTTGTCAATTTCGTTGTTTTTGTTACTTCCACTGTGGCTGTTGTTGTTGTTGTTGTTATTGTTGTTTCTACTGCTTGCTTAATGCAAATATTTTAGTGCCTGCTTGGCGCTTTTGGCGTGAACCTTTTTTTCGGTTGCTTTTTTGCTTAGGCAAAAGTATTGATTTTATGCTGCTGGCACTGCTGGCTAGCTGGCAGTTGGAAAGAACTTCGTTAGTTATGTTTTTATTTCAAAAACACACACACACACTCGCATACAGCGCGCTCTACATAGTCATCGACTTATGTACAAATACAATTCACAATTATGCTGAGCAAATAAAGGCACAATATGAAATAATTGCTAGCAGGCTGCTTTTTTCGCTTTTTCTTTTTATTTTACATCCTTTTGAAGGATTTTGCTTAATGATTTTTTTTTCTCTTTTTTTTAGTATGCTGTAGATTTTGCACACGAGCACCCACGACGTGCTTTTTTCTTTTTTTTTTTTTTTTGCGTTCACGCTATGTGTTATTTAACTTTATACAAGTATATGTATTAGGTACATATGCATGTATTTGTAATTGGCACACACGCTCGAGATGATATTTTAATTTGCGAATTTATTATTATGTATTTATGCAGCCTGAAATCAGTTAGAGTTGGTTCGCTTGGCTTCATAGACAAGACACACGCACGCACACACACACACACAAGCGTGTCGCGTTGGTTCGACCGTGCCTAAAGTTCCGTAAGCTAAAACGTCGCGTATACAAATGCCCGCGCCTGCCAAGCTTTCGTTCGCACGAGGCCAGCCAGCCAGCCAGCCAGCCAGCCGATGCTGCTGCGAAAGCATTCGTTCGGCTTGAGCACAAAATGTCTTGTTCGGCTCAGTTTAAGTTTAGCTCAAAAAAGCGTCGTAGTTCGTTCGTTCGTTCGTTCGTTCGTTCATCAGTTGACATGAGTTTTTTCTTTGCTCTTTTGCTTTTGTTGTTTGTGTCTTACACAGCTGCTAAAGCTTTTACAACTGGAACTTTTACTCGTTCCATTTAAGCGAATAACATGGTCAATGCTTTCCACATTGCTACTACACTCAAAAGCTGCAAGAGTTATTTGCTTTATGTGTTATTGATTGGCACCTTGGAGTTTGCCGTTTGCCGTTTGCCGTTTGCCTTCTCATATGTTAGTTAGTAATATTTGTATTACGGTTGGTGGGTGTTCCTTCTAACTTTCGAACAGTGAACAACTACGGCTTTTATTCTCATCATAATCTCTCTTGCATTAGCCAACCATCAGTAGTACTATTTTTTTTGCTCAGTTTAAAGCAGTAAAATTAGCCAGTTCTTACCATTTTGAATATGCTTATCGAATTGCGTTTAGGTTGTTGGGTGTTGTTATTGCTGATCATTTCAGTGCAGTTAAAAAAGGTAATTTGTAACTTTTTTTTCCCCCTATCCAGCCTTCCCAATCAGTGCCAACTACTAATTAAGCCAACCAAGTCTCCGTCTTTAAGGGTTGGGACGTATTGCCCAAATAACAATGCGAATTCAAAAGGTAAGAAAATAAGTGATTTTGTTTTGAAACCTATAACTAACATAATAGTTTGATAACCTCGGAAAAACTGGTAAAGTTTTGTATGAAAATTACTTTTATTCAACCATTTCAATTATTTTCCTATTGCAAATAAATCGATATTTTAATTAAAGTTGACAATTACAGCGCGGAACGACAATAATGAAGCAGGATCGAGCTGCAAAGTGCATTGTCTGGGACATTTAATTTACTTTTTTACTGTGGCTGCTATTGTGAACTACTATGTACTATATGTACTACGATATGTGTGTCAACGTTCCACTTTAATGCTTGTATGCAGCAAAATGTTGGAAATCCCGCCCTGGCACAGTTCAGAGTTCAATTTAAAGCGGATTTCCACTTCCTATTTGATTGTTTTGTTTGGATTCGAAAACGCCAAGCATTGAGTGCTCCGTCATCAGATTAAACAAAAAATTATATTACAAAAAATATTCGGGGCAATACCTTAAATTTGATCACTATAAGTTGGTTTTTTGCACTTGAATGATTGGATCAAAACATGAATTATTAATAAAAAACTAAAACTTGGTTTGGACTTGAAAAAGTTGCGACACTTCTCAATACTAGCTCCTTTAAACTTGAATTGATTTTAAAATCCAACTAATTCAGCCAGCACGTAAGTATAGGGTGACCTATTTTATTATAATGCATTAAAAATTTAATAACGTAAAAAAAAAAACAAAAAATCATACTAAAATCAAGTATATAGTAAGCCGATAAAAAGTAAATAGCGTACGTATTAAAAAGTCCCAATATTAAACAAACAAATTTTTTTAATTCCGTCTGTTTAAGAAGTTCAGGATTTGTACGACATTAGCTAGTTCTGCTTAAATTGAAAAATGAACATTTGTCAATGAATTTCATGGAGGGCTTAATTAAATTGCAGGTTATTTCTTCTTGGGAATAGGAATTGGATGTACCAATCTGAAATAAAATAAAGGTTTTTGCTTTTAGCCCTACTTATTCTGGTCACAGGAAATAATACGCCTAATTAAATTAATCTATTGCTTGTAGAAAAGCATTATCCTTTGCTTACAAGGGTAATAATTATTTTATATTTTGGGGCTAGTTGACTAGCAATGTCAATGGAGGAATCCATAAAAGATGTAACTTTCGTGGGCATGGGTAGACAGACTACTCACAAAAAAACTCTCAAAGTTAATTTTTAAGAAAAGCTTAGCAGCTTAGAAGAACTCACCCCCTGCTCCTCTTGAGCGAATTTTTTGATTTCACGCTCCAAATCAAGCTGTTGCAAGGATGTTTAAATGTATTATAATAGTTAGTTTGTTACTTAGTACGTTTGTATATAAAAGAAAAATCCTGGCAATTCCTAAACAGACGCTGCAGCGATTGTGAAGGACTACATAAAACATAGCTTGGAAATAGTTGTGTTTGTATATGGATGATATATGGAATGAATGGATATATTCCCAAGAGTTGGATTATTAATAAAAATAACTTGCAAATAACTAACATTACTTATTTTAATAATATAGCATTGTGGGAAATTGTAAAATGGATGAAATGCTTAAGAGTTGAAAATGGAACCGAGTGTTAAGCGTATCGCCTTTGAAAAATGCATCCACAAAATTGTCCCACAAAGACAGGTTCTAATATATGAAGTCCATGCATAATTTTATTTCACAAAAAAAATTATAATCATTCTTGGCGTTGTTTAACAGAGCTGCACCGATTTTCCTAAATAAAAGTTTTCACCTGCTATATGGTGGTTAAAAAAATTACATATCAAAAAGGGATCACAGAATTCTAAATACTAAATTTTTATAATCCCCAAAAGTCTAGAAAAGGATGTACCCGGTTTTTTTGAACGTCCTTATAAAATTGATTTCACCGATCAGTAAGATGATTTATTATTTACTTATGAGTCTTCTCTGGTTATTGCAGTCTCCAACAAGCAGTTTCGAATAAATAATAGTAATTCGCATACCGACTACAAACCTTTTATAATTAAGAATCGATCGAAATACCTAAATAAGAATTACTTGCATATGCTGGAATTTAATTTAATAATCAAACAAGTAAACAAGCAGAAAATTCATAGAACATTATTAATTAGAAAATGCCTATTTAATTTCTTTTAAAAGAAGAATATTTTGCGTAATGCATCCCTACTAAAGTTGGAAACTTGCATATCTAGTTTCTGTTCTATGTAATGTTAAAATCCTAAAGGTCTGATTATAAATTCTGCTCCATTAATAACTATAAGGAGGGAAAAAAGCAGTGTACTTGAAAAACATTTTGATATACTTATAGAAATTTCGTTAAAAAGGAGTTTGTTATAGGAAAGTTTAAAGTGCGATTTCCAACTCTGCGAAATACGCCAAAGTCAATTCTAATATCCCTTTTGTGACGAAGTTTTAATGTTATAATAATGATATAATTGAAATAACAATGAAAGCAAATTTATTGCCATTACTTATATAATAGTACTTGATAAATATTTAGAAAACCTTTTAGAACTTGAATATGTGCTGTTTGATATAAGAGCTTTTAAATATAACACAAAAAAATCATTATTAAACTTGAACATTTGTTTATTTTTTACTCAGGACAACGGCTGCTGGCTCAGCGAGCCTCTCTACTCAATTTACGCCAATGTCCTTAACAGGCCATTGTACTATAATAAAAGACTTCTATCAACAATAAGTAGTTTAATTTACGGCATCCTTGTACGGGCTGCTATAAAAGTCTGTCTATGAGGCGGCGCAAGCTTGAGTGCTTATTAAATCCAAACAAATTGCTTTTAATTGGCACTACTGTACTACAGCATATCTATAAAAATGTTCCAGACAATGTACATATATGAATTTCCCTTGATGATAAACTGTGAAAATGATTTACAGAAAACTTTGCTTAAAACGAGATGGCGCAGACATTTTTTTAAAGGATACCCCATGCTATTGCCATAAATATTCTGAGTCATAAGTTTCAACAATTCAGCATAATGACAAATTATCATGGGCCTGAGATTTGGGTTGAGTGCGTTTAAAATCAGTTAGTTCTCAAAAAAAGTAGTTATGGAGTACAATAAAATATCTTGCCAATGGTTGTTATCCGACTGCTTGCCCGCCCGTCTGGCAAAAAAAAATAGGCCATATTCATATGTGTTCCCCTCACTCCTAAGAGTGAGACTAAATAAACTTACTGTGACTCTATTATACGGTAATCAAGAACTAGCAAAATATACTCAATACTACGGTTTTTAATAGTTTAAATTTAAAAAATCAATATCAGATAAAAATTAATTTTTCTGCACTTGGCATCTTGGATACAGGATATATAAATTTTGTAACTAAATTCAACCATGTGTAAGTCTTCGCATTGTCGTGCGTCTAATTAACGCCTGTAGGCCTATATCTCCGGCCATGATCCGGAAAACGAAACGAATTAATTCATTCGAGTATTTTACTCTATGTTTTGAAATTTGGTGCTTCCAATTTCCGAAACCGAAATGTGCGCATCTTAAACCGATATCTATTATTTAAGTGTTCTTCGATATTTTTGGATTAAAGTTATGCCAATTTCCGATTGAAACTGTTTGTATTATGTATAGAACTCAGCCGTAAGATCAAAGTTGACCTCGGAGACCCCCAAAATTATCTAAAGTATGATCAGTGCGACTAGATATACCAATGTCCGTCTGTCCATCTGCATAAACGCCAAGATCTCAGAGATGGTAAGAGTTGGAGCCACCAAACTTTCAGATACGATCCCTTATCCCCATTACGGGAAGCAAGTTATTTTATGTATTTGATATAGGGGCTATATTATAAGGCTCCTATTGGGCAAATAGAAAGTTGTTTATAGTTTCCGATTACTGTGCCAAATTTGATTAAAATCGATTAACAATATCATATAGCGGCCATAGGAGCTATTGGCCAAAAAAATGGATTTGCACAAAAATCGTTATATTTCGATTGTTTATAAAGATAGATCAAATAGATCAAATTTGGTGTTGGTATTTTATTATGGTTACTTAGCATTGTATTAAATTTACAATATCTTTTGTACAAAATTCGTCTGTTTTTTGTTTGTTTGTTTATGAAAATAACGCAACTAAAATAGTTGACAAATATATTTTAGAGTTCTTAAGCAATGTACCAGGCTTAATAGCTATATTCTATAATAGCTATTGTCTATAATATAGTGTATGACATCCCAGGGATAAGATGATAAATAAACATGTAATAGCTCAACGTAAAAGTAAAAGTATTCCATTTACTTTAAAAAGTTTTTGTTACATTAAAATCAATCAAATTTTACATATGGATTTGAAAATGATAAATCCGTTCTAAAAACGACAAAATAAACTACTTTAAAGATAAAAAAAATGTATGCTTGCCAATTAAAAACTGAAATAATAAAATAGCTCATAAATAAAAAAATATTTGTGTATATCAAAAAAAGGTAAGTCTTCAAAAGGCTTCAGATTTGCACACTTTCTTTTTCTTTTTATTAAGTAAAAATTAAGCTCCATGTCAGGATAGAAGGTAAATAAGAAGATAATAATTTGTATGTACAACGTGTAGTAAATATCGTCGGGTTAAATCTCAAGTTTAGGTAGTAAAGAAAGTACTGTATGCTTAAAAAATAAATGATGTAACGTTAAAAAATAATATTTATATTTGTGTAAGTTTCAAGTAGTTTGCGTCAGATTAGAATAACAACGAATGGAAAATTGGTTCGTAGAAAAAATATCTCTGTTGTGTACGAAATCATTTTCAAGAGCATTGTTGCCAAGGCACTTAAATAAATATTAAAATTTTTCTTTTTTTTTTAACTTGAAATTTCAAAGACGTGGCATAATGAGTACTGTCTGAAGAACTAACCTGTTTTTGTGCCATAGCTTGCATTTGTTGAAACATTTGACGTTCTTCCTCCTTGCCTGTAAGTAAATAAAAGGGATCCCACAATGATATATATCTTGAAACTCCAAGTTCTTAATTTGTAAAGACAATTTAGTAAACAAAGACAAAACTAACCCATGCCTTTGGCCTGCAGCATTTCCAGAAGCTTCTTTATACTTTCATCGCGTGCTATCAACGTTTGCTTCTGCGTCTCTACCCGGCATTCCAGATCCTTAATTGTTTCGCGCAATATGCTGATCTCGCGCTGCAAGTGATCATTCTCAGCATAGATGGCCTCCATTTGCTGTTGCATCTCCAGATTCGGTTGACGCATGCGCAGTCTCAGCTCCTCTTCCAGCTGACGCACAAGCATAGCTTGTTTCTGTGGATGGACAATTCAAGGACTTTAGTTTTTGTGCACAGAGAGTAGGCAATGGTGTCACTTACCTGATTCTCAGTGCTTAACAATTTTAGTTGATCATTAATCAAACTGTACTTGGCGCTCTCCTCCTTGCGCAATGCACGCTCCTTCTTCAGTTCTGGTGACCAAAAGGTTTTTATGCTATGCATGGAACTACCAAGTTTTTGATTTGTTAATTCCAGCTCGCGTTTTAAATTGCCAAGCTCGCGTTGCAAGTCTGTATTCTGATGTTGCAGATCTCCCAGATATGCACGATCTGATGTTGGCATGCCCGTATTATACCCTGAAAGAAAAGAATCCGTCATAGGTTGATCTAATGATTTGGATTTGCATTATTCAAATTTGTTAACCTCCTAAGGCATTTGGGCTTTGTCGTGCTGATCGCCCGTATAGCTCATCCTCCAGGTATAGTCCTCTTTCGAGTGATCTATCTCGTGATCGATCGCGTGGCTCTCTTATGGGTATAAATTCGCGATCGTGAGGATCCACCAAGCCCCCACGATCAAGTGATTGATAGCGGGTTCCTATGGGTAAAAGTAAAAAATTTTAAAATCGATAACTATGTTTGTACTTGGAAAACAAGTATTGGTATTTATATTGAAAAGCAAAGGTTTTGACAGTTACTTGGATAGTCCATGGCATGTGACATCGGTGGTCTGCTGGCACTGCGGCTGCGATGGTGTCCCGCACCTGCAGGACTCGTAGGCTCATCCATGTCTCGATAGTATGGACTGCCCATTGCTGAAATTCATACAGAATTCATGACGATGATCAAATGAGGATGACGGGATTTTTGGTTTCGTGGTTTGTACATGACCACAAAAGTAAATACAATACAATAAATAAAAGAAGTACATGTGGAACACATAGTAAAATCTAGTGAAGTAATAGAGGTTTTTGTAATTTTCAATATCCGTTTCGTTTGAACTAGTATTCATGTATCATAAATAAATATAATTGTGGTTAGTATTCAAAAAAAAGCAGCCTTAACGAAAAATCTTAACAAAAAAATAAATATTGTTAGTCTTTTCTTTTTCTAAAAAATTCGGAGACATAATCAAATCTAGAGGTGACTCTGTTTTTACATCCTTTTCTTACGGCTAGAAGGCTAATCTGTAAACTGCGGCATTACAATTCCACCTTGTTTCATTGAAATACAGGCTAGATCCACAATAATCGATGTGTGGATTATTTAACTCTCTTTTCGTTTTTGTCGATCCCACCATCTCCAGTCTCCTATCATTGTTAAAATTACTATGTGTCGTATAGTCGGGATGTACATACTGCAACCGTTCAACAGGATTTTTATTGGCTTCTCTGACAGCATTCAGTATTAATGTTCTTGATCAGCATAAAAAGCCGATAAGCTATAGTTATTTCTGTCTATGTGGCCATAGAAAAGAATCTCAGAGATTAAAGAACCTAAAATGTGATTCATATATGTAGATATCTTGCCCCTGTTTATGCGCTATGCAGGCTTTTTTTGGAGACAAGTGAATTCCAGAAGTACTGTGGCGCCGACATGGACACATGATATAAGGTGTGGGGATTTATAGCCAATTCATGCAGAATAGCAATTTACCGGAATTCAATAATTCTCCTAGAATCATTCTCCGTAATTGAGGTTTTTGGAAGCCATCCTAACGCACTTGCATCTGCTATTGTTATCTATTCCTAGCAATAATTACAAAATTTAATGTTCGAGGTATTTCAATGATAACATTTGCAAAAACAATGTAAATATTTTCTGTTGAAGTGACGTCATATATCGATACTTGAATGAAATTTTATTACCATAAAGCTTTGAAAATCGTGCCCTATGCGTAGTTTTTTTACTCCAGAACTTAAATGTCTCATTCTATTTTTAGATCTAAGGGACCTTCACGGGTGCCACAGTTCCGTTCTTCAACTGGCCTTATGTCGGGCACATGGTTCGAGTGGAGTGGATAGCTATAGAGAGGAATAATGATATAAAAGGACAGTGTGGCGAAGGAAGTGTGCCATAACCCAAGTTTTGTTTACTCGGTATCATTTTGAATTTCTCTCAGTCCTTTTAACCCTACCACAAATCAAGTTTCCGCACTCCCCGTTAACACGCGTCCTGTTCGTATTTTCTGTGATGTTCCGTGCCGGAACGTGCACGAAACTTAATTTTGTGGTTTTTCTTTGGCTCCTTTGTCCTTGCACGTCATTCAGGCTCTTTGTTTTTCATATTAATCATAAATCTTGCTGCCTGTTTGCAGTCCTTCGTTTTAAACTAACCGACATAGTCAGCAACTCATCGTTATATGTATGGTACATCCTAACTACTCTCCGCCAAAACAATTATGGAAAAACAAAATTGTAAGTTGCTTGAATTAGAACAATCGGCAAATTCTAATAGAGAAAAATAGTAAAAAAATAATTTTCGAGAGAATAGCCATGTCGTATAACGCTACTTATTCTTGAGAAATTGATCAAACATATAAAATTATATTTGCTTATGATTAGGTAGCACAAGGAAACGAGTAAGCCCCCTAAAGTAGGTGTAAAAATAAATCAGTTAATCTATATTCGATTGCCTATTTATTTGATTCGACTAAAAGTGTAGGAAATAATTCAAAAATGCAGTTTCTCAAATCCTTTTAAAATAAATTGGTAACTGAATATCGATTTACGCGAGATCTCACTGTACAGCCTTTAATTATAAAATTAGATAAAATTTTGCTAACCATAATTGTAATCCAGTTTGAGGCTTTGATTTGTGCCGCTTCTGAGGAGAGTATATAAAGTTTCTCTGTTTGGCTGCTTTCAGTTCAACTCTCCATGTTTCGACTATCTCTATCTGTACAAGAATTTATAATAAAGTTTAAAGATTGCCTTTTGCTGTCATTTTGAAAATATGTAGTTCAAAACGTATAAGAGTCGGTGTTGATTTGATACAAAAACAAAAAAAAAAAAACAAAATTCAAAATTGGAAGAAAATAAAATTGACACAGATTTTCATGAGAGTTAAGCGGAACAGAAAAATGTATCATGCGCATGCGTATGATGTTAGATAAAAATTATAGATTTTAGACTTTATTTGAAAATTGCATAAGATTAGTTTAATACTAGCGTTAGTAGTTAGTAGACTAAAACAGAAATATACCACAATAATAACATAACCATAGAAATCAAAAGTTGCCATTTTAACGACTTTTTGTCTTGTTATAGGGCCAAGTTCAAGAGCTCCATCGAAATAATACGAAAATATATAGTATATGAAACTATGCTATTGTTCCCCTAAAAATAATCAGCTTAATTTTGATTAATTTATGGATTGAAATTAAAAAAAATTTAAGCCAATGGGACATACTACTTATATGGTATTCCCTTAGACACAACCTGTTGCACAAACTTGGGCAATGTGACTTGACAGTCAAGTCAACCCTTTTGATTTGAACTAATCTCTGACTAGGATGTAAGTTGTGCTTTCTATGGTAGTAAAGTACTTAAGTCTAAGTTAAGTGTATGCTTATCTGAGAGTATCTTCACCTAAAGGACTTCCGCGTGCGCCGTAATCCCTAGATGGTGAACGATCAACCGTTGGTAATTCCTGCAGTCGCCGCACACGACCAGGGCTGCGCACACCAGAGCTTGTTACTGGATTATAATCGTCACGTGACATAATCCGCGGCTGATCCGCGGCATGCACACTCCCTACTGGCCAAGTGAGATGGGCCCAGAAGGAGACTTGCCGTTGTTACTTTATCTGCCGCTATTGCCGGTTCTGCTGGTATTGGTATCTGGCTATCTGGCAGTGCTGCCAACTCGGTTTATTTCAATTTGGCTTTCGTTGGGTCTCTCTCTAAATGCGACGTTTGATTGAGTTGAGCGTTGTGCTGAGCTTACTTATTATTGGATAAGCTCTAATGATATGCACGTTTTGAGTTGCCTTTGTTGCATTCGTTAATTTTTTTTCTTTTTAATTCATTCAATATAAATAGGTAAAATATTTAGGCCTCTGCCGCACCTACAAGTGAAAAAAGTAAATAAGAGAGAGGGAGTGAGAAAGGGAGAAATAGAGAGAAGAAGAAAAAACATACGCATATAGAGTACTAGAAATTTAATCAGTTTCGGGCAGATCTCCTTACAAAATCGAAACTTAATTCTTCGCTTATAGCATATTATATACAAATATTTGTATATAATAATATAATTCACATACGAGTATAACACATATCACGCATACGTTCCACAAGTACTCCCTAGCTTAAAATTCGTTTTTAAATATATCATAACATTTAGAATGTTGGACAGTGCATCAGCGGTTGTTGTTGTTATTGTAACTCAAATATCCTTAACCTTATTACCTACATCTCAGGCAGTAAAAACTCAAAGATATAAAACACATAAACAAACCCCTGAGAAGAGCATAGAAAAGGTCTATGCAAATTTTGCGCCTCTTCGTTTAGACAAAAAACAAATCGCATGCAAATTGCCACTAGAGAGTCGGCTATAAGAGGTTTCCCGGTTCGTAGACACACAAAAGGAAAAGAAAAAAAAGCAAATAAGAGCATATGCATAAGCATACAGGTGCATCATCGTAGTCAGCATCATGTTGGACAGCAAGTAAATCCTTCCTCCTTACAGCGCGTATACTAGAGACTTGATGTCTCATAAAGAAAACGCACGTTTTGCTTTAGTTCTTTCGTGGAATCTCTCAAGTACATATGTATGTACGAGTATGTAGTTATGTAGACACAAACACGGTATACATTCGTGTATATAAACGTTTTTATCTGCTGCTTTATGAATGGGCACAGGAATACACATACTATATGTATATCATATATCAAAGCAATCGTCAAACAGATAACAACAACAAAAGAAGCGCGTTTTTGTTTTTAGTTTCTTTAAAGCGAAATAATGAATATAATCCTAAGCCTAATTTAATCACATGATATTTGTGCAAATCTGAATCTTCACTTTATGAAGAAGATATCTGCGCCAACTTACGCGCTGAGCGGCGAATAAAAACAGGTTGCATTTTCTGGCGCGTTTTCGCTCCCATCGGTCTTTATTGTGCTCTGAGCTAGCGACACGTCAAAATATTTTCACCATGGTTCTTTGCGCAGTTGCGACGCTCCTGAACCCCTACACGAACACGAACACACACACACACTAATACTCACACACAATGACAAATTCACATTCCGACACACACACTCTCACACACACACAAACATGACACTAATGGTGACGAGTACTTTTTCTTAACAATAACGTCATCGTAAAACGTTAGCCGTATTTTGTTGTAAGCATCAGGCAGGGTGAGCGGATACGACAGCAGCATACTGGCGGCTTTTTTTCTGTTTTCTGTTCTATGTGTATGGAGTATATGATGGCATGGTCTGGTCTCTTCTATGTTCCGAGCAAGCCACTCACACAGACACCGTAAAAAGAAAGAGCAATAACACAAACGACTACACGAATATCGACAACCAGTGTGTAAAATAAGGTTAATATTTGAAATCAATAAAAATTATTCCACTGATCTAAAATTAGAACAACTTACAGTCGTGGGCGAAAAAAAGTCAGGAAAATAAGAAATACTACAATAAACAAACTTACAATGGGCATGGACTGATTAGAATGGAAGAACAAAAAGAAGGCAAAGTGGGACAGCCGGAGTGGTTTTGGCAGCTTGGTTTACATTCCGGCTGTTGTTGTTGTTTTTCTTGTCGAATCAAACATTTTAGATCTGTGTTATTAAAACTAAAGAAGCTGTAGGACCAATTTCTTAATAACATACGTTTATAAATTATATAGCTATTACAGGGCGTATGCGTAATAGTATCACTCAAGCAAAATCTGGGTATATATGTAAATTGGATTTTCATTGATATAAAAATTTCGTAGACCGTATTACCAAAAAAAAAAAAAACAATATACTCTATATAAATAAGTCGATTGGCTTTGTATTAATTATAATAAAATTTATGCATTGGTTATGTTCGTTTAAGGAGAAAAGCTTACGTACAACACATTCAAATATACATACGCAATATATACGATGGATCGCACTGATACATACATATCATTCCAATATAGAGCTACTCACTACCGACTAAAATCGAATAAATCTATAATTTTTCGCTTTACACGTAAATGGATGGAGTACTATAGATATTTTAGATAGTATGGTGTAGAGTTTGTTTGTAAGTAGGAACTTACCCGCTTTGCTTAGACGATGAATTTTGAATGATTTTTATGCAGACTCTTGGCAGAAAATAAATGATTTTTTTTGGATGGGGTGGGGGGGATGGGTCAAGCACTTTCCACTTTTGGCGTGGGCAACAATTTGTTTTTATAAGAACTCGAAAGGCTCTGCACATAAAAACATATACAAGTAGACGAAGACACATATAATAATTGGTGTTTGGTTGACGTTGACTTCATATAATGACTTCATGTATTGCTCATTGGGTTGAATACGAATACGAATACGAATTGTTGTTGCTTTTATTGATGATAGTTAGAAGGCGGCGCTATGTGCATTTCCGTTTCCGTTTTCCAAAATGGATTATCCTTTTGTTATTGTTGTTGTTGCTGTTGCTGTTGTTGTTATGATTGTGTGTTTAATCAAACTTTTATTGTATATTATATAGTATATGTATTTTTGTATATGTTGGTTTCTTTTTATTGCTGCACGTTGTGAAATTTTTTAATTGCATTTTATGAATTTTTGCTGCCCTAATTGAATTTGCGAAGTATTTATTATGTACATGGCTGTGTGCGTATGAAAGAACAACAAAACGAATATTCCATTAACTTTGTTATATTTTTTTTGTTTCGTTTTTATAATTATTGTATTGTATTTTGAGCGGTGTAGTGGGTTCTCTGTGTGTCTAACCACCGAGCGTTTCAAGTGCTTCGTGCCAAACAATGAGCTTTTTTTCTATAGCATACGTGTATGCGCTAATAATCGTCGATTGGAGTAACACGAACGAAGTCTGTAGTACTTCCCGAAAAGCTACTGACACACATTTGACTCACAAACCCACAACACCCAGACACACACTCACAGATACATATGCACGCATGTATGTGTATGTATAGATGGGCATAGTGTAAAAGCAGAATGAATAGACTGAGAGTTTCTCAGTCCTGCCCAGAAGTTTTAGAGTGTCGAGTGTTACACACGAAGACTGCGATACCGACCGAACGACCGACCGACCGACCGACCGACCTACGAACCAACGAGCCGACGAGCTGACAACCCGATGAACTTTGCTGCCACACGAACCACTAACAAAGCTAACGACATAAAAGCACCAAGGAGCAAAGCCAACATTATGTTGTAGCAGCCTGTCTACCACCCGCTCTCGTGCTCTCCCACTCCGTCTCCCTCTCTCTATCCCTATTTCCTTGGGTGTGTGTGTGCTTCCGCGGACTCCTCTATCTCTGCTGCGTGCGGAATCAGGCTGCAGAGTGTTCACTGCTTACTCGTAATATGTATATATGTATATATATGTGTATATATGTGTGCATGTGCAAGCGCGTGTGTGTGCATATCTCGCATGGCCTATTCGTATACATATCACACACACACACACACACACATATATACATATACTTGTACATATGTAGGTTGAAGCAATTTTATAATAATTTTTTCACCAATCGATATGCGGCGTTTAGTTGGGTCGCCATACTTTTAAGGGGCTGTATATGTATTTATTTTTCCGATTTTTTCGATTTTCCGATTTTTTCTGATTTAATGCATAATTTATGTTTGTCGCGTTAGGTTTATTATGTACATATGTAGTATTGATTTCCGTTTTTATTTTTGCTCATAATACACTTTTGTTATAGACTTAAGAGCATAAATGTACGAAATCACTTTTCTGTATCCAGGGAGCAGCCTCTAGTACATTTACAATATGTACCCACACACACACACACACACACGCAATCTCATATACAAACACATACCGACACATACACAATTGGTTGGTTAGATTACTGAAAATCTTTTATAGAACTATATTGCATATATGTATATGTAAATATATATTGTCGCAATGTGCGTGTGTGTAAGTGTGTCCTGCTGTATACATATATAAAATCACAATTCAAATTTATGTATCGTTATATATTTATTCACATTAAAAGTATTGATGATTTTTTTTTTTTTCACATATGATTTTTCGTTTCATTTTTTTCACTATAATAAAGTGGCTTATTATATCTTTGCATAAACTTTTCTTTTTCCAGAGGCAATTACTCTAAAGCAGCAGCTCAAAAAATACATACTCATGGATACAAATCTATGGGTATGTGCTTGAGTGTGTGTATATTCTAACCCAAAAAATTGTGCGGCAGCTCTGACAGCCCGTTTTGAATTTATTAGAGTGTTTTTTGGCAAACACCGTGATCCAACTAACTACCCTTAAAGAACTGAGCACCATTCGTGTGTGACAGCCGCTGTTATAGTCCGCAGAGTCAGTTATAGTCAGTCGGCTGGATGGCTGATGGCTGATGGCTACCTCTAGTAGCTAGTGGTGAGTTTCCGCGACATAGAGCTCCCCAAATAGAGAAGGCTCTCTTGGACGCCCTGAGCGTCAGCCCCAACCAAAGAGTGCGCCTGCTTGATAACAATCAATGAATTTTCATGGCGCTCGCGCAGTTTTTGCCGAAACTTCTCAGTGTTGCTCTTAACATATTGTTTATGTTGTTATTGTTATTCCCCTTAGTGAGTTGCGCTAAATGGCGGAATTCCACAGCCAAAAATTTGGAATTCTCAGTTTATTATGCTACAAACGAGCAGACTTCCTCTATTTTAATTCGTTCTCCTAACGATACTTTATTTATTGAGTTTAGTATCGTTTAAGCTGGCAGTGCCGTGTTACATCAATACTTGTTCACTTGGCTAAATATAGTGACGAAATTCATGGTAAAATTTAAAAAATGGTTGGCACATTGGCAAAGTGCTTCGAAAGGCAGAATATTTTCATCGCTTCGTCGATATAATCTTATCTGCTTGTTTGTTCGTACCCAGTACAATGAATGAACAATGAATTTCGGACACTATAAAAGATCTACAGCTTTAAAAATTTAAATCTCGGTGTCAGTACTTTAAATAACAAATTTTGTAACTAATGCTTATAAAAGTAATTAAATTATACTATCTAAAATAAATAGACATCTGAAAGAAAACCAAATTTGTGTTTTGACTGAGGTAAACAAAATGCAAAAATGTTCTTAATTTTTTGTGGATACACTACCACTCTCTGGAAAAAAGTTTTTTTTTTATTTACTGCCAAACCTAACTTTGGGAATTTCTTTTGAAAACTTCGGGAGTTATGGCTAAAAAATAACAATGGCAAAGTCTATTATTTACCTTATTCAAAGAAATGTTGTGTGCTACGAAAATGTGGATAGAGAAAAATGTATTTTCGATCCTATAAATAGTTCATATATACATACGAGGGTGGATTGATAAGTTTCCGGCCTGACCAAGAAAAACAACGTTTTTAAGAATTTGTTTTTTTTATTTCTCTTCATAATCTCCTCCAAGGCTGATACATTTCTCCTAGCGGTGTTCTAGTATAGTAATGCCATCTCTATAGACTGATTCATCAAGCTCCTCAAAATACCCATTTACAGCTTCGATTACTTCATTGTCCGCAAATCTCTTACCGCCAAACCATTTTTTGAGGTTAGGAAACAGATAATAGTCACTCGGGGCTAGGTCTGGAGAGTAGGGAGGGTGCGGCATCAATTCAAACTTCAGATCGTTAATTTTAGCCATCGCAACGATTGACTTGTGCACTGGTGCGTTATCGTGATGAAACAAGATTCTTTTCTTCGCTAGATGAGGTCGTTTAATTTTCACCTCGTGGCTCAAACGTTGCAATAAGTCTGCGTAGTATTGACCAGTGATAGTTTTACCCTTTTCAAGGTAATCAATGTATATAATACCTCTTGCATCCCAAAAAACAGTAGCCATAACCTTGTTCGCTGGAAAAATTGTTTTTGCCTTCTTTGGAGTTGGTTCCCCTGGTCCAATCCACTGTTTAGACTGTTCTTTGGTTTCAGGAGTGTAGTGGTGGACCCAAGTTTCGTCAAAGGTTATGAATTGACGCAAAAATTCGCTTGGATTACGCTTATAGAACGTCAAAATGGCGGTAGAAATGGTTTTTCGAATCAATTTTTGGTCGACTGTTAGCAAACGCGACACCCATCTTGCGCAGAGCTTTTCCATATGCAAATGTTGGTGCAAAATATTTTGCACACGTTCATATGACATCTTACAGGTCTCAGCTATCTCACGCACTTTTAATCTGCGGTCTTCGAGCACTATTTGATGGATTTTTTCGATCATATCTGGAGTTTTGACCTCAATAGGGCGTCCTGAGCGAGGGTCATCAGAGGTGCTCACACGACCTTTTTTAAATTCGGAAACCCACTGCTTAATGGTTGAATATGATGGGGAGGATGTCCCCAATGTTGAGTCCATCTCTTTTTTAATTTCATTCGGCTTTAACCCCTTCAAATAGAAGTATTTGATGGCAGCACGATTTTCCAGCTTTTCAATTTTCAAGAAAAACACAGAGGCGCCTTGTTCAGTGTGCTCTCAAATCTAAACTAACATGGCGATCGGGCTGAAACTATAGCTACAAGCTATCTAAGGATGGAACTATAGAACGCCACCTCAAGGTAGGCCTAGTGGCGCCATCTCTTGGTCAGGCCGGAAACTTATCAATCCACCCTCGTATATCTGGTTAGCATCGATATATGTCATCACTTAAAACGATCATACATTCATTGTCTAATTTTTTTTGTGTATAATCAAATTAAAACTAGATGTCTTTACACGCCAACCCTTGAACGGTCTTTTTGTTCAATTTAGATCATCTAGACCTGCATCCCCTGCACTTTTCTTTATTTATATAATTTTCATTCCATTCCCGATTATTAAATATCCTGTACTATCGTATATATTTATATATATATAATAAAACTTTCTACCTCCTAGATTTTCAATAAGAGCGTATGACTTATAGATAGATACCTATAAGCCGCGTTATGACGAATTATGTTTTCAATTTCATTCGCGTTAAATGATGTTCTAGCTGTTATGTTTTGAAAAGTTCGCAAGAAAATTGGCGAATTGTCTCTTATATAAATCAATTCCAATTTCCTTTAATTGAAAAACAATTGATCTATTCTTTAGAATTCTACTAAAGTTTCTTAACTCGGACCTACATATAAAGATTTCAATTTCTCATTAACGTAGCGTGGCTGTATTCTTTCAATTCTGCTTTTAATTGTATCTCTTGCCGTGTTGGGTCAACCCTAGTCTGTGTTCCTTACTTGCTCTTCTCGCCTAACACCTTCAACGCTTCTGCTCTGCTCTCTAAGCTTTCTCGGATCTTTCTTCGTCGCATAGTTTTTCTGGCCTGCAATACTAAACTCTATGTCTCCTCTGTGCTGCGTTCATAGCTTCTTCTTTCCGCCAAACTTATATCCCTTTCCTGCTCTGCACTTTTACATAATCTCTAAATCTGCTCAAGGATGCGATCTTTGCATAGTATTAACCACTTGCACTCGTAGCACGTATGCACTGTGCATACGTCTCTACAACTTTGCTCCCGCCGCAACAAACGAATCCCGCGTCGGAAAAATTCTTCATCCTTTGATAAGATCCAAGAATCGATCCATTCTTTCACTTTTTCAAAAGAATCGAAGCACTGGCCCGCCAGGCCGTGTGCCATCGACCTAAATAAATGGTAATCAGATGGATGCAACATCTGGAGAGTATGGCGGGTGAGGTAGAATTTCCCATTTCAGTGTTTCGAGGTACGTCTTGACTACTTTCGCCACGTGAGGTCGAGCATTGTCGTGTTGCAAAATTACTTTTTCGTGCCTATCAGCGTATTGCGGCCGTTTTGCTTTTAATGCCCGACTCAAACGCATTAATTGCGTTCGATAAAGTGCACCAGTAATTTTTTCAGAAGGTTTTAGCAGCTCATAATAAATTACGCCAAGCTGATCCCACCAAATACACAACATGACCTTGGATCCGTGAATATTCTGTCGAGGTGTCGCCGTAGGAGTGGGGCGGGCAATCCCCACGATGTGCGTCGCTTAGGGTTGTCGTAGTGCACCCATTTTTCGTCCCCCGTAACAATACGATGAAGAAATCCTTTTCGTTTTTGTCTTTCAAGCAGCTGTTCACAAGCAAATAAACGTCGCTCAACATCTCTTGGTTTCAACTGATACGGTACCCAGTATCCTTGTTTTTGGATCATCCCCAGCTGTTCGAGGCGTTTTGATACTGCTTGCTGAGTTACTCCCAATGATTTTGCTAGCTGTTCTTGAGTTTGGCACGAGTCTTCATTAAGTAAAGCCTCAAGTTCATCATCTTCAAAATTTTGTTCTCTACCACCGCTATGCCGATCTTCAACAACAAAATCACCGCTTTTAAAGCGCTGGAACCACTCGCGACACGTTCTTTCACTAATAGTATCATCACCATAAGTACTTGAAATAACCCGATGAGCCTCAGCCGCCGATTTTTTCATGTTGAAATGAAAAAGTAAAATCTCCCGCAAATGACGTGAATTCGGTTTATAAGTTGACATATTTAATTAAGTGTAACTATATGACGCAAACAAAAATTAACTAATATCGATGTAAGGTTATATTTATCGATGTCAAAACTGATGGAAAACAGCTGTGATTTATTTATTTGAACTATTACTGGCTACTAGCGCCATCTTTTGGAAAACGGAAGCAAAGTTGTAGACCTAATATTATTAGGACAAGCGGTTTAGCCCTGTTTAGTGTGCGGCAAGAATTTGGTTTCATATAAATGGCCTCTGCTACTCTGAACTTAACTAGTTTTTGAATGGTTAAAAAAGGAACAGTTGTGGGATAGAAAAAAAAAACGATAAAGCAGAGCGCTCTTAATGTAAAATTTTTACCGTTCAATGCTCACGCTCTTTCAGACAGAAATTCTGTTATATTTTGTGAAAAATTTTTGGGTATACCAATAACCAATATTGTTAGGCTGATTTATGTGGCTCTAATAAACAAATCTGCATCCAAATTTTATCGTTTCATCTTTTTCTCCCACACTCCTTAATCCTAAAGTTTCCAGATGGTTCCAGAGAAAAAAGCGGACATACCACAATCTTAACTTTCCTTTCAGGAGTGTGGATGGAATATGAATGACAAAAAAATATTTGAAAATTTTCATTGCACAATTTTCAATTCACGAAGAACTAAATTAGTAACAGTGCATTTTTGAGACCTCGCTGGCATTATTTTTCTTCGCACAGTGTGTACCCATTATATTTGTGTAAAAATACTGATTGACATTTTAGTGTATACCAATATACTTTTAATCTTAAAATAGTTGTTATCGCTTAAGACAACAACAATATGAACGATTGATGAGACGGCAATGCCGTTATGGCTTGGCTAAAAGTGTCTACCAACAAAAAGACAGGCGCTTAATTCACCGGAAATGAGAAGAAAAGTAAAAAAGCAAGATTCTGGACCGAGTACTTCGAAGAGTGCAACACCAATAGATAAGAATGGAAACAAGGAGAATGAGAATGATACAGTTCCTATGGTAAATAAAGAATATAGCAACGATTCTGCTAAGCTATTATAAAACGCCACGAGATAGACATGTAAGAGTCGGTTAAATCTATTGAAGAATATCGGAAATTAGTTAAAATTCTTAACGATGATCGTTGCAAGTTCCATACATATCAGATTAAGCAAGAAAGATATTTTAAAGTTTTTTTTTATTTTAAAATAAAAGAATTTACACCTTTTCACGGACACTGAGATAAAAATGGCGGACGTAAAGTCGGGCGCGGACGACTTTAGGATACCCTGTACCACTAGCTTGTAATAAAGTCCGATTTCTTCACAAAAAACCAAAAACAGAAGAATTTTTAAGCAAAAATTTTTTTTTTGACCGATCGTTCCTATGGGAGCTATATGATATAGTCAACCGATTTCAATAAAATTTGACACGGTGCTTAAATACCTTAAAAAAGATATGAACGCCAAAGTTATTTCAAATATCTTTACAAACAAACAAAACACATCGAATTTTGTATAAAAAACGTGTTTTTGGACCGATTGGTCCTATGGGAGCTATATGATCTAGTCAAACGATTTGGATTAAATTTGGTACAGTGCTTAGGAACTATAAAATACTCACGAATGTCAAATTTGGTCCCAATATCTTAACAAACAAACGAAACACAACAAATTTTGTTAAAAAATCGATGTTTTGGAAGATCGGACCTATGGGAGCTATATGATATAGTCCACCGATTTTGTTCAAATTTGGCACATTGCTTAAGTGGTCTAAAAAATTTCCAAACGCCAAATCTGGTTAGGATATCTTTATTAAAAAACGAAATATAGCCAATTTTTCTTTAAAAAAGTTATTTTGGCCGATCGGTCCTATGGGAGCTATATGATATAGTCAACCGATTTTGATCAAATTTGGTACAGTGATTGGGAACTATAAAAAACTTTCGATTGCCAAATTTCGTCACGATATCTTCATAAACAAACGAATTATTCATCTAAAACGCTTTTTTTTTTCGAGGTCGTCTCAAACACCCCCATGGGAGCTATATAATTTATCCCCGATATCAAAAAAATAAAATAAACTTGCCTCCTATGGAATAATATGGGATCTAATGTGAAAGTTTGGTAACTCTAGCTCTTACCATCTCTGAGATCTAGGCGTTCACACGGACGGACAGACGGACATGGGTATATTCGACTTCTCTATTCACCCTGATCATATTTTAGGTAACTTTGGGGTGTCTCCGACGTCTCCTTCTATATGTTACATACATTTTCGGCTTGCACAAACTTAATATACCCTTGGACCATACGGTACAGGGTATAATAAAAAGCAATGTGGAGTCGAAAGGTCATATAGTCAGAAATGTAATGTCGCATTACCAAACAGCCGCTGAATCTTTTTTTCCTAGACATTGAGCTTGACAATAAGAATGGAGACTATATAATCTGAAACATATTGGAAATGCCATTGGCAATATATTGTAGAACCACCACGTAAAACTAGCGATATAGTGCTGTGTTATCTTTGCCAAGAATATGGACTTACAAAATCTTACTGTACTAAGCATTATAACATACATATGTGTGTTAAATGCTCTCTTAAACATCCTAGAAACTCTTGCTTAAAAAACAAAGAAAGGTTGTCGAATTTATTACGAGATTATGTTGAAAAAAGTTACCGATCGCAAATATAATCGTCAGCGGAATATCATAAAACTGTGCTACGCCCAATAAACCCGCCTCAACGCAGAGGCACACTTACCATACCTATGCTCAAGTAGCTTCGGGAAATTTTAATAAAAATAGCTCATTGGATAGAATAGAGCATTTACTAAGAAAACTAGTTAAACTCAGTAATAAATTACTTGACATGATTATGCTAATAATAAATAAGTTATGAAAGTAAATCTAAACCAATGGGCTTTCCAATCATGTAAATGATATATCTTTATTTTTAAAAAAGAATGCAATTTACATCATGCTAATATCTGAAACACACTTCACCAGTAGATCAATCTTTAGAGTAAGTGGATATGATAAATGTAGTTAGAACTGACCATCCGGTAGGGTGCGCTGCTATTCTTGTCAAAAACGGTCTAAAGTTTAAAATTATGGACAACGTCAGGGAAAACGCTATTCAAGCTGTCACCATAGGATCAATTGTATGCATGCAGACGTAACAGTAACAGCAATTTACCTCTCCCCAAGATTCGCACTCAAAGAAGCTGACTTTTGCAATTTTTTCCTAAAATTGGGAACAAAATTTATTGTAGGTGGTGCCTTCAACGCCAAACACCCATGGTGGGGCTCCAGATTGACCAATCCAAAGGTAGCGAGCTATATACAATGTAAGTACATACGAATCAAATATATGGCTACTCTATCAACTGACAAGTTGGCGTGATGACAACCGAAAAATACCTGACTTGATTGACTACGTAGTATAGTCAGGAACAAATGAGTCGATTTCTACAAGTATGCGAGGACTTGATCATAAACATTGAATCGTTTTTCTTGGCATTCATTTCGGGTTTTCAAGGGAGTACTTTAGACTTTAGGCAAAAATTTGTATTTGTGTCTCGAGAAAAGAATCAATCACCTCCAAAGTTTCCAAAATGCTGTTTGATTCTTTTCATGAAACACAAAAAACATTCAGAAAAATCGCTCACAAAGAAATTTCTAATGATTTTTGGGGGTTCTCAAGGGACATAAAAAATGATTTTGTATTGAACATTCTGTGCCACTGTAACTTTTGCACACATGCATGCGTTTTGTGTACCACACAGTACGTGTGAGCCATAGTTCCATGGGATAGGACCGTGCCGACCAATTATTATTTGCAGGGATTGGGTTAATTGTGAATGTGGAATTAACAAAGTGAGCATGACATCCAGCCCCGATCAAGTTTTCATGCACTTAATTTTTAAAAACCGTAAAACCCATTTTTCCCCCTTTCGATTTACTCCACCGAAATTCGTATTCGTATTATTGTTAGCAGACACAACTAACAATTCCTCCGGAATATTATATTTTCCAAATGGATATCTGACCAAATTAGAAACATGGAAAACTTTCTTATTTGTAGTTTCTTTCAAATCCAACATTTGTAGTTGTATTCCACCCTTAGTGTGATGGAAATACTGAACAATTAACGAAAAAGTAATCGCAATAGAGTGAGGACCTAAAACACTAATTACAATAGCTTCTGTTTTCACGACAGCGCAGAACATTTTTTTTTTTTTTTTGGCGATTTCGGAATCATGTGAAAGTTTACCCAAGAAAGAATCGGTGCAATATTTGTAAAAAGTTATGGAAATATAATCAGCGAAAAAAGCGAGCATTTCTTCAAAAAAGCGGACAAGCGAACGCGAGAGAGGAAAAGCGGACATATGGTAACCCTACTTAACATATACACTTGAAACATTTTGACGATATTTCGATTTTCACCAATCATTTAATATTTACGGAATTCATATCTATTAATATTGTATTGCACCAAAAAAATATATATATATTCCAATGGCCACCCACACTTTGTAATGTTTCAATACAAAACTTTGCAGCGATCTGTACCCCGATCATATATTCCAACCAGGGAGGAGTGGAATACAGGTGTACCAAGCCCAGCGGTTTCGATAAAGGTATACACGGACGGTTCCAAGCAAGACGACCATGTAAGCGGAGGCGTCCATGTTGAGGATTTAAACGTTAGAACTGCTTTTCGACTCCCGGACCACGGCAGTGTTTTTCAGGCAGAGGACAATAAGGGAGGCTTTAATAACAATAAGAAACCTACATGTTCGAAATAAGAACATTTGTATCTACTCAGACAGCCAGCGGCTATTAAGTTCGTAATTTCGATGACTTCGTGTATAAGGTCAGTGAATAACTGCCGCTTGTCTCTAGGGGAGATGGCTGAGAAGTTTTCAATTCACCTTATATGGGTCCCAGGACATAGGGAATTCGAGGGCAACTGTATTGCGGAAGAACTGCCAGCATCCTCTTTCAAGACAAGGAGGGCCTGGGTATACCCATGGCCAGCTGTAAACTGAGAATACGAAATTTTTGCACTATCTGTGCAAATAAAACGTGGAATCAGACATCGAACACGTGCAAAATCTCGCGGCAAAGTTGACCGACATACTGAAGCAAAAGAACCAAAGAACTTTGTTGTCTAAATAGAGCCCAGTGCTCATCTGTTATCCGTGCTGGTATAGCTCAGTGCAGCGGTATCGCAACGGGCCCATCCTTGGGCGCCCTAACCTAACTTAACCTACCCCGTCTTTATCGAATATTTTTTTTGGGAGAAATGATATCCTTATGCATCGTTTATTTGTCCTTTATTTTTGTGGTTATGGTCGTGCGTAGGTAATAAATTTCATAATACTTTAATACTTAGTTTGATTTTGCAATAGCTAATAATGCATAATACTAGCAACATTTGTGTATGATTACAAGCAGGTAGGTACATATAGATACATATATACATATATGTACATATGTATGGATTTGTAGCTGTATACTATAATATTACATAGGTATATTATAATGCATTTTTGTTTATTGTTTATTATTTACAAGTAAACTCCTCATATGTTTCATGGCATATTTCGCACTCCACCTGGCAACACCAGCGGAACTGGCAGCGACATTGTCGACTATGACGTATTTGTTGCGTGTTGTAGCCACGTCCACAGCACAGCAAATCACAGCTTTGCTGCCCATGAGCCGTGCGATTACAGAGACGACCCGATGTGCCCAGGGATCCGGTTTGTGGACTGCGTTCACAATAGTTTGGCGATGGCTGCAGGTAGACCAGCTCCATGCGCTTGGGCAAGGCAGTTTTCTGCTTCTGTACGGCATGTGCATGTTTTTTTCTGGAAATAATTTATATGATCAAGGAGAAATCTTCGGTAATTTGAGTCCCACTGACCTGCTTAATACTAATTTCAGTCCACGGCTGCCTTTGACGGCCTCGACAGTTTTGGCTTTGTGGTATTTCTGCATCAGCTTGTCGCCGACTGATCGAAAGGGGGGTAAGCTTTTCCAACAGGTCTTCATCACGCACGAGCCGCTGACACCATGACACTTGCAATCGGTGCGTAGAAGCTTCTTCACCAGCTATCAACAATTAGAGGAATAGCGATATATGAACAACGTAATTGTATGGGGTATACGTACAGTACGTCCGGCGCGGTTGTTGTGCAGATTCATCAAGGTGCGGGCATCACTTTCCAGCTCACGTGCGTCCATAAATTTACGCGCAAAGCGCATACCAAAGTCAACGTCGGCTGAACATCCACCCCACTTCCAAGGCTCAACAGGCTTTGTTGTGCCTCCTACAGCGACTCCAGCTCCAGCTCCAGCCATTGCCTTGTGGCGCACATCACAGCCACATATGGTTATGTTGCCCCGCGCACATGCAGCTGTGACAGCATATGCAGCACCTGCACTGGCTATTGCATAGGTGTAAGCAGCTTCTCGAGAAGCTGTCAAGATCATGGGAAGCCACAAATTTCATATATCATATGCAATCCCATATGCTGCCACTCACCTATATGTATGACATGGGCAAAGACATTGCGTTGCCACACCTCCGTGCAGTTCCAGCGATGACCACGAAATTGATACTTACACTCGTGAGCACCCATTAGATGACCCTCCCCCAGGGCAATGAGCGCGTCAGGTGTATCGCTGCAAAGTTGGCGTTGCTGTGGCGTTAGTCCTGGAATGCGGCTACAAAGCATGGCCGATGTAAAGCTGGACACTAATCTGACAAAAAAGCAAATCGAATCCGTGTCATAAGTTCAATGAAATTAGGTAAATTTGATACTAAATATACAAACATATATTATATACGAAACTTGGAATCAATAAAACTTGCGAATTAAGCTAACAATAAATTAAATATGACAAGATATATGCAAATCAAAATACACAGCGACCGCCCGTCAAGTTAATAGATCCATCGTTCGATCGATCGATCGATCGATGGATGCACGGATCGATGCAGAAAAGTCGTGCACAATAAATGCCGAGAGCGTTTAATTCATTCATATCCATTTCGTTTATATGGTTGTGGTATGGCGTTGGCATTTACATGGAAAACTTGGCCAACCACACAAGCCAACGCAAATGGCCAACTGGCCAATAGAAACAATAAAATGAGCCGCATTCAAGTCAAGATAAATGCGTTCAGCACGGAATGGTGTTGCATTTGCTAATGTTGTTGCTGTTGCTGTTGCCATTTTTGTTTCTTACCTTTTTCACAATAGGCGGATCCACTGGAATGGTCCTGGGGGTCTGGCCCCTCACCAAAAAATAGCTATCTAAACGCTAAAACGCGTTTAACTTCAGTGAATGTGACTCACTGTGAACACAATTTTGGCACCACCCCTACCCCGAAATTTTTTTCTAGATTCGCCACTGGCGACAGACAATGAAACTAACAACTGGCAATGGGCTACAGTCGCCTAGCCAAATGTAGATAGACAGTTTTAACTTGTCATTTTTGAGTCGAAAAAATCCCGCCGGCTATATTATTAGCCATAATTACATTCATCATGCTCACTAATAATGAGCAGCTAAGCATTCATTTGACTTGCACTCAGCTGGCTAAAATGTCTAATAAAAGCGCTTAAAGTTTTCAAACTTTTTTTTAAATCTCATTATCTGCCGGCAAATTGTGGGTTTTACATTTTTTTAGCGCTTTCAAGGAACAACGGAGATTCGAAAATCGGAATAAATATATAAATACTGTCAACTGCATTTGAATTTTATGCTGTAGTTCTATTTACCTATATGAATAAATTGAAATTTCATCTGTTAGAATATACGTTAGCTGGAGCAAATCGCCTCCTAAAGACCTTTGGTCTTGCTAAATTCTTCGTTCATGCCACCTATGCGTATAAACACCTAGGCCAATAATTTTTTCCCCGAGAAGATATAGAAGAATTTCGAACTGCAACTAACCCAGAAAATAGTAATACTGCAAAACTGATTAAGACTGGATGAAAACATTCTACAAACTAACTAAACAATTGGGAAACTATCTTAAAAGGAAAATAACCAGAAGTCATAATTCATTTTCAACTGCCTCCTAGGCCATAATTGAGGGCTTTACTGGTCTAACTAAACGACTTATAACTCGAGCCAGAGAATGAAGGTAAATGAATGGTTAATGAAAGTAAGACCAAATAAAGAACTACGTTTAAGTGAACAAACATTTTTTTTTTTAATTTTTCCGTTTAGTTGAATGCACAATGATTGTCTATCCGCCAAAGAACTATTGCAGAATCCTATGAACAATTTGGATATTAATGACAATAAACAAGATCACACTCTAAAATGTCTGTAAAAATTAATCAACGATTTTAAAGCAAGAACACAGTGACTTTTCCTTATATCCTCAACCCCTGTAAGCCCTTTTCTTTAAATACTCCTTCTAACCTCAATACATTAATTCTCGATCTCTGTGTATCCAATTTATATCTAATAAGAATTAATGGTAATGTGAAATTAAGACAGAGTTTCATATAATACTATACATTCCACTCCATAAATGCAAAATTTTCCTCTTATAGAGCCAACTCTGCATTTTTTCACGGCACAAATGCTGTATTGCATCAAAAAAATTGCAAAATTTACCAAATACTCAAAAGATTTTTGTGTTTAAAAAAAAAACGGATACAGCTAAGAAATTGCTCACAAGTTACGTTTGCTACCAATCTTTTTTTGCTTTCGGGGTTTCGATGTGGGACTTTTAATTGCTGCAATTAAATCAATTTACACAAAATTACACATTTTACAAAGGTAAAAACAACAACTCTACAAATCTCTCCAGAGGCGAAGACTGACGCTTGAGAAGCATTGTAGTCTTCCGTTCAGTACAATACAAATTAACCCTTCAAGTGCACAGGCACAACGAGCAAGAGGCTGCCCATTTACAAATATACCCGTATATGTAGTACATACATGTACATATGTGCACAAGTATGTATGTATGTATGTATGTTATAAGCCCAGCAGCGAATGCCAATTGGATATCAACGATCGACATCCACATTGCCGGGGACTGGGATGTAGTTGTTGCAGATGCTGTTGGCGTGCTCATGACTTGAACTTGTTGTAGTACAAGCCGTTAACATGGTTTCCAACTCTGGGGGAAATTGGTAGTAAACTAATAATTAGGCTCGTTTAACAGACACGACCACAAAATGGGCTGCTTCGCTTGCTTGTTATTGTTGCTTTGTTTCATGATTCTCGAGTCTTGATTTTTGATTTTCGATTTGGTGATCCACTGCTCCACCAGGATGGCGCAGACAACAATGGAGCTTGAATGCTTTCAACGCTTCACTGCTGCGCTCTCGACATACTTATACCAACCAACGATAGTACTGTAGTGCGACAAACAACAAACCTTCAACTTCAACTTTATAATATATGTACTACACCAAACTCTGATCGATCCGTCAGTCACTCGGTCGGTCGTCGGTCGGTTTCGTGCGTTCGCTCAGCGTGACCGTCATGCCCACCACAACAACAACGACGGCGGCAGCCACCAGCCACCAGCCACCACTACCAACCACAGAAATCTCTCATTTTTTCCAACTTACACTATGTTTGTATGCGCTTTTGTTTTCGTTTTTTATTCTCCACATGAATACATAGCATTTACACATATACCTACATACCTACCTATGTATTATTATTTTGTTTTGTCGTTCTAGGTTTGGGCAAAATCTGCCGAATCTATGCGTGGAACAATCGCAATCCGGCCACTGTTTTCCGGCCTGTTGCATGTCAACGCCAACAATTTCATTGTCGTCATCAACCCATGCTACTACATATCGTATGGCATCATAATCATAATCAACTTGATCCCCTACATAAGTACGCTCTTAACGCGTCAGCAGTCACGTGTGCTTGATTTATGCCCTTCTTTGTTTCGAAAGCTAGTACCTAACTACCGGCTTCTTTTTTTTTTTCTTTCTTTCGTTTATATACTTGGCCTATCCCTTTTATTTTATACTCGATTTGTCTGTTCAGATGTAAACATTTACTACATATTGCGGGCAGAAGCAAGGACCTGCTTTAAAAGATTGGGAGCAAATTCAGTATAGGCATCATGTTGTGGCTGCATTTCCGCCTAGGCAGGTTAACTTTAAGTTTAACATAAAATACTTTGAATTATTACCGAACAATTTGCTTTTATCATAATATACATAACTACACTGCCGTTCATCTGAATAGGTTCCACACTTTTAATAAAGCAAAATGGCAATATTTTTTAGTCTATTGATCGGCATTTGTTGGTGTATGTTTATAAATCGTTAAAGAAACACGGAATTTTTGTAGCTTTTTTATCATATGTATCATTGTATCTATATCGTTTAAGTGTTCCTTCCGAATCCTTCAAATATTTCTCTTGATTATGATGTAAGTCAAAAGCTATGTCAAAATGGGTTTTTGAAAATATCTTTTGATGAGTTTAAAGTGCACAGGTTGAGATTGATTGCGGAGGATAGGTTTCCGCGTTGAGTTTTCGTCTACTTGAATTTGCCCCCATTCGTCCTTTTCTTTTCGCCACCGCTTTCCAATTTCTCACGTTTATGATAAGGTCGTGCCGACCACTGCTCTACTGCATCATTATCTACATTTTGGTGCTTGGCAAGGCTTTAATAGCATTTGTTAGTAAGTAACAATCTATTGTCGACCTCGCTCGATATATTATTTTCGCTATCAATCTTTGAGTGCAAATATGTAATATCTTTTACCACTCCAAAAAAGGTACCAGCCACGAAAAGTTTAACCAAATCGTTCTCTTCCTCTTTGCATTCTTGTGACCATCATCACCTTTGTCTTTGTTTCGTTGACTCTCAGGCCGATCGTCTTTGTGGTATCATCCAATTTCATAAAGATTTCTTGAAAATTTTCCGCCGATATGGCTATGACGTCATCTGCGTATGCGCAAGGAATTGAAGCGACTTGTTAAGATGTTACCTCTAGTATCTGTTGCACTCCAAAGATTTATTCCAGTGATGGATTCTACATATGAAATTAGTTTCTAAGCTAGGATGTTGGTGAATAGCTTGTACATTACGTTGAGCAGTGATATTTCCCGATAGTTTGTGCAGTTGAGGCGGTCTCCTTTCTTGTAGATTCATGATTTCCATTGTTCAGGAGTTGTCTGTTCTTCCAAAATGCTCCATATAAGATTTTGTAAGCGGGCAATAGCCACATTCGACACATTTTTCATCACTGTGAATTTGTCAATTAAATCCTTTCCATCGCCTTATGTGGGCTGTTGTGGGGGCGTGTCTCCATTAGCCAGACTTGCATCAAAGTAATCTATCCATCTTTCCAGTATGTCTTCCTTTTCAGTGATAAGTCATCCCTCTGTGTCTTTAAAGTACGAAGTCTGCAATGTATTCACGCCTTGCGTGCTTTTTATGCATTTATAAAAATTTCTGATTTCCGTGATTTTTTTACATTCTTCGTCGATACAGTCAATCTATACATGGTCATATTAGATTGGGTGAATCCATATTATTTTGGGAATGTAATCTTTAAAAGTTGGTGGCCAGGGTCATGTATAATTTTGAATTTTCATGCTATTAATATTAATTTTTGACCATAACTTTAGTTTTTATCCGATATTGTTAACATAAGTGTATGTAACTGCAAGATATCAAAATAGTTCAATAAACTTAATTTGGAATGGGACTGCACCCTTTCTTTGTTGAAGCTTAGTGCATTTAGCTCATAAGTTTTTCGAAATACAGGTGTTCATACAGACGGACATATGGAGAGATGTACATTTGGACAGACGGGCGTGTCTCAATCGCTACCTGATCAAAGCAAAACGTTAAGAATTAAAATGTTAAACCTATTAAGCTGAGCAGCGGTGTATGTATGAACATCTCCCCGACATACACATAAACAAACGTAACGAGTTTGGTGGACATTTTTATGGTCAAAAGCATATGCAAACAAATTAACCAAGCCATCTATGAGCATTTAGAAAAGCTTTAAAACTAAGCATAAATCAATGAACCAATTTGGTGCGGAAGATATACATATGTATATGAATGAAAAATAAAGCCAACAAATACATAAAGATTATGGAAATTGGAATCATCTTTAATAGAAGCAACTGGCTAGCAAAAGCTAGAAAAATATTACGATGGTTTTTGGAGATACTCGTTGGTGTAAATGTTGATCGTTGATTATTGACACTCTGAATAGGGATAGGGATGATTAAGGCTTAAAATAAAACTACAGAGTTGGTTATACTATACTATTAAAATGAAGTTTTGACCACACATCAAAAACTGATTAAGCCCAGCGCAGAATTCAACGTGGAAGGAAGGCGGACGACGCATTTAGCCATACAGACAGATCCAATTAGCCATGTGCGAACAGGCAACACAGTTGGCTGTGGTCTTAAAGCCACTTATGGGTTTGGCAGAAAACCGCGTAGCAACATAAGGATTTGTGGCACCTCGGAGCTCCATAAAAATATGACTTTAATATTTTTACGCGCAGGCGTAGCAGAGCATCTGATAACGAGTTAAAGTTGAACTTAAATCGAAACGAATTAGGCATACGCTGCCAATGCACAGCTACCAACGCTCGCAAAAAACCAAAGGACTCTGTCGTGAATATTGTTTATGTGAAGTAAGTAAGGTAGCTACCGCGGCCCACTGCTGTGCGGACAACTGCTTTTGATTTGCTTATGCCTAATATGATAGTACTTTGGCGCCGGTAGCCATTGAGCCGGCCACTCCACTCTTGAAGAGACACTGGACCATTGCAGTTGTTGGTTGTTGGACCAAAGTTGTGGTTGTGTGTAATAATTATATGTCTTACTGACATATTCATGGCGCTGCGTTTTACTGCCGCAAATTTATGCTAAGAGTGGCAATAGGAGGCGGCAGCCACAAAGCGCATTAATCCAAACAATGAGACGATGCCGATCCATTCATTTAAACTCGATAAACCTCCACCCTCCCCGCACACCACTGCCATCGTCATATGCCAATGCCCATGCTCATACCTATGTCTATCACCATGCCAGTATAGCGGCGCATGGTCAATACTTGGGGGCAAACATTTGCGCGCACTCGACCAGCTGCTTAAGGTATGCACGAGTTACCAAAGGGGGCGGAGTAAAGCTATAGTACCACTAAGCAATAAGCGAAAAAAACAAGAGCCAAGCCGAAAACAACAAAGTCCATAAAAACAGTTCAACATGCCATCAATAAAAATATTTGTATTTTTTCCTGGCAATGAAAAGAAAAATGTCGCTGCCACGCGCAACAAACGGCCGGCAACAATTGCAACAGCTTCGAGGTTACCTTTTCCAATCCCATTGCCATTCTCAATGCACTTGGCAATCCTGGCAAGATACGAAACCTACGAAATAATTCAGCAGAAAGAAGAAAGACGTATGAGCTTTGGATTTGGGCTAAAGTTATGGGTCTGACTAGGTCTTGCCATGTAACAGGTAAAAGCCTAAACGGATCGTTCATCATGGACAATTGGCAAACAACTGGCAACTGGTAACTGGCGAGTAGGCAACAAACGGGCCGCTGACTGGGCTAGGCAGCACTTGGATTCTTGGACTTGAGTGGATACCAGACAAACAGATCAACTGCAGATAGTTTTCTTTGTAGCTATTGCTGTTGTTGTTGTTGTTGTTTTTCTTAAGCAACAGTCGATCACTCATCCACAGTACAAAACGCTCAATTGTCTGTCCAGAAGTTACCAAGTAACCAACAGAGCCACAAACTACTTAAGAGCACCCCCGCCTGCTGGTTAGTTTATAGGTTTTGACTTGAACCGACAAAGCTTTCCAAGTTTCTGGATCGCTAATTTGAACTTTTTCAACTTGTTTCTTACTGTCGGTACTAACTTTTACAATGTAATAGCCAGCAGTAGATTGGATCTCAATACAATTGTAACATCTCTAAATAGAATAACAACAAGGTGAAGCAGTCGGATCTGAACCGTTTACCTTTTCGATAAACTCTCAAAACCTGTTAAGGCTTTGTTTTAGATTTTTAGTTGTCGCCCGTTAATATTCACCCCACCAGCAATGGATCGATCGGTTGGAGCTCTTACTCTGTACCAAGGCAATTAGATGGCCAGCAAACACAGCAAGCCACAAGTTGATGAGTTTATGGCTAAAATTGATTTCCAGTCGTTGTAGCTGTTCCTGTTGTTGCTTTTTCCCTCTTGCCTGCTCCTGTTGCAATTGTATTTGATTGGCAAGATGTTCGCTCGTTTCCAAATTGGTACAAGTTTTGTGACTGCTGTGGTCTTAACTATTTTAGTTATACACTCGTAGATGTTGTTTTCGCCGCTGCTGTTTCTATTTAATTGCCTCGTTTTTAATGAGATTTTCCAAAGTAAACATTTTTCCGCAAGCCAATGCCTGTTTTCACTAGAATACCTCGTAGTTGTCTTTTTTTTTTGAAGCTATCTCTATAGATATGTGTGTACATAAGTTTGTAGGTATGTATCGTCGAATGAGGTGTTTGGGCGTTTTGTGTTTGGGCGTTTAACGATAACAATTTACATACAATTCGTTGTAGTTTTAGCGATTAAAATTAGCGATTGTGTCGATCGATAGGTTTGTGAGCTTATCTAGACACACGACCATCTATCTGAAAACGAACGGATAGCTTACAGGCTGACTGACATTGGCGCTGCAGAGTCACAAGATGATTTTATTAATGATGGGAAAGTTAAGAGTTACAAACTTTTTCTGGGGTCAACAACAGCAATAGACGGATAAACATATACAATTTGCATTTACTTTAAACTACTATACCTTATTTCCATAATCCAGAGTAAGAATATTAAAAGTTTGTTATGTAATTTCCACATTTCTGCACCGTAGAAATAAATGCAAGACGCGCATAAATCTCGTCATATTATTTCTACACTGAAGGGTTGTTCGCTTTGAAATTTTAGACGTATGCAATGAATTACTGCTGAGCTTTGCACAGATTCGTCGCGCATATTTTGTTTTTATTACTTTTTTTTTTTCAAACTTAATTTGTTTTTAAACAAAACATTCAATTTTCACTTGTATATGTTGAGCATAATTTTATGACTCTGGATCGAATAGCTTTGTTGTTTGTTTGCCGTCATAGAAAACCCTTGTGTCGGACTCCAACGCGCACACGATTCCGCGTCAAAATCATAATCTTAAACAACAGCCAATTGATGAATTCAATCCAACTATGACGCCGACGTAGACGGTGACGGTGACGACGACGACGACTCCGACGATTGCAGCGATCTATTACGTCTGACTGACTGACTACAAATTAGTTGACGAAATATGGCGCGGGATTTTCATATATTGATGTTCATAAGTTTATTAACACCTTTGCCAACATTGTGCTGACTAGGCTGACTTGCCGGTAACAGCAAACTTTAAATTAAGTCATCGGTCTCACTAAAAATATAATTTCGATCGTTTCTTTTCGTTTAGAGCTTAAGGCGAATCTGTTATGAGGGTCAACACATTTATCACGCACAGAGTACGCGTCTCATTCATGCAAATGTCGGCACTAACTCACTGCTAATGCTGGACGTCATCCACGTCAGCCACTGTGCCATCGTGCGCGGTGCGAGTTGACTCGTTGACTCTTCGCGACAATGACCAACGCCAGACGAATCTCTCTTCGCGTATCTAAGACCTGTCGTTTGGTCTGTAACACGATTGTTTAATTTATGATAAAGCGCCTCCGAGTGTCACAACCGAATTGCGGTAATAACCATAAACGGCACAGCAGGTGGACTACTACCAACAAAAAAATAACAAGAAATAAAATAATAGCCGATTATTCAAGTCCCTCTTGTCTAATCTGCACTCAAAAAAGACGCATTAATGACCTGGCGGAGTGAGCGGCCCTTTTGGTAGCCTTTGCCGCTATTTTGGACTTAAACGTTTAATCCCTAAGAGTGTTGAGTTATACATAAACGAAGATTATTAGTGTCACATTTAAAGACTCAAGCCGACACTGAACCGGTCGATATCCAATTAAGACCGGGATTAATACAGCCGCTAAACAGCTAGACATGCACGATCCAATCGACAACGCAAGTGAATCTTGTGACTCAGCAGCGCACAGAGAACCGCGCGTCCGTTTCTCGTGAGTGGCGTATAAGAAATAAGAACTGGTATGTTCAAATCCCATCAAGCTAGCGGAGCGGGCATAGCTTCCAACATGTTTGATCGCTGCTTAAAGGCAACGGCCGCCTAAAACAAGTATGAAGTTAGTTTGTTCGTACACTAAGAGAAAAAACTAATCAGTTTTGCATTCATTGTGAATATAGTCGCTGTAGACCTAAATGCTGTGAATGCGTAATTACTAACGTGTTCGTACCATTCCATCTTAAGGCAAGTTTGTGTCTTTATATAGTACAGCGATTTATTGTTTTGAGGTTCACAACTTTGAGTCGGTAACACTGCTTTATTTGACAACCCATTTACCGTCTGATAGTTGATTTTGGTTGAGTTTGGATTGACATTTCATTATGTTATAGACTTACACCAGAATTGTCAGATTTGAAGTGAAGACAGTCCGCAATCTTTTGTTGAATCTATTTGACATCTAAAGCTAAAAGTTTTTATAGCCTCTACCTTAATGTGCAAAGGGTATATAGTATTAAGTCAGTGCAAGCCATAAATGTCTGAAACATGCATAAGGACACGTGGAGACCCTCAAAATTACTTAAAGTGTGATCAGGGTGGCTACAGAAGTTGATATACCCAGATCCGTCCATATAACCGAATAGTTCTCAGACACCTTTATGATTCCATATTAGACGAGTTTATTTCATAACATAACAATCAAATGCCTTTTGGAGTTCTTAAGTAATTGCAATGTGGTGATGCAGGATATCCCAAAGTTGCAAGCACCCAAATTTAACTTACGCCATCTTTTTCCCACATTTAATAACCCAGCTCTTATACAAATGACGGACATCTGTCGATACATTCTCCTGACCGTGTTCAAGGTAACCTTTGGGTATTCTCTGGCATCTCCTTCACTGTACTTTAAGTTACTGGTTATGTATAGCCTGTGGATTTACCTATGAGTAATAATGTATGATCGAAAGTAGATTAATTTTGCTACTCACAATAATATTGTTTTTTTACTCAGTAAAATGTGATTTTCCTTAACTGTTTAACTGTTTGTTTATAATAAAACTGAATTGGCAAAATTTATATTTTGATTTGCTTCAAAAATCAATATATTTAAAAACGTTTTTTCTATCGAAATTCCTTTTCTAAGTTCAAATAAGACAATCATGGAAAATTGTATATTTTTTTTCTTAAAATATGTATGTATGTACATATATTTAGTTTAGCCCATAGATGCCCTATTTATATAATTGTGAGTTTTACGAAATAATGTGAAAAAAGTTGGTTTTGATTTTGACTTGATTGCAGTGTAATGGAGTCTTCAAACATGTTTGAAACGCGATAGGTTCGGGCTGGTTCGCTACTTCTTTACTACGGACCTTTGCTCTTGCACGTCAGTTGTGCCAACGATAATGAGGATGATGCGCTGCCTCATCTTCCATCGAGCTGAGCGAAATCCTCTATTGCAATAAATTACAACGCACGATAGTTATCTAAGAGTTTGGGTGCTTTGAAGAAAACTTTTATAGGTAAATTTTTACGTTTAAGACAATCTATTCAATTATACCAATTATTACCAAAACAAAATGTCATTGTACAATTTAATTCTGCGTATGAATTGTTTAGAACTGCTTTGAAGCATCTTTTAATTGTTAAAAGAACCTGAATGGCCTTGTAGAGTCTTTATTTTTAAAAACTTGACAAAAAGTGTGTTCAAAATGATTTATTAGCTGTTATTTGTTGGCTGTCTATCTACTTTGACTGCCAGTTAGCCAAATTGTGAAATTTGTTTCAAACTGGCTAACTTCGCACTTCTGCCTTGCCAATTGCAGTAGCTCATAATTTGCCCTCTGCCTCTGTTAGATGTGTCTTTGTCGCAGTCAATGTTGGATTGTCCGTCAATCCAATACACTTTACAAGAAAAGAGCCAAAGTAACACGAGACTTTTAATTGATACATGTTTTATGCAAATGTAGAGTAGCTTTATTAACTTGTTTTACTTTAATGTTTAGACGACTACTGGAATGTAATTAGCTTCATCCACATATTTATAGATAGATATATAAAGATTTATATATGTAGGTGTTAACAATTATATCGATCACACTTAAGCGTGGTTGTAAAAAATCTTAAAATTTTGATAGGTACGGTATAGGGTGGTTGTAAAAAATCTTAAAATTTTGATAGGTACGGTATAGGGTCCATGGAGACTCTAGGATTTCATATTTTTAAGATAGACATTTTATGTTTGTTTTACTATATAAAAAATATTACAAAAAATGTGATAAAGTCGACGCGGTGTCTGAAAGTGTGATACTTAAAAAAAAACCACTCCTATTGTTTCTAAGAACTTTACAATTGGAAAATGCATTGGTGCCCTACCCTACGAAATTTCAGTTTCAACCGATTTTGATGAAAATCGTACATTACGTCAATTTTAATTTGCATTAAAATTTTGTTAGTTCCTTATTATTCTTTATATTAACTAAAGTTACACAAAAATATTACTTAAGCAAAAATTTTAATGGGAAAAGAAGACTTTATTACAAAACAAATTTACTCTGTTTTAGCCAAAGAAGGGGACAAGAAAAAATTTACAAAATGCGGGAGACATTAAATAAAATATTTACAAAAATTATATTGAGTCAAATCGCCGAGCCCGTTTATAACCGTATCCAACAAAAGCAAACGGGATTCGTTCCCAGTCGATCGCGCCTACACCAAATAAGTACAATAAGCAACCTAATTGAGCAGCCGGTGGAACTAAATGCCAACTTATACCTCACATTTATGAATTTCGAGAAAACTTTCGATGCTCTAAACGGGGTATTTTAATGTAAAGTGAAAAGATCGTCAGTGTTATCCAAACTAGTTACGAAAACGATACCTGGCGCGTCCCTCATGCCTTAAGTGGCCCTTTTTTATCTACAAGTGGTGTAAGACAGGCCTGCGTGCGGTCCCCCTTTATTTCATCACAGCGCTGGATGTTATACACTCGCCAGATACAGGAATGGATTGGGGTCTTGCAATTGCAAGTGACTAAGGCAATGAGGGTTAATGGGAACAATAACGAAAGTTTGGAATACGAAAAGTATCAATCTCAAAACCAATGTGAAGATTCTTAATGCCTGGTGCTAAAATGTCACTTGAGTGGAATCCTGAGAGTATGTGAAGAAGGACGATATAGTAAGTAAGGACACAAAAAAATCGTCTAATGAGCTGAGAGCAGCGGATAAAATTGGAAATATATCGTAAAAAGACCAAGTTTATGAAATTGTAATTACATCTATTGTAGATTGGTGAACATGTCGTAATACGGCATAAAAAATATTCGATTGAAACTAGTCGCTGGCGTTCATTCTCGTTTATTGGCATATGATGAATCAGCTGTAAAACGCAATTATTACTTTGTATTGTGATGTCTCTCAGTTGATATTTCTTGCTAATCTGCAGATTATTGCGACCTTTCAGTTTTTAATTTATTATACACTTCAATCAAAATTGACTTAATGGTTGACTTTATGGCTGAATGATGTGACCCAGAAAATGTTTTTTACAAAATATTTCATTTAAATTACTTCGAATTCATATTTGCTTTATAATAGCTGAATCTTTTCGTTTTAAATGCAGGTATTTTAGGTGATGATTTAGTGCACTCAAGATCATGTAGAATAAAGATATCATTATATTGTATCTAAATGGTGCATAAAAAGTATTTGTAGATATTTGTCATGTATTTTAAGTTTGTCGCCTAAGTCTTTTGTTCAGCTGCCAATTCGGCGAAAAAAAATTATTTAATAGTCAAAAAATCAAAGTGTGGAACAATTTAATTAATTTCAATTGGCTCGCCACGGAGCCTAGTTGGCATCTATCCAGCCAAAACAATAAATAATAACAATAAACAACGAATACAAAAGGAAATTTAAAGCTAAAAATTCCACTCTAGCTAATAAACAAATTTGAAAAAATAAATAAAAGCTAGGGAAATAAAACCGCTTACTCCAAAAATTTAATGGACAGCATTTTGTTTATTTTTTGTCGCCCGTCACCATCGCAACAACAACAACAAAAACAAATGCAACGCTTGGTTTCACATTTCCCCACAACGGAGCTGCCTGCTTCCGTTAAAAGACAGCTCCACAATGAGTATATAGTTAGTGTTTACATACATACATACATATATACTATATATACACATGTACTAGAAAAGACAATACATACATACTATACATATTCCCATGACTATTCGCCTCTGAAGTACTATCCAAGACGAGCTTTTTGGAAAAGATAGATTGATTCTATTCAAAATTTCAAGTGAGCAGTGCAGAATTTTTTTTTTGGCCAAGTCAATGAGGCTAAGGAATGATATTGCTCGACACTGGGATACCCTGTAACCATTTTTCCGATAATTACCTATATATCATAATCATATATTAAGGGCTAAATGAAGGTCATTAAGAATCAACAAATTTTTGACGCTACCTCGTATATAACAAATAACTTCAATTTTATATAATTTTTTACAAATTAAATTGCTTAAAATTATGATCAAGCTCCTATTCTAATACTCTACCTCTCGTCTCCATGATCAGCCAAGTCAGTCCCCTTTATCAATCAATGTTATAAAAAAATAATTTTATATTAAGTAATAGCAAAGAATATAGAACTGAAAATTTACGGAGTTTGCATGTTCTAAAAATAGAAGCAACATTTCGCTTCGTTTGTTGCCGCACGCTCTGATCTGTTGTTATTTCATAGTAAGTTTTTCTGGTATTGTCATACTACTAAGGGAAACGGAGGAACAGTTTCCTTTCTTCAGTGCAAACGTTACTTGGACAGATTTTTGGGTGCTGTTGATTTTCTATTCTTTTGTCCACTTGTCTACCATGCAAAGTTTTTCTTGCAAGATGCGATTGCCAGATGCCTCCACAGGATTCTCACTTAATGCAACAACTGCCGTGTCATCAGCGTATATTGCTATCCACGTATTGTTAAAAACTGGAAGATCAGCAGTAAAAACAGTTTGTAACACATCTTATCTTCGAAAGCTTCGAGTGATCACCAGATTGTTGGATATAGAAGTGAAGATGGGACAGTTATGACTTGAAAAGGTGGTAGTAGGAGGTGGTGCCGGAAGCCATTTCTTAATTTTAAATGTCGTTGCTTAAGCGTTCCGTGTTCTTTTCTAAATCTTTTATCTAATATCTTTTCAAATATTGCTAAAAAGTCTCTAGTTTATTCAGCTCTGGTATCACCATTTGAAGCCTATAATATTGATAAAATATATAATATATTTCTCACTTCAGCTTTTTCATTATGACTCCTGCAGCGAGTATTGTCCACTACCACAGTGTCTCTTCTTATTGGCGTTTTAGATAGCCAAGTTGCTTTCCGCAAACAATATTCCAAGTCATTTGTAAACAGATCCAGATTTTGTAAATTTACTTTCTCGTAAGTCAATCTGTACTCCAGACTTTAAAGGTATATGTAAGTCAGTGTAATCTTCTAGCCAATCTTTAAAAGCATCTAAGTTTGTTTTACTTTTAATCATTTTATAGGGCTTTACTTTAATCAGCACTGACGGTAATAGGTCAGTCAGGAATTTTGTAAGGATCATTAGGCCTAATAAGGTTGAAAGGTGGATAATGTTGAAAAATTGCTTGTGGAAATACCATTGATGCTTGGCAGTGAAAGAATTGTTTGTACTTGCCTTGCTTGCATATGTAAATTTATCGAAAAATAGGGAAATATACAAATGTTTCGAAAATAAAAAGCGAAATTATCTAAAATTCGGTTTCCGGAAAGCAAGGAGCATGCGAAATCGAATCCAAATAAAATTGTTTAGATTTCTCGGATTCCTGAATATGTTTAACAATCGATAGATGCTTTACGAAAAATCGAACTTGCTTGAATTTCTTGTTCAAACGTATTAATATCTACATATATGAGGAAGTGTGTGGTAGCCAGAAAAAAAAGAATCTCGATAAACCGAGACGCTTGTTGTCAATTGGTAGTGGTAGCAACACAAATTTTAGGCTCATCTAGAATTCGCACAATCACTTTTGGGTACGTCAAAATCTAATTGAAATTTTATTTCGGTTGGGGAAATGGTTTGATAAGCAAAGGACACTATAACCTCTCCAATTTTGTTTTTTCGATTTGTCTGAATATGCGCATCAAATGAGAAGCATGTTGTCTTGATCATTACCTGATGTTATGTTAAGGTTTTTTATATCAAATATACTTTTAAATTGCCACAACTCATTCTGCCTGTTGCATACTTTGTTTAAATCTAGCATACCCTTGTGCCCATAGTTATAGGGTATAACTATTATTGCACCTAAACATGTGTAAATTGAGCCCTTAAGCTGGTGAACGGAAAACACAAGAACAGAAAAAAAACAAATATCGAAAAGCGAATAATGCTACCAGCAATGCAGCATCCAATTTCATCTTGAAAAGGTCACATCTACCTATAGATCTATTAACATTGAGCTGCGAATACATTGCCACTTTGCAATGTATTTATAATTGCGAAACAATGCGAACAAAGTCTGAGCCGGATAAGATATCCTAAAGAGGTTAGAGTAACTCGGAACTGAAGCACAAAGGAAAATATTATTTATGTAAGAAGAAATTTTTGATTTTCTTTTGTGTTATGAGGAAATCATAACAATCATTGCGATTGTTTTTCTTTTTTATTTATCTTTTTCACAACAATAGATACAAGCTTTTGTATCAGTTCCCATTAACTTGGCAAACATTATCGGTGAGGTTCAGTTGCAAATGCCATAAGTAACAAGATTCGACAGGTTTTTGTTAGATCACTCGGTGAAGGGTGGAATTTCATGTGGTACGAACCGTTGTTCCCGTAGAGAACGGGTCACGTACCGGTGTATTTTTGTCGACCTCTGCTATAAAGTCTTTCGATGTTCTTTATTAAATTTACGAGGGGTATTCAAAAAGGAAGTTTCCCTAATTTTAAAATAAGTACAAAACAATTTTTGGGTTACTAAATGAATATTTATTAATTATTTGACTCACAAACTATTTTTCTACATAGTCACCTTCGACTTGAATTCATTTTTCGTATCTGTTATAGAGTTTATGCAAACCTTCTTTAAAAAAAGACGTGTCCTGTTTTTGGAGCCATAATTTGACAGATGTTTGGACTTCTTCGTTTGAAACAAAATGCTGCCCACTTGGTGCGAGATCCGGAGAGTAGGGTGGGTGATCGAAAATTTCCCATTTGAATTTTTCCAATAAAGTTCTCGTTTTTGAGCAGAATGAGGCCGTGCATTATCATGAAAGAGAAAGATTTTTTGGATAATTTTCCTGCACGTTTTCGTCTGATGGCATTTTTAAGCTTATTTAAAACTTCGCAGTAACGATCCGCATTGATTGTTGTACCAGGTTCCAAAAATCAACCAACAAAACACCTAACGCAATTCACAATTGGACACGTTTTGCAATGGTAGCTCCATGGTTGTTGTGTTTATACTGCTGAAAAAACTATTTTCGGTCACCAATACCAGTGCCGCTCTTATCGATAGACTCAACACTGATGTTGTGTTCAGTGCGAGGCCGCTAGATGGTGCACAAGAGAAACGCCAGTCTGGGAAACTTCCTTTTGAATACCCCTCGTAGTTTTGTGGATTTATCGATTAGTTTATGCTCATGTTCATGTTTATATGTGTATATACATATATACTACAGTGTCCAGTAAGGTGATATTTAGATTTGTAGTTTTTTTTTTTTTGGACGCTTGGACTGTCTTTGTTATCCATGTGTACGTGTACGCTTCGTTTTTGTAAGTTACAAAAAGTACATTTTTCGAATTTCACAATGACTAATGTGTATGAAACAATGCCTTCAGACTACATTGTCAAGATGAAACGCATAATAACTGGAGATGAGACTTGGATCTATACTTACGACCCTGAAACAAACCGTCCATCGAGCGAGTATCGTGTCAAAGGTTCCAGACTATCCCTTATTCGAAGCTTTTTTTTCTCAGTGTACACACAATAGGGATATACAACGATCACGACTTAATGCTAATTGAACACATAAAGAAATAGTTTGACCCAAACGCCATTACAGCTGTCGATAACAGGTAAGGAACCTTCTTCACACCCAAAGCCGTGCACATGGTGCATCACGGTTTCTAGTTTACCTAACGTTAAAAACTTCCTCTAGTCAAGAGTTCAAGATAAAGGTAATGCTATGACTATGTGGATAAAGAAAGGGCTGGCGCCAGCTGTTACACGACTCTTAAGCACTCTTTTTTTTTAAAGATAAATGTTAATCCAGCATGTATCCAAATTGAACACTAATTGGCTTGTCAAGATGATGCTTGGGAAAAATTATTTTTGTATTTATTTGGTCTATATATGCAAGTCAAAGTAGTGTATTAAGCAATTAACTAAGGAATCTTATACACAACCGATAGAAGCTGAAGGTGAATGGAGAAGTTGATATGGACGTGTCCATCTGCCTTTCTATCCGTAAGTATGGGCTAGATCTCAGAGTTGGTAAGAAACAACAAACATATAAACTCTCGGATTATATAATAGCAAAGAATATAGAACTACTGTTTTGCAATTAGTTCAGTTTGCGTGAGTTTCGTCCGAACGAAGGTATTCTCTGACACAAACTAAGTGAGAGATGCTGCTTGCGATACTCTTAGCCGTTTGAGTTCCGCATTGCTTTCGTTTTTGATTAGGTTTTTGGGCATATTGTCCACTGGGTTGTGCGATGCTAATATAGTAGGCTCATGTTCTCCTGGCCATACTTTCAAAGAATCTGCTGCACGCACCAAAATATCTCATTGCCGCTGGTCTTACATGTAAATCGCCGGCTGGATTGCCGGTCGACTGTGGAATTGTATCTCTCCTTATACCGCTCGATAATTCGGAGAAGTGTTTTCTCCATAATCGTAGTGCAACTTGCGCATTCATTTGTGCAGATTCTTCTGCAGGACATGTGTTTAAACAAAGACTAAATAAATACTAAGATGTCTATCGCGTATTCATCGTGTCTAAAAATATTAACTTGGCGTTTCGATGATGATGTAAGTTTCCAAAATTTTACTGAGTTCTTATATTGCAATGTTAACACATTACAGTAAGCTGTAAAATTAAAGATGTCAGGTACCGCCCCGACTGTATTACATTATTTGTTTATATTTGGTGTTTTTTATTTTATGTTTTTAATTATTTTTTTTAAGGTATACCATAAAACATTTCACGGCAAGACAATTAACTGTAAACCTTTATTGCTTTACTTACTCTCTCTAAGAGTAAAGAAATAAGGTATGTATAGGTATTAAGGTATACACGCATACCGATAGGGCTACCCAAGCTGATAAGGTCCAGGGGCATCGAAGGCCTCTATCTACCGTGAGTACAACGTGCGGCGCTTTGATCGGCCAACCAGTGCAAAGTAAGACTGTGAAGTAGGAACATCAGGGGGACCAAGAAAGAGCAGCGGCGGTCTCGGTATGGAAGGAGCTCCTTGCCAAATCAAAGGAAGTAGGGCCCCGGAGAAGAAGCGTTGGAGACCTTTCTTGGCGTCGACAACATTCCCACAAATAAAAGAACTGATGGCAAATAGGGTGGGGATTCTCTAAGCGCCAAACATCTGACGACACGACGAAGTCCTCGGAGAACATGCGAGCTAGACCAGAATGGTCTTGGGGTTAATCCTCAGAAATGCTACTGTTCACTAGGAAATATAAGATCTCTGAGTTTAAACTACCGTCGGTGAAAAAGATTTATTGAGGCCAAGTATTTAGGTTTTGGATTCCAAAATCTATTTGAAAAAAATTTCGGAATAAAGAATGAAAAGAGTGCTAGGTGCTTACTACACCTGTAAATCATTCAGTGGCTATACACAGCAATCTCACCTTAACAGCCATCAGAGGGTACAAAGGTGGCCTGTCTAGGTATCATCCCCACCTAAAGCGACAAAAAACCTCTTTTAAAGGATGATGACACAGGAGCAGTCATCTTCTCTGAAGAGCTTTCGACGAATCTTTCTTTCCGCTGCTCCGACTGGTGTAGCAATTTTTAAGCCGACATAGATATATGCAATAAGGCAATTGGCTAGATTTATAATAACGAGGGGTATAAGTGTGCCAGGAACGGTTCAGCACTGCCAGGTAATCTTGCGGATACGGATATAAATGCACCTTTACAGAACGTTGCATCTCAAATTGGGGGGACAGCCAGAGTTTCGGCGAAGAGAAACTAGGACACTCCATCCGGTTGTCGCATTTCCCCGAGCACTCTACCCACGATATAATCCAAAGCAAACGCCTGAGCTCCTGCGCTTTCATAATTGTTGTTAAATTGTTTAGTTTGTTTGTTGGTTGTACATTTTGAGGTATTATTTGTACCTATAATTGTTTTGGTGAGTTAGACAGTCGATTAATATGCATATGTTTTAGATTTAGAGGATTTAAGTTACCAAAAGGGCGTGATGTAGGTTGTAGATGACGAATTGGGTTTCATGTAGTGGAAATGATTGAGTTTAGTGTGACCTAGGCGAAGGCGTATCAATTTAATTTCATCTTACCTGATTAGAGTAGTTTTTTGAGAAATCTGATCAAATTTGTGTAATATTATTTTTTAATTTATTATTGATTTGATACCAGTTTGATGTGTTAAAGAAGTTTTGGTTTTTTTTTTTGTGTTATATAAATTTGTAATATATTTTTGAGTATCGGATAGGTCGGATTATTTGAGACAATGAGCGGGAATTTTTTGCCATGTTTTGCCCATATCATCAAATTTATTGCCTATTATTCCTTTATGCCCTGGAATCCGCATTAGCTTAAATTTTGTGTGATTTGTTGTAATTAGATTTCTAATGATGGAAGGGTAGAATGATTTGTTGTCAATATTGTTAATTGTATCTAAGGATGAAAGTGGGTCTGAGCAGATTAAAAATTTACCGGGATGAGTTTTAAGGAATTCTATTGCTTCAATGAATGCGATGACATCTGATGAAAAGACTAAAGATTATTCTGGGAGGATATCAAGCCCAATGATCTGATTTTTTGTTGTGATAGCGTAAGAAGTAATGTGATTGTATAGCTCTATTTAAAGGATTTATAATTGGAGAAGAACTGCATAAAATCTGTTTGATTCCATTCAAAAAACCAGGAATCGTTACTCTTATAATTTTTAAAATAAAAATCATCAAATAATTATTATGTGTTGGACTTTTTTCATAAAAATTGCATGATTATTCTTTTTTTTTTTGACTTAAAAAATATTTAATGCCAATTTTTATTTTAAAATTGCAAAATAATTTTGTTTGGGTGAACCCATATTCAGTTAGTGTTAACAAATTTGTGTTTTTAACCCCCGACGCAAAAAGAGGGGTGTTATAAGTTTAACGTGTCTGTCTGTCTATGGCATCCTAACTCCCGAACGCATGCAGTGATTTCAATTTAGTTTTTTTGTATTAAAGGTGACTTATGTGCAAGTGTTCCTAGACATGTTTGATGAAAATCGGTTGAGCCGTTTAAAAGTTGTGTGGAGTGAAAGTGGGGAGAATAACCGAATGTCTGCAAATATAGTCGGATGGGGTCTCAAATGAAACCACACTGAACTATAAAATATCGACGATTTCCCCCGACGCAAAA
>JBAMAX010003871.1:0-19262 GCA_037043745.1 Chymomyza amoena
ATCATTTACACAAACTTAGAAAAGATATTTAGACCTATTTTGAACTATGTACGAGATTTTTTTTTAATATATTGACATATCGGTTCAAAACAGACCTAATTTTTGAATAGTGAGAACCCAAAGTTGTCTTTTAATGTTTAAGATGCGGTTTATCATCCTAAGTATTAATATAAATATAAAGAATTTTTTTAAGGCACAGTTTTTTCGTTTAAATTGATTTTTTTAATGATTTTCCTAAAAAAAATCTACTAAAAATGAATTAGATTCCTGCGTCCCATAAAAATATTCAGCAACTTATTAATAAGCCAATAACTCGATATATTTTTTAACAATAAAAGATGATTTTTTTATGAAAATTGTACACGGTAGAATTAAAATTATTTTAAATTAAATTATTTTTTTAAGAATTCTCAAAGTTCTTAATATCGGGTTTTTCAATAGGGACGCTACAAAAGTAGACCGATAGTGACAGCAAACGACGCCGTATTTTTTCCAGTTCTCTTCATATTTCTCTTCAGTTAAGTTTGCCATCATGGAAAGATATACCATCCAACGAGTCGAAATTATTGAAATTTACTACCGAAACTCGAAGTCAGTGGCCTTAACCTTAAGAGCGTTACGTCCAATTTATGGTCGTCATAAGTGTCCTGCCAGACCAACAATTGAGCGTCTAGTGGAAACATTTGAATCCACAGGCACAGTACAAAATGTTCAGTTTTTCACATGTCGTTCTCCAGCGTTGGGCATCTTTGTGACGTCATCGTGGCGAATTTTGCGAAAAGATCTTGGCCTATATCCTTACAAGATCAAATTGACGCAAGAACTGAAGCCGCTTGAACACCAGAAGCGTCGTATGTTCGTGAATTGGGCTGAGCAACCTGATAATGATCCAGACTTTCATCGAAAAATCATCTTCAGCGATGACGCTCATTTCTGGCCACACAGCGAATGTCACAACCGATTTATTAAAAAACAATTTTGGTGAACGTGTTATCTCACAAAATGGCCAAATCGATTGGCCGCCTCGGTCCTGCGATTTGACGCCGTTAGACTATTTCCTGTGGGGCTACGTCAAGTCTATGGTCTATGCCAACAAGACAGCGACGATTGATGAACTTCGTACGAATATAGAACTTGAAATTGAAGCAGTATCGGCCGATTTATGCTTGAAAACCGTCGAAAATTGGGCTCAGCGTCTGGACTTCTGCAAGCGTGGCCATCGAATGTACTTTCACATAAAGAAAGAACCGTTTTTGTTTTATTTAAAGAACATTTTGTAGCGCTCTTATTGAAAACCCTTTATAAGTATTGGGACCTTGAATTAATTTACGGAAATTTTTTTAAATTTTCAACTATTTATTCTGAAATAATGGATAGAAAATTTAATGTTCAAAGTATTGTCCATCGCTAGCCAATACTTTTTCCCATTTTTCTGGTAATTTTCGGATTCCGACTCGGAAGAACGCCACGTCTTTTGAAGCTATCCTTGAATCGACCCAATTCTTGGTACTTTCACATGAAATGAACCGCTGGTCAGTCAATGCAAGCGCCATCGATCGAAATAGGTAGTAATCGGATGGGACGATGTTAAGAGAGTACGGCGGGTGAGGCAGCACCTCCCATTTTAACGTTTCCAAATAAGCTTCACGACGGCCTAGCATAGCCATGTTGGAAAATAACTTTATCATGTCTTTGTTCATATTCTGGCAGTTTTTCTCTGAGAACATGCCACAAACGCATCAATTGGAGTCGGTATCGGACCCCTGTGATCATTTCATTCGGTTTCAGCAATTCATAATAGATAACACCACTTTGGTCTCACGAAACACAGAGCATGAGCTTAGATCGATGAATATTTGGCTTTGCCGTTGATGTTGATGGCTTGTCGGGCTTATATTATATATAATTCCTCTAACTCCGACCGATTTTTTGCAAGTTGTTTGAGGCTATTCCAGTCTGTATGGTAGTCCCGAAGGTCAGAATTCACCATGCGACACCAAGAGGTTGTTGGTCTCCCACGGCTTCTTGCGCCTTGCGGGTTCCATGAAAGCGAAGCTCTACAGATTTCGCAGGTGCCTTTGCGAAGGGTGTGCCCAATCCACCCGAAACGGCGGCATTTGATTATTAGTTCAATAGGAAGCTCATTTGTGGCTTTCAGTAATTCCGCATTAGAAATGGTGCGTGGCCACCAAATCCTTAAGATTTTACGCAAGCATGAGTTGACAAAGGTTTACAGTTTCCGGTTTTCAAAACCGATGTAAGCGACCAGGACTCGCAAGCATATAACAGGACGGATTTTACGTTGGAGTTAAAAATCCGAAGTTTCGTCTTGACCGATATCGCGTTAGATGACCAGATGTTGTTTAGTAGTGCGAAGGCACCGCGGGCTTTGTTTATACGGTTGGCGATTGCAGCGGATGAACCGCCTGCTGCAGTTATTTTGCTGCCAAGGTAGCAAAAATCCTGTTGAAGATTGAGTCCTTTCCCATACACTGTGAAACTTGGGACGTTATTATCGTCGCAGTTCGAGATAAATTCAGTCTTGTTAACGTTTATTTTCAAGCCGACCTCGCCTGCGCGAGCGCTGAGCTGGTCCAGGTTCAACTGCAGGTCCGACCTTTTGACGGCAAGGAGGGCGATGTCGTCGGCGTATGCTAGTTCTTCAAGATGTTCGTTAAAATTCCAGGGTACACCATGTTTTCCTGTTAACGCTTTGTTCAACACGTCGTCGAGAACAATAAGGAACAACAGCGGAGACATGAGGCAACCCTGCTTTACGCCGGTTTTGGGGCAAATCGGGTCGGATAGTTGTTTGTTGTGTAAAACTCTGCATTCAAACCCATCATAGTGAGCTTTGATGATGTTAACAAGTTTACTCGGGACACCTCTGGCGTAAAGCGAGTTCCAGATACAAACTCTGCTTATGCTGTCAAACGCGGTGCTGAAATACAACAAAGCAGGCATGAGCATTGGACTGCCATTCATTTAGTTGCTCCATGATGATACGGAGGGTGACAATATGGTCAACACAAGATCTATTTGATCGGGCTTACCCCATGACTTTTTGCGCTTGGGATTGCCGTAATGGATCCACTTTTCATCGCCAGTAACAATACGATGCAAAAAACTTATCCCTTTCTGTCGTTAAAGCAGCTGTTCACATGAGAAAACGTCTCTCGGCTTCAACGCATATGGAACCCAATTTCATTGCTTTTGTATCATTTCCAAGGCCTTTAAAAGTTTGGAAACGGTTGATTCATCGACATTTAATGTTTCTGCCAATATTTTGAGCATTTGACACGAATCTTCATCGAGTAATGTATCCAATTCTTCATCCTCAAACTTTTTCGGCTGCCCCGGACGTTTTTTGGCTTTTGCATCAAAATCAGCACTTTTAAAGCGTTGAAACCAAACAAAACCAGATGTTCTTGATAGAGAATATTTCCCATAAACTTCCACGAGCAAATGAGGACTTTCGGGGGCGGTTTTCTTTGCGAAAAAGTGACCCAACAAAACTTCCCGCAAATGCTGTTTTTTACTCCAATTTTTAAAATATTCCATCAAAAAAAAAATTTGATATGCACAAACGACATAATTTTCCGATTTGATTCTGACAGCTATTAAATGTATCTTTCAAACGACGTATGTGTCATTAATATTTTTCCAGTGTATATATCAATGACGACATCTATTGTTGGAATCCGGAAAATTATTCAAAGTCCCAATATTTCAAAAATGATTTCAACCTAAAATCGAGTTTGTAAATTAAAATTAAATTAAAAATTAAAATTGGCTTTCACTCACTTAGAATTAAATTTTGAAACTTAATGTGATCTTTTAAAAATATTTCTTTCTTTTAAATCGCCAGTGAGTTGGTGTATGAGTAAAGTTAGCAGGGCGCAGAGCCCCCTTTCTATAATATAAACGAATTACAAAAAAACTGTGCCAAAAGTTAATTTTTTCTATTTTGTTACTTAGGATGACAAACCGTCTCAAAAAAGCATAGTTACAACTTTAGATGACAAATTTGTATAATCAAGAGTTATGTATTTTCCATATTATTATAGACATTATTGTAAAATATTCGTGTAGAAAGCATTCCCTGTTCAGATATGCATTTGGAAAAACAACTTTTAAACAGTTAGAGGGCTATTTATGTATCCTTTCTAGGCTAAATTTAGTAGTCTTAAGAGTTGCTCACACATACATACATATTTTTTTTACTACTAGGTTTGCCTTAGAACTCGTTATTGTTTGCCATTATGTATATCGTATAGCCGTAGCTTCTCCTCCTCCGCACAATCTACGAATCATTTGTTTACTTTCCCATTGATTTAATTGAGTATAAATCTAATCATAGCCTAAACAGAAACACTCACATACAAATTGAATAGCCCCCGGCCCTGGCATCGGCCACAACGCTCAAGTTTTATCCTCAGCCACTTTGGTACCGCTAATTGAGCTGTTGACGTGACCGCAGCTTTGCTGCCGCCGCCACTGGCAGCATGTGCTCCTCCGCCTGGCTGTGTTTGTGCTGGGTTTGCATGCACTGAAGCTGCTGCCTGCGAATGGCTGACCCGTAGCTGGAGGCGACGCCGCCATACTGCTTGCTCTGCTTGCTGCTGTTGACTCCCGCGGCGCTGATGGTTTGTTGACTTTGTTTCGGTCGGGATTGTAAATTGGCATATTTCTGGCTAGCAGAAATTTAATAATCCACAAAAGTGTCAAAAGTGTTGAAACATTTCGCCATTGCAAATAGCCTCGGCTGCCAATTAACGTATTCCAGCTGACACTGCCGGATTTTATGGCCGATGCGGAGTACTCACCTAGTGGGAAAGGGGGTAAAAGAGGTGACAACATAAGAGCATTGATATTGAGTGGGTATAAATTATGGATGCCATATGGCAATGAGCGGGTACCCGCATATTTGCTTTATATACAAATTATGGAAAAAGAAACAACAGCCAAATTAAGGATAAAGTGCGTTGATGAGGCAATAATTGACGATAGTTGTTAAAATTTATATACGTATAAAGTTTAAAGCTTTTGTGCCTATTTGAGCATATAAATTTTGGATACCCTGTATTTTACGTAGAAGTGTGCATTAAGTGCGTAGTACCAAAAACTGTAAATAATACTTAAAAGGGAACGGGTTAGATCTCTCAATCTCTACATACATAATTATAATGATCAGGGCGAGAACATGATTTCTTCTGTTTTTATTACCAAAATTCTTATCATAATTTCGTGTAGCGATTAAGCTACGTGCAGCTGAACACCTGGATATTGGAGTTCCCAAGAACTTGAGGCACAAAGATTTATTAACTGAAGCGGGTCAAGTTTGCACTTGTATATTATTGTATATGTTTTTTATTTCAGGAAATGTAATGTCAAAACTTTTTTCGCATAAAGATGAGTTTTGGAACAAAACATTTGTTTTACTAAGCTAAACATTTTAGCCTATAATCGTAAATTTCCCAAAAATTTCCCAAAATACTTGATCCAGACGATTGAGTATCAAAATTTCACAATTATCAACGACTAAGCATAACGAACGGATTCAATAAATATTTATATAAGATTATTAAAAAAAAAATACGTTTTAAATGTATGTAAATATTTCGAATAAAACCATTAAAAATACTTCTTTATATAATTAAACAATAAACTTATAATGCCTCTTAAAAGTTTTAAATTGAATTTGCTTGAATCAGTTGTGACTTATAAGCAATAGACAGATTTAAAATGTCAAAAATTAAAGATAAATTGGTTGTGAAAGCTTAATATTTGTTTTTAAAAGGAAAAAAGATGGCGGGGACCCCTTAAAATACTTAATTTTTTATTAGGATGATTAAGGAAGTTGATATGTTCTACCCAAATTTGTCCTTAATAAGTCTATAGGGCTACCAAACCCTGTATCTGACAATGCCCTTTTTATACCCTGTACTAAAAAGTACAAAGTGATTACAAGATTTGTGCAATGTTTGTAAGGGATAGAAGGAGGCGCGGCAGACCCCAAGTTTTTTATACCAAAATGCTTGTCATAACCTCGGGTAGAGAATGAGCCATGTCCTTCCGTCCTTACGTTCGTCCGTTCGAATGAACACCTGGATCTTGGAGACTAGAAGAGCTGGAAACACCCAACTTTACCAGCTGGTGCACATATTTCATGAGAAGATGAAGCTTGTTGAATCATGTCAATATCTTCACCCGCTCCCTCCAGTAGATTTTCGCGGTTTTGGCAAAACCGTTTAATATTTTCGTATGAAATTTAACAGAGTGATGCCTTATGGTTCCAAGCAGCTGGGTGTCAAAAAATCGGACAAATACATCAAAAGCTATAGTTAAAAATATAAAAACTACTTCAATATTTGACTCTACCTAATTATGGTTACAAGTGACTTCGAATTACAATTTTTGGTAAGCTGATTCATGTGGCTCTAATGAACATATTCACATCCAAATTTTATAGATGCGGACCCGCCATCCCACGCAATCGATTTGCTGTATTTTCTCGCACACCCTTTAACATATGAACTTGAAACTTACCCATATACTTAAAATTTTTTGATGTTACTTTTGAGTTGTATGACAATCGGTAAAAATTTTCGGAACTTATGGGTATAAATATCGAATTTCACAAAAAAAAAATTTAATTCCAATTAAAAAGTTCCTTAGTTATGTTCCTACTAAGATATGCAGAAAAAATGTTTTCCCGCATCTAAAGGCCAACTCAATGCGTTTCTCTACCCCCGAATAAAAGGCTAACATTCTTGATCAGACTTTTAGTCAAAATCATACACTTTCTAATGATCTCAGCGACCCAACCACAATTGCTGAGTCCTCCACAGCTTTACTATGCCAACATCTCTGAGATAAAAGTAATTATCAAAGATCTCTAGGCCAGAAAATCTCCAGGATTGAACAGCATTGAAAATATTTGTCTTAAAGCACTTCGCCGAAATGGAGTGAAATACTTAAGTCAGATTATCAATGAATGCCTTCGACATTGTTACTTTCCCAAGCTATGGAAAAATCTAAGGTCATTCCCATAAATAAAGCCAATAAGCCATCAGAACTCCCTGCTTCCTTTCGGCCCATAAGATTGCTGTCAGCTGTAAGCAAAATTCTTGAAAGGGTAATTGAAAGAAGGCTTGTCAGTTTTATTGATGAGGTCATACATCCCCTACTCACAAATAAAAATAATATTAAATCCAATCTAGCTAGATCAAGATCCTCTGGAATGGTCCTTCTGGTTATAAAAGCAGCATTTGATTCTGTGTGGCACTAAGGGCTTAAAATGAATCTGTTAGAATTTCCCCTAGAGCTGCCAAAAATTAAAAAAACAAAAAAAAAAAGAGTTTCCTTGCAAATCCGTCTTTCGCAGTTCATTTGAATGAAGTGCAATCTCAAAAGTACGACATATGCCCATGGGTCATGCATATCCCCAATTTTGTACAACATTTACACTTCCGATTTTCCACATCTCAAAGAGGGCACATCATCCATTTTGCCGATGATACAGCAATTACACTGTCCTACAAAATCAAAAAAATAAAAGAACTTTTCAAGTGACCTAGTGTACGTTGTAGGTCTTGACGAGTAGATCACGATAGTGTGTTTCAAAATTGTCTAACACCCCCAAAATCGCAAGTTATTGCTTAAAAACCGTTTTTCGGGTACTGCGATCACTCCCACAATCATAACGTCGCCATTTTTGAACTGATTTTCGATTGCTTTACGGTTTTGGAAAGAAGAAGATTCAAGCTTTAAGATGATATACACTTGTTTATACTTTATACAAAGCAACTACGAGATTTTTTAAAAGTTATCTAAGATTTACACTTTTATTCGTTTTTCACACTTTGAAGTCATTTTTATATAACATTTTGTTAAAACACCTTTACTTTTTTACATTTATTCTTAAAGAAATATTTATTCTGAGTAAGAAAAGTCATGGTTTATCAAAATCGGTCGATAAATTTTTAAGTTACGACGCTTATTGTAAACAAGAAAATTAAATTTTCATCAACAAAATAAAATGTTTTATATGAATAATTCGTTTGTTCATTAAGATATCCTAACCTTCTTCTTTCCAAAACCGTAAAGCAATCGAAAATCGGTTCAAAAATGGCGACGTTGTGATTGTGGGAGTGATCGCAGTACCCGAAAAACGTTCTTGTTAATGCTGACCTAACCCAAGCTATATTCTTTTCAAGAAAACGCAAAAATATTTACCTCCCGACTAGCCATATCAAGTTGAATCTAGTTGATGTGAACTGGGAAAGTAATGTAAAATATTTGGGACTCATTTTGGACACTAAGTTAACCTTTAAAGACCATATTGACTACGTCATCGAAAAAATCAATATATTAATTCGCTTATTGTACCCTCTCATAAATACAAATTCTCGTCTCAATTTAGAAAACAAAATGTATCTATACAGATCAATTTTTCAAGCAGTGTTATAAATGTCACGCTAATAGAATCCAAGTTATACAAAACAAACTGTTAAAAATGATTTTAAGCCTTTCTTGGTATCACTCCACTAGTCAAAAATTGAATTTGTTTCAGAGAGGGTCAATCGTCTATTCATGTTTCTTTTTTTGTAAATTTTTCCCCGCCTCTTAAGACTCTAATATATATCCATTATCATTTAATAACTCTGTAGAAAAGGTATATATTTTAGACAGAACTCTGAATTTGAAAAATTTAAATGCACATGTATTCATAACGTCTAAGTTTTTTGTGTGAATAAATTGAATTGAATAGAAAATATCACTCACCTACATCCACTAATAAGCAGCAACTGCCACCACTAAATGCAAAAAGGTTCAGAACCAAACTAAATGACTTAACTGCTTTTAAAGTCTTAATTGCCTAATTCTAGCTCATTTGAATATCACTCAATGCAGTTGCAGCTGCGCAGCTGCCATATTTAAATTCTCTCCAAATGCACTCAAGTTGTTTGTGTCATTTTTTGCCAATTTGCTTTCTCTCAAGAATTTGGCTGAGCTTTTTTATTCATGCGCATGCTCGTTGCACTCATTACTCAATCGATGCGTTTAGTCTTTCGTGTTAAGTCGAAGTGCGTGGGCGGTTTCGGTTTCGGTTTCGTGCGCGTCTAAGTAAATATGCAGTGCGTGTGTGTGAGTGCAAGTGTGTGTTGGTGATATATGTATATGTATTAACAGGTGCATAGTGCAAGCTGTTTTGATTTTTATTTAATCAAATGCCGGCGGCAAAGCTGTTATATATTTCATGTATATAAGTGTAAAGTTCAATATATATATTCTTTTTTTTATGTTTTTTATGTGTTTGTGTAACAAATTGTAGGCAATTGCGTGGTATCGTTTAATGCGTTTCGTTTAGTTTTCGATTCGTGAGAGCAAAAAATCGTATGTATACACTGCTGGTCATGGGTTAGACGCACGCTTACTTGCAACAAATTTGTATATTATCTTTAATTTTAATGATGATTGAAAAAATGTTGAAACACAAAAACCTTGGTTATTTAACGATGCTTCAAGTATAATTTTCAAATGTTCATAAAAAGCTACCAAAATTTAGTTTTTCAAACATTTTCTTATTACTATTTAAAATAAGGCACGTTATTCTAGGTCAATAGAATAGAAGCACTTAGAATCATTAATTTTTTGGAAGAGATTAACTTATTTCTAACTTCAATTTATAGTTGGTGTTATTATTTGAGTTATCAGAAACAAAGAAAAAATAAATTCAGTAATGAACAATGCCTCCTTTGTTACTAATAACTTCCTATATCCGGTCCTTCATAGATTGATACAGGGAATCTATGTAGGACAGGGAAATCTCGCTCCAAGCACGCTTAATAGCTGCAGTTAATGTTTCCTTATCTTCGTATGGCTTTCCCCCTTCGTATACCTTCCGCGTGAGCCAGCCCCAAACATTTTCAATTACGTTAAGATCTAGAGCATAAGGTGGCCAAGTCATGATATTTTAGTTTTGACTCAAAAAAAACGGCTTTACTACGCGATCGTTATGAATAGGAGCATTATCTTGTGAAAAATCCATGGAATTAGTCCGAATAGATTATTTTATTTTGAAAATACGAACTCCAACAATGTTTTGAAGCGCTCGGCGTTCATCTTTTGATCGATAAAAATAAAGTCAATTGCTCCATAAAACGTGATGGCACCCCACACTATGACTCTACCATCTAGGCTATGATAGCGACTTAAATATAATTCACTTCTTCGTAAATCGTGATAATAGTATTAGAAACCATCATGGCCATCTAAATTAAAACGTTTTTCATCAGTAAAAACAGCCAAACGCTAATCATTAAGTCGAGTGTCAGATTGAACAGTCCACGTCATATTTTCTGTCGCAAATTAAAGCCGATTTTCTTTGCGTATACCTTTCAGAGGTGATTTTTTCTTAATTTTTAGACGCTTTAGATGTACAACATTTCTTATTGCGCACTGAATAGTTGAAAGGCTTGCTTTAACTTTGGCTAATTCCTAAATCTGAGCTGCCGACTTGGTCGAATTGGAAGCAATTCTAATAATGCTTGCTTAGTTAGTGCTTTTTCTTTCTCTTTGAAGTGTGTTCCATATGCGTCTGGATCCTTTAAATATCTATCAACAATTCTGGAACTGGGCTTTATCCCTTTGGGAATGTTTCGATTGGATAGTCCTTGCTGGTGAAAGAAGTCTTTTTTTCACATTCAATTAAGCTGATAACAGTAGCTCTTCCCATTTTTGGTTTAAATATTCCTCGAAAACAATTGATTTATTTTCAGTATTTTTTCAATCAAAACGATTGTTTTTCACTCCACAAGACTGAAATATGTTAAGTGCGTCTATTTGAATGACCAACTGAAACCCCACATAATTGCACAGACATTTCTAGAGTCTTCGATTGCACAGTTATTTTTTCGCACATTAACCAACTATTGGCAAATATTTTTCGAACAAGATTCGAACTTTGATGGGAGAAACATTTTGGACAGTTAGAACATGCGTGATTGTAAATAAAGTAGTTTATTTCAAAAAAGCGTTGGTGCGTCTAACCTAAGACCAGCAGTATATAAAGTGGGGCAATTAAAGGTAAGTCACTACTTTTAAGTATATACGGCATTTTAATTGATTTATAAAATGTCCAAAAGCCATCTTCAGTGCATTTAATAAAGAAGCTGACGAAAATCAAATCCAATCATTAGTTAAAAACTTGCAGCAAATTTTTGTATGCATAATTTAAAAACCCAAAAACTTGTTTTTGATTGATATATTTTTTTAATTTATGCTAATTTTTTTAAAAAAAGTGATTGATTTTGTTTTCAAAATTAGTGTTTTTTTAAATTTTGTAATATAAGAAAATTTTTGTCTTTAAAAATTGTTCTTAATTGTTATTTGGGGGGATATCACCAAGGGATGGTTCAAGTAGTCAAATTCCTGGCACAGTTTCAATAGGCTTTCTAGTACAGCTGGGCTCAATCTTCAATTTTCGAGAATCGATCTTTTCGACCGATTTACACCAAAAAATCGATTTAATCGATTAATCGTAATCAAAATCGGAAAAAAAGCACTTAAATTAAAAATTAACGAAAAAAATTTGATACCTGATAAAAAAAACATAAAAATACGCAAATGCGCCCTCTGGCAATTTTCAAAATTAGAAATAGAAGGGAAAAATGGATTCCTTGATCCCGAAAGCCCCCATTTGGCTAAAGGAAATTATAACGTTTTTTGGTCTTGTAAATAAAAGGTCTAAGTCGTTTTTTTAATATTCTGGAAAAAAAAATAATTTTTATAAAGGTTGGCGACTCTTTTCCGCCCCAAACCGGTTTTCTGCGTCTGCAAATTGAACCATCATAATGTAAATAAAAGCTCGATGCTAAATAAACAAGAATCGGCTTAATGTCAGAAAAAAAGAATCGACTATGTTGACTTTAAATCGAATCGATGCCCAGCTCTCATTCCTAGGTATGGAAAAACAACGATAAAAAAATAATAAAAATAAAAAATATTTTGCAATTAATAAAAAAAAGAAAATGATACTAATACAATATGTTATTTCATAAATTTATTTTCCCATTGGACCGATCTGTCAAAAAACATGTTTCCTGCGAAATTCAACAGAATTTTGTTTGTTCATAGAAATATCGGAACAACATTTGTTCGGAAGAATTTTTGTTGAGTCCTTAAGCACAGTTGTTTAAGATTATGAAAAAATAACTTGAACTTGAACAAGAATTTATAGAAACCAACGATAGAAATGTCATTCAGCAAAAGTGATTCATATTTCAAAATTGATCAAGGATACCCAATGGAGCAGTTCAAGATGACTCGAAATACAAAAAGTGACTGGGCTTAAAAACCATTCGAAGCGGAGGAAATTTTAAGAAGTATTTCAATAAATGACATGAAATGGATTGTGCGAATCAGATAAAGATAAACCAAATTGTAGAGAAAAAATAGACGCATATTGTGATTTATTCATGTTAGTGTGAAAAATGTACAAAATCCTACAAAAGCTTAATATGTACAATTTTCAACTCCACTTGCCAATAAACTATAGCAATATTTGACTTTTCGTAATTTTGGTAATAAGTGACCCGAATCACAATTTTTGGCAAGCTCAATAATGTGGCTCTAATGAACAAATCCACATTCAAATATTAACGAAATCCGTTGAAATTTACGGAACTTATAGGCATAAATATCGTTCAAGAAAAAAAATTAAAAAATTTTTATCGAAAAGTTATTAGAATGAATGTAAAGGATTAACATTTTCTTAAAAAAAAAGAAAGGTATAGGGTATTAAATTATCGGGGACCGCCTCAACTGCATTATTATAAGATTTATTTCTGTCAAAACTATTTTCGCATAAAGATGACTTTTGGAACAAAACATTTGTTTCACTAAGCTAAAAATTTTAGACTAGAATCGTAAATTTCCATACCAAATATAATAGATTTTTCTAGTTTAAGTATAAAAACTTTGCAATTATCAACGACTAAGCATAACAAACGGAATCAATAAATATTTATATAACATAATACCCATAGATGTGTCAGAAACCATTTAAAACACATTTTTATACAATTAAAAAATAAATATTAATTTTCGCCTAAAATAGTTTCTTATTATATTTACTTGAATCAGTTGTGAATCATAAGCAAGTGAGATTTTAAATATCACCAAAATTAAAGATAAAGTGCTTGTGATAGCTTAAAATTTGTTTTTAATAGGAAAAAAGAAGGCGGGGACCCTGTAAAATACTTAATTTTTTATTAGGATGACTAGAGATGTTGATATATCGTAACCAAATTTGTCCTTTATAAGTCTATAGAGTTACCAAACTCTTTAAACGACCTTGCCCTTTTTATATTCTTCATTTTTATTTTTTTTTATTTTACAAGTTGTCTTTTTTATTTGTACTTTTTTTTAAGTTTTGCAAAAAATCAGAAATTTCTTTATATAATACAAAAGTTTTACATAAAGTTTGCGGGTCTAGTTTTTCGAAAACGTCAAATTTAAACACTAACACAAATTTGTATTATTTTTTCTTCATTTTTACTTACAAACTGTCTTTATTAAACAATAAGTAAATTTACTAAATAATAATTAAACATAATTTTTATACCCTGTACCGTATGGTATACAGGGTATATTAAGTTTGTGCAAGCCGAAAATGTATGTAACATATAGAAGGAGACGTCGGAGACACCCCAATGTTACCTAAAATATGATCAGGGTGAATAGAGAAGTCGATATACCCATGTCCGTCTGTCTGTCTGTCCGTCCGTCCGTCTGTCCGTCCGTCCGTGTGAACGCCTAGATCTCAGAGATGGTAAGAGCTAGAGTTACAAACTTTCACATTAGATCCCATATTATTCCATAGGAGGCAAGTTTATTTTATTTTTTTGATATCGGGGATAAATTATATAGCTCCCATGGGGGTGTTTGAGACGACCTCGACAAAAAAAAGCGTTTTAGATGAATAATTCGTTTGTTTATGAAGATATCGTAACGTAATTTTCCCAATCACTGTACCAAATTTGATCAAAATCGGTTGACTATATCATATAGCTCCCATAGGTCCGAACTTCCAAAAAATCGATTTTTTTACAAAATTTGCTGTGTTTCGTTTGTTTGTTAAGATATTGGGATCAAATTTGACATTCGTGAGTATTTTATAGTTCCTAAGCACTGTACCAAATTTAATCCAAATCGTTTGACTAGATCATATAGCTCCCATAGGACCAATCGGTCCAAAAACACGTTTTTTATACAAAATTCGATGTGTTTTGTTTGTTTGTAAAGATATTTGAAATAAATTTGGCATTCATATCTTTTTTAAGGTATTTTAGCACTGTGTCAAATTTTATTGAAATCGGTTGACTATATCATATAGCTCCCATAGGAACGATCGGTCAAAAAAAATTTTGCTTAAAATTCTTCTGTTTTTTGTGAAGGAACCGGATTTTATTGCAAGCTAGTGGTACAGGGTATCCAAAGTCGTCCGCGCCCGACTTTACGTACGCCATTTTTTTTATTTTTACTTTTTTAAAGTTTTTCAAAAAATCAGAAATGTCTTTATATAATACAAAAGCTTTAAATTTAAACACTAACAAAAATTTGTATTATTTTTCTTCATTTCTATTAACAATCTGTCTTTATTAAACAATAAGTAAATTTACTAAATAATAATAAAACATATTTTTTTTTAAAGTTTATATCAAAAAATAACTAGCAAAATGCTTAAAATGATGAAAATTGCTGCATTTTCAATCAATTTTATAAAAATGGCCAACCAATGCATATAACGATTAAATAAATAAGTTTTACAGAGATATGTATACAAAGGATATTTTATAATTAAATATTCCTATAGCAAAATTGAACATCAAACAAATGCATTAAAAATGCAAATACAGCCATTGTACATATATATTATAATATATGATGTATTATGTACGGGAGACAAAACAAATATTTCAAATAAGTGTAAACAATTTGAAAATGAACTGAACAAAGCGAATAAATTCAGTTTATTTTAACTTATTTGTGTACAAATATTTTTCACGGAGCTGTGGTAAAGCAAAAACTTTTAATATAACCATAGATAGACTATGTTCGTCGAATCGACTAACATATTTTTTTTTTTTATAATTATCTCATTTGCTTTAGTGCTCTTGTTCTTAAAATATTTTGAATTTCAGATTTTTAAGGATTTGGGGTCGTCAAAACAACGATGGTATGGATTAGTGGGATTTTTTTTTTTTGCATCAGATGCGATCTTTCGACTGCGTTTCTTTTCGTTTAGGCTTAGAAACCTCACTAGCAGATTGATTATAAACTTTCTAAGTCTACTCAATAGTAGAATTTCTCCGAAGGAAAAATTGATTTTAGAGATAATAAGATAATATATTGGGGATAGTAATAGAGATAATCCTGAAAGCTGTATAATCCTATGTACGAGGGTGGATTGATAAGCTTCCGGCCTGACCAAGAGATGGCGCCACTAGGCCTATCTTGAGGTGGCGCTCTATAGTACCATCCTTAGATAGCTTGTAGCTATAGTTTCAGCCCGATCGCCATGTTAGTTTAGATTTGAGAGCACACTGAACAAGACGCCACTGTGTTTTTCTTGAAAATTCGAAATTCGAAAAATCATTTCTACCGCCAATTTGACGTTGTATAAGCGTAATCCAAGCGAATTTTTGCGTCGATTCATAACCGGTGACGAAACTTGGGTCCACCACTACACTCCTGAAACCAAAGAACAGTCTAAACAGTGGATTGGACCAGGGGAACCAACTCCAAAGAAGGCAAAAACTATTTTTTTAGCGAACAAGGTTATGGCTACTGTTTTTTGGGATGCAAGAGGTATTATATACATTGATTACCTTGAAAAGGGTAAAACTATCACTGGTCAATAATACGCAGACTTATTGCAACGTTTGAGCCACGAGGTGAAAATTAAACGACCTCATCTGGCGCAGAAAAGAATCTTGTTTCATCACGATAACGCACCAGCGCACAAGTCAATCGTTTCGATGGCTAAAATCAACTATCTGAAGTTTGAATTGATGCCGCACCCTCCCTACTCTGCAGACCTAGCCCCGAGTGACTATTATCTGTTTCCTAACCTCAAAAAATGGTTTGGCGGTAAAGAGATTTGGCGGAAAATGAAAAAGTAATCGAAGCTGTAAATGGGTATTTTGATGAGCTTGAGGAATCAGTCTATAGAGATGGCATTACTAGACTAGAACACCGCTATGAGAAATGTATCAGCCTTGGAGGAGATTATGTTGAGAAATAAAAATGAAAAAATTCTTAAAAACGTTGTTTTTCTTGGTCAGGCCGGAAACTTATCAATCCACCCTCGTATAATACCTATGAGCTGGAAAACTATAAAATATTGCTAACAAGTTATTTGGCCTTTCAGGCCCGCTGTTGCCTATAGCCAATTTTTTCCTAAAACTATTTGTGCCTATAGTAACATAATTCTGAGGTCAAATGTTTTCTAAATTGTCACAATTTAATTCGGGCCTGAAAGGGTTAAGACGATTGTCACGCCTCTATATTAATTTCATTCCAAAAAATATTTTCGAGAAAACTGTGAAAATGGGTTAAAAAATATTCCAAAATGTTTGTAGCAAATAAAAAGATTATTACTCTTTTATAAAATTAGCCTAATATTAAAATCAATTTGTGCCTAAGGGGCGACAAAAACACAAATTTTACTCGGTGATAAAAAACTCTGTGCTAATTAACCAACCCATATAAACTTTATTCTCTGGTATTTGTACACATAAACTCTTTTATGGATTAAAGTGAGCATTATTATTTCAAAGAACCCTTAGGCTCTTTTTATTCATAAAGCAAATAATTATGAATAAACAAAATTTTTTCAAAGAAAAATATAAGGTCAATGAAAAACTCTTTGAACAAAACAAGACCTTCAGTGCATATTAAATTTAATGCGACTTTGCCTTTTCTACATTTAAAGTATATGATCTATTTGTCAACATTTTATTTAATTATATTACCCATACCATATATGAGTATATATTGATAATTATAAAACCAATTCAGTAGGGTGGCACTGTACTAATATAAAAGAACAAAAAAATACATTAAAAATTAAATATGTTTGATACAAAGTGCGGTTAAGTTCATTACGCAAATTAATTAACTATTTTAAAGCAGCGCAAAAAAATGTGGTAAATGTTAAAGCTAAGTAGACTTGAATTATGTACCATAAAATATTTGTTAAAATATGTTGAAAATAATGCATTTATGACCAAATATATTTATTGTGTATCTACATATAAAAATAAAATTAAGACTTATGTATGTTAAGGTATCGAAGAATATAAGAGATACCTATGCTGCCAGAGCTTACAAATAACACTGTCCTACAAAATTGAAAAAAATCAAAGAACTTTTCAAGTGACCTAGTGTACGTTGTAGATCTTGACGAGTAGATCACGATAGTGTTTTTCAAAATTGTCTAACACCCCCAAAATCGGAAGTTATCGCTTAAAAACCGTTTTTCGGGTACTGCAATCACGCCCACTATCACAACGTCGCCATTTTTCAACTGATTTTCGATTGCTTTACGGCTTTGGAAAGAAGAAGATTCAAGCTTTAAGATGATATACACTTGTTTATACTTTATACAAAGCAACTACGAAATTTTTTAAAAGTTATCTCAAGATTTACACTTCTTTTATTCGATTTTCACACTTTGAAGTCATTTTTGTATAACATTTTGTTAAAACACCTTTACTTTTTTACATTTAATCTTAAAGAAATATTAATTCCAAGTAAGAAAAGTCATGGTTTATGGCGAAATCGGTCGAGGAATGTTTAAGTTACGACGCTTATTGTAAACAAGGAAATTAAAATTCCATCGACAAAAAAAGTTTTAGATGGATAATTCGTTTGTTCATGAAGATATCGTAACCAAAATTTGGAATAATATGCTATAAGAACAATAAAAAACTTACAAGTGCCAAATTTGGTCGCAATATTTTAAAAAACAAACGAAATACAACAAATGGGAGCTAGTAGTGGATTGAGTCAACCGATTTTGTCTCAAATTTGGCGTTTTGAAATTTTTTAGAGCACTTAAGCAATGTGCCAAATTTCAACAAAATCGGTTGACTATAATCGATAATAGGCTCCCAGGTAGGAACGATCGGTCAAAAAATCGATTTTTTAACAAAATTTGTTGATTTTTCGTTTGTTTTTTTAAAATATTGCGACCAAATTTGGCACTTGTAAGTTTTTTATTGTTCTTAAGCATTATTCAAACATTTGGTCACGATATCTTCATGAACAAACGAATTATCCATCTAAAACTTTTTTTTGTCGATGGAAATTTTTAATTTCCACTGTTTACAATAAGCGTCGTAACTTAAACATTTATCGACCGATTTTATTAAATTCCATGACTTTTCTGATCTCGGAATTAATATTTCTTGAGAATTAAACGTAAAAAAAGCAAAGGTGTTTTAACAAAATGTTATATAAAAAACGACTTCAAAGAATATGAAAATCGAATAAAAAAAGTGCAAAAATCTTAGATTAACTTTTAAAAAAATCTCGTAGTTGCTTTTGTGCAAAGCATAAGCAAGCGTATATCATCTTAAAGCTTGAATCTTCTTCTTTCCAAAGCCGTAAAGCAATCGAAAATCGGTTGAAAAATGGCGACGTTGTGATAGTGGGAGTGATCGCAGTACCCGAAGAACGGTTTTTATGCATAGCCTCCGATTTTGGGGTGTTGACATTTTGAAACACACTATCGTGATCTACTCGTCAAGACCTACAACGTACACTAGGTCGCTTGAAAAGTTCTAAATCACTGTTGGACAGTGTAATCAATAGTTTAATTTCTAAGTTACTCTAATAATGTTATTAACTAAACATATAAGAGTCAGTATTCGGCTTAGAGTGACGTCAGACTCATAGAATCGATATATAAGACCGTGTGTTTCATGAATTGGTTAACTCATTATCTGAACTTATTTTTAAAACCATTTCGACTTTAGCTAAATGTATTTAAATCTATATAAATTTTCAGCATTTGAGGGCCTTATAGAACCCTGTTCCGATTCTGGGTCTCCCTCTAATCCTCAAATTTTTAAGTACATCGGATGGGGTTAAAAATCGAACAAACGATGAAATTCGAACTTACTAGTGGCGTTGTTGTCCAGAGGACATCTGACCTCACCTTAGGAGCAATACGTAACCGAACGGGGCGC
>JBAMAX010003873.1:0-17905 GCA_037043745.1 Chymomyza amoena
GCTGAATGGCTTCGTCAATAAGCAAAAAAAGCTTTATTGGTCAGGTAGCCATCCACACGTAGAAGAGGTAGAACAGAGGAAAGCACAGATAGAGTGGTTGATTACACTTAACATTTTATATTCATTTTTGGATTTTGACGTATTGCCTAAAAAAGGTGTTTAAATTAAACAGAAAGAACATCACCTCATAACATGTACCGATTACGATGTTTTTTAACTTTAATTTCCAGTCTTTTAATAATCAATTTGAGGCAATTTTAAAATAAACTAAAAACTTATTATAGAACAGAAGGTTTCTATTCAACGATAAAGAATAAAATACAAATGACGGCTAAAATATTATAAATTCTTATAATTTTCATTATATATTTTTATTTATTTCAATAAATTCACAATTTTTTTTCATAATAGTTTCCCATTAATTAATAAAAATATAAACACCAAAAAAACTTACGAATTTTGTCAAGAAATTTGGGGAAATTGTTTTTAAAGCTTTCGATGAAGGCAAACATTTCAGTAAATAAAAAAAATAAATGCTCAAATACATGCAATAAAAAACAAAAAAAAAGCATCTTAAACAAATTTTTTCAAAAAAGAATAAATTAAACATTTTTATAAATAAATAAATTATTTTTGGGACTATGTAGCACGTCATTTTAATACGCAAATGGATAGATAATGTGGAGGGTACCAAAATAATTATGTTATTTGTAGACTTTTAAACTAAATTACAAAATTAGTTTATATTTGAGCTTAAAAAGAAGATTTTAAATAAACTGTTTTGTACATTAAAAATTGGTTTTCAATTGCATAAATGGTCTGAAAAGATAATATTTACTTCACACTTCTTCCTTAGTTTGAATGAAGTCTTTTGAATGAAGACTGACATAAGCTCTTGCCGGTAGACTTCGTGGTTCTATGCGAAATATTTATAAATTATTTTAATGATATGAATCACTTATAAGAGCATTAGCTTCACAGTCGAAGAGACAAACTTATTTAAGCTACTGTAATTGTGGCACAATGTTGGGCCACATTGCTGCTTTGTTTCCTCTGACGTGGTTGAGTACTTTATTTTAGAACAAAGAAATTATATTTTTAAGTCAGGCAACAGGAAATTTCCGCACTGAAACATCGGCTGATTACTTTACAATATAAAAGACATATTTTTGGCCAAAGAAAAAAAATAAAATATTCAAAATTTACCTTAAATATTTATCATTGATTTATACCCTTTCTTCCTTCAAGTCTCATTGCGATTTAAGCTACCAACTTGAAAGATATTTCAAACTTTTATGTCACTAGTTCACAAATTTCAGTGTCATCGAGATAAGTTTGAAAAGGAATGATTTTCTATGGAAATCATTACCCTCAATGCGAAAATTTTTAAAATAATTTTTTCTAATTAAAGAACACAGCTAATAGCTATTTTGATTTAATTTATTAATTAATTTAAAAATGTAAGTTTTATATATTATAGTTTGAGTACCTATTGTGGTCTTTAAATAATAAATTTTGTAACTAATGCTTATAATAGTTATTGAATAATACTGTCTAAAATAAATAAACTCTTTAAATAAAAAAAATAAGTTTCAATTGAAACGTGCTGATAACACAGGTCTACAAATACAGGGGTCATGTGAGTTGTTGGAAAGCTAAGAGTCATTTCCGAAGTAATTTGGTGCGTAGAATCTGAATCCGGCATCAGAACTGCCCCATCACTTCAGGATTTTGAGATATTTAAGGTTATGTACCCAAAAAACGGCGTTTTTTCCTACTTTTGAGGTTATGTACAGGGCGCAAAAAATTTTTGCGGTCTTTCTCTCCAGTTACATCATTTAGTACAACTCTTACCCTTTAATTTAAGGGTTCAAGAGATCAATTTTTTTCGCAAAGTTATGGCATTTCGAAGTTACGAGATATATCCCTTAGCATTTGCAATAAGCCTTTGAGAAAACACAGGTCAACATGGTTCAGTTGTTGGAAAGCTAAGAGTCATTTCCGAAGTATTTGTGCGTAGAATCCGAATCCGGCGTCAGAACTGGCCCATCACGTCAGGATTTTGAGATATTTGAGGTTATGTTATTTTTTGGGTACATAACCTCAAATATCTCAAAATCCTGACGTGATGGGGCAGTTCTGATGCCGGATTCGGATTCTACGGACCAAATTACTTGGGAAATGTCTCTTAGCTTTCCAACAACTGAACCATGTTGACCTGTGCTATGTAAATGTCAAAACATTATGAAGTTAAATGTGGGTAGTTCCATTAAACACGAAAGATACGATTATCATAAAAGCTCAAACTAATAAATGAATTTTAGTTATCAATCCGAATTTTGCATGGACAGAGAAGCAGAAATTAGCTTAAATTATTTCGGATACTTTTCCTTGTAGACTAGTGTAATTTATATATTTTTATTATTATTATTTACTAAATTTATTTATTGTTTACAATCAGACTGATGGTAAATAATATATATGAAAAAAATTTCAAGAACAATATATTGGTATTTCCGATTCTGTATACATCAGTTAAACCAGAAAATTCATTCCGGTACACCCGAATCACAGCCTTTTTGTAGCCGTTCCACACAATGCCGTCGTCTTTTTTTAAGGCTTCTGCTGACTCTTTGTTTATAGTAAGCAGAACCTGTCTCGTTGGGCCTGTCGTGCCCTCTACTTTGGCAATCCGCCAGTCATCGGTTTTTAGGAGTGGGTTACACACCTGAAACAGCTTGAGGATCTTGTCTGGATCCTCCGGCTTGGCTGAGACCCATACTCTGGCTCTCGGTCTAATGGGGACCTCCGACCAGTCCATCCTTTTCCACAAGTTCCGAGGTATAAAACCATCCTTGTTGCCCTTGTCTAGGACACCAAGGAGGATCTTATCCCTCGTTACCTCGGCAAAGGAGCGGTTGAGGTGCTGCAGTCGCGTTCTATTTGGCGGAGGCGCAGCTTCTTCTGCGGATCTCTGCCTCTTGAACTGGGCTTTAGGTTTTCCTGGGGCTGCTGGCTGGAAACCCGGCAGGATACCTCTGGCCCAATCTACTAATTTCTTACCCTCCGGTGTGACCTCCGGGTGTTAAGATTCTTTTGGAGAATTTCTCCAGCCCGTCGCCTGTCTTGGTAAGACGGTTTTGTTGGTGGTGGCATCTTAGGAGTAGCCGGCTCTGAAGGGTTGGCAGCCAGCCCTACATTGGACGAAGAAGCGAAACATTTTTGTTCCATTTTTTCGTCCGAGGATGGGTTGGACTGCCTTCCCTCAGAATCTAGGGAAGACGGTGGGTTTGCCGTCTTGCCCTTGCCGGCTCAGTCCGGGATGGGAAGGACACCTTCTGGTTCCTTCCTCACCGCGCTTTGAGCTGCATTTTTCGGGATGTTATTCCCTATCGTATTTTGGTTTTTGTTATTTTTGTTGGAATTCATAATTTTTGGACCCACAAGAAGTCAAGAAGGGGTGACTCACCCGCGGCATAGCCCCGGTACCGCGGGAAACCATTTATTAAAGCTGGGGTCGGCAGGTATCCAGAGTTCGCAAAGTGGTGACTGAGACCCCCTTAGCCATTCATCCTGGGGTAATTTTATAGAGTTTTCTTCTCTGCCCGAACTACTATTCGTCAGCACCCATGGCAGAGACATGACATAACCATGGGCCTGCTTCCAGTCGCCCTCACGTGGAGAGTATAGTCGCATTTCCAGAAGTGTGTCTAGGGTTGCACGTGATTCCCCTTGTGACACCAACTGGCTGACGGCCTTAATTAATATACCAAGTTTCAGCTCTGTTAGTACCTTCCTCGAATTTCAATAAAAATGTCGCCTTTTTCGGCTTCCGTGTATTGTATTAAAAAAAGGATATCAATTGTTTTTCCTAGTGTCAATCATAGTTTCTTTCAGCCTGATATCAATGTTTTCACTCAGACTTACGAATATATTTCTAAACCACTTGGGGTCTGCCAATTCAACTTCTCTTCTTGTATTTACATACTCATCTAATCCACAAATCCATAATACTCTTAATCCTTTGTTTACAGTGTATTCAAATCGCTTTGCCAAATTTGTCGCGTTTTATAACCTATGACATCCAGACGGTTGTTAGTTTTAAACTTTAAAATGATTTTAATTGCAGTTGTTGTGCGTTAATGGCTCTTAATATTTATGAGTGCCAAAAACGACAACAATCACATGGCCAAAACAACAATTACCAGTGTATTGAGTTACCAAAATCTAAAACAGTATTTACATTTTCATTAGCCATTTTCAAAGCCAAAGGAAAAGCCGCTTATAATATTTTAATAATTGCATTGTTATTGAGCTCTTTTGTGTACCAGCGCACACAATCAGCCAATATTTAGTTTTGGCTTACAGTGCGTATGAACAATATTTGTATAAAACACTCCATGTTTGGACTTAAATATAAAACATTTATTTTTGCATTTGTTTCACTAAACTAAAAGTTCATTTAAATACAATCTGAGTTCACTGTCGTGCCAATAAATATACGCATATAGAGTGTACCCACATTAAGGACCAAGAGAACTTTCAACAGTATCAATTGCAGGTCGAATGAGCGTTGAGTATCTAAATTTGGGAATAGAAAGTAATTTAATATGAAGTTGTTTGAGAAATAACAAATTCTGGTGACGAAGCTTGAATACTCTTTTTGTTGTAGTGAAAATATTAGTATACTAAAAAAAAATAAGTTGTCAAAAATCTTAGATGTATATTATACTAGAATCGCTTAAAGCAAAAAAAAGTATTTCAAAACAGTTTTTTTGAAGAATTTTAAAAAATTTTAGTATAATATATAGTATTAGACGAAGTACTGAGTAGCCAGAGCTATTTATCTTTAATGTTACCTATTAGTATTTAACTATAATTATCATTGTAAATTAAATGAATAAATAGTATATAGTATAACACTTATCTTTAATAAATTTTTTTTAAAAAAAAGTATTTGATGGAATTCAAAAGTTTTTATCCGATAGAAGACTAAACAACATTTTATTAAGAAAACATTTTATCTTTCATTTTTAAGTAGAAAACAAATTTTTTAGTCCAAAGAAAAAGTATTATTTTATATTTATTATATCTCCTTTTTTAGAAGAACCCCTTTTGAGGATAAGAAATATTGCGATTAAAGTTAATTGTTAATTTAATTTTTAAGAATTTCTCTGGAGATCAAGAGCTTTAGATTTTAAAATATTTTTGGGAAAACCTTTTTGTTTTATTATTTTTAGGTTAGAAAATAATATAATATATGGTTGAAATAAATAAAGTCATTTGAAAATCGACTTGTCTAAATAACGATTATTTGACAAGCTTTCGATTTCTTTCCAAGTTATCGTCTACCCAAGACTATCAAAAATATATTTTTTTGTATTAAACATAAAAACTTTGAAATAAAAAAATTTGACCAAAAATAATTTATTTTTTTTTATTGAACATTAAAACTTTGTATTGAAAAAAAAAATGGCGGACGTAAAGTCCGGCGCGACGACTTTAGATACCCCGTACCACTAGCTTGTAATAAAGTCCGATTTCTTCACAAAAAACCAAAAACAGAAGAATTTTTAAGCAAAAATTTTTTTTTGACCGATCGTTCCTATGGGAGCTTTATGATATAGTCAACCGATTTTGTTCAAATTTGGCACATTGCTTAAATACCTTAAAAAAGATATGAATGCCAAATTTATTTCAAATATCTTTACAAACAAACAAAACACATAGAATTTTGTATAAAACACGTGTTTTTGGACCGATTGGTCCTATGGGAGCTATATGATCTAGCCAACCGATTTGGATTAAATTTAGTTCAGTGCTTAGGAACTATAAAAACTTACGAATATAAAATTTGGTCCCAATGTCCCAACAAACGAAACACAACAAACTTTGTTAAAAATTCGATTTTTTGAAGATCGGCCCTATGGGAGCTATATGATATAGTCAACCGATTTTGTTCAAATTTGGCACATTGCTTAAGTGCTCTAAAAATACAAACGCCAAATCTGTTACGATATCTTTATTAAAAAACAAAATATAGCGAATTTTGATTTAAAAAAGTTATTTTGGCCGATATAGCTCCCAATATGATATAGTCAATCGATTTTGATGAAAATTTGGTACTGCACTTGGGAACATAAAAATTTCAAATACAAATTTGGTTACGATATCTTCATGAACAAACGAATTATCCATCTAAAACCTTTTTTTTGTCGAGGTCGTCTCAAACAGCCATATGGGAGCTATATTATTTATCCCCGATATCAAAAAAATAAAATAAACTTGTCTCCTATGAGACAATATGGGATCTAATGTGAAAGTGTGGATACTCTAGCTCTAATCATCTCTGAGATCTAGGCGTTCAAACGGACAGACGGACGGACGGACAGACGGACATGTATATCACTTCTCTATTCACCCTGATCATATTTTAGGTAACTTTGTGTCTCCACGACTCCTTCTATATGTTACATACATTATTGGCTTGCACAATCTTAATATACCCTTATACATACGGTAAATGGTATAAAGATGCTACCATTTTTTTAAGAATTTGTAATTTAAAGAAAAAAATTTGTTATATTCTGGAATCAAATTGTATTAGTTTTACACAAGAATCATATTGATTTTGTAATAATATTCTATTTAAATTATACAATTAAGGAAGGCTTATCAATGAATGAATGAACTTCTTAGTACGCCTTAATCAGTCATGATCTTAAAACTACCCAGAATTCATTAATTTCATTTTTTTATATATAAATATATCTACATTTATATTATAGATTATTTGATGTTGTTATTTATATGATTCATAATATTTAAATGTATATCAATATCAAAGGATTTTCAACGCAAGATCCAAATATTTATAAGAATTCACATTTTTTTCCATCTACTTGCCTAATATTTATAGGAATACCTAATAAAATACATAATTTTTACTATAATTGCTTTTATATGAAAGGGATAATTTATTATAACAAAATTGACAATAATTTGAACGAAATTCCAACATTTTTTTTCAAGATGTATGTTCTAATATATTGAACATTCAAATGTAGGCTAAAATCTATTTTAAAAAAATAAAAATTTAAAAAAAGATTAAAACTAAAAAAAAGGAAACTAAAAAAAATCAATTTATTCCTAAAGGTACCTAAATACTTTCTTTTGGTTTATATTTTGTACGTTTTAAACTATATCAGTCAATTGAGATAAATGCTAAGCCACTCTCTGAGAGGTTCCTAAAACACTTCAAACCCCATATATATCCTACAAGCAGAGCATCATTATTTCTTCCAAACTCCTTACTTACCCAGCTTATCCAGCTGCACTTTGCTCAACAATAAATTTCTATCGTCCATTGGAAATCTATAAATTTGCCAATCCCCAGTGACGTCTACCAGTTCTAGTTCATCCAGATCTGTCAAGGCTATTGCCAGAGGCGCTGTCTGGAACATTTATAATTGCAAGTTCTTGGTATCTTGTTGCTTGCCACAAATATTTACTCAACCAACCTGTACCGAGTTTATAACTTGTATGGCCAAGAGCACCGTCAGACAACTGACGCAGTTCAACATCTCGATGTAGACTGACAAACTGATGGACAAAAATTTCACAACGATGACACTGCAGGCCATATAAAAGCTGGTCAAAACGGCTGAACAAATACGATATTTTCAAATTTAACAAGCCGAATTTTTGGGCACTTTTATTGTTTACTTTCGTTTAATATTGATATAAATAAATAATAATAAAAGTGCAAATTTCAGTAAAAAGAAAAGTTAGACGAAAATTTTCAATTAGTGCGGCAACAGGACTCTCTAGGCCCTTAGGTCATACTTTATCAGGGCATTGTTTTTTTAGCTGTTGTTACTGTTTCCAAAGGCTTTGTTGTTGTTGTTTTTATAGCATCATCGTCATCATCATTGTAGTCATAGATATAGTCATCGCCGGCACTAAAGCTGCCCATTACACTAAGCACGCCCTGTAATATTGTTATATTGATGTAGAGAGAAGGAGCTTAGACTTATGCAACATGGGGCACTCAGCAGTCAGCAGTAGACTAGCGAGGGTAGGCTCAAAAGGTATATGTCTAAGCAAGCAACCATTTCGGTGTTAAGATGTTAAATGCTTTTCTGACTTCATATTTGTTCTCAATGACCACAAACCCCAAACTTTTTTTACCCTTACATAACCTCAAAAGTAGACAAAAAAAACGTTGTTCAGCTACATAACCTCAAATAATTCATAATCCTGATATGATAGGCCAACTGATAATTTATCACTTGAACTTTTAAATTAAAAGTGGTATTAAGTGATGTACATGGAAAGACAGATCAAAACACTTTGAATTTTTACACTCTGTACATCCCCTCAAAAGTAGAAAAAATGCCGTTTTTCGAGAACATAAGCACTCGGATTTCAAGCAGTAGTTTTACTTCGGTAATGACCCTTAGCTTTCCAACAACTAAAACATGTTGACCTGTTTAAATAAAATGGTGATTTTTTTTAATCATTTACAATGAGAATTAATCAAATTTTAAAATGCCCTTTTAAGCCTAGTACGCAGTAGTGTAAAACTGCGTGAAAGAAAACCAACTTCATATAAAAAACACTCTCAAAATTCTTAGCGCTAAGAATATTTTCATTGGTACGCAGTGGCAGTACTGCCCATTTTTATAGAATTTACATGTAGATGGCGCTAAAAAAAACAGTTTTGCGCGTAAAAAACGAAACATTAATGTGCCTCAGATTATTTTGGTAGCAAGGACAATGTCAGGTAGGCAATGTCAATAGCAGAAAATTGCATTAAAAAAGAAAGTGGTAAATCACTCAATTACTTGGGACCTCATCATCAAACACAAAAATCATAAATTTTCCGAAAATGCCGTCGGATTCTGTGCCGTGGCTTCGATCTAAAAATTTGTGTGAATACATGAATGTAGCATTAATTCACTTCAAAATTCGTTAGTATCTGAAAAATCTTACAAACTTGAAAACACAATGAACAAACGCTGATTTTTATATTTATTTTTTGGCGCCATCTTTTGTTTGTAGCGTCATCTACATGTCAATTGCCCAGATATGATTTTGCGATAGCTTTGGGTTTTGCAGGCAAATAAATATAGATGTAATACAGCTAACTTTCAACCTTCCTCACTCCTTTTCCATCACCATGTTTGGGGCCAAGAACAGACACATATATACGGACAGATATATAGGTTACGTTAGGTTGCAATGGCTGACCCCTGGGGGAGCCAAATTTAGGTATTTCAGTCTCAATGCGCAAGGACGGGGCAGCGGAAGATAAAGTGCTCCAGAGTTTCTTTGACTTCTGTCCACCTGTTCAGTTTCTACATTCATCGGTTTTGGTAATGCCTAGCTTCTTAGAGTGAGCTGCCGTCAGGCGAAGGAAGTATGCCCACTATAAGCCTTCAGTCTCTACTCGGAAATCGCAGAATATACTGGACTATTTTGTTAATAATTTTAAGTCACATATAGTGCGAGCTCTCTTGCAGTTTGTTGTGTTGTACCACCTTCTGTATAATCTGGCTACTTGTCTTCTTCTGCTCTATTGTTAATCCTCCTTAATGGCATCTGGAATCTTAAGATTCTCATGTGGCGCTTGTCTTGATACGGCTCCTTTCTTTGCAATCCTGTTAGCCTTTTTTCATTTCTACTAATGCCCTAGTGGCTGGGAACCCAGAAGATTTACTTATGACGAATACCTCCGCCTAGAAGATGCTTCAGAGGTCCGATAAATTGAAAGACACCTCCACGGGTGGGTCTATACAGTTTACCGCGCGGCCCCAATGCCGGCTTGTTGGTCCATGCCCTTTTTCCAATCATAAGGTCCCATTACAGTGAGTGCCATATAGTCCGTACCATTGTATGTTACTCCTGAAATTTTGCTGTGCCCGTAGTTCGCAAGGGCCATGTTCCCTGCTGAACAGAGACGTTGTGCTATTTACTGTGCTATTAGTCTGGCCTGAATGTCTAGGGGGTGGACTGTAAGTATTTCTTCTAGAGCCTTGGTGGGAGTGGACTTTGAAGCCCCCGATATGCACATCAATGCAAGTCGTTGAGGACAGATATATCCTTCTTTTATATAAAAAAGTTTTTTTTTCTCATCTTTTTGAAAGTGCAGAACATGTTGTGTGTATAGCAAGAGATATTTGTTTCTCATGTTTTTATAAAGTAAGGAATTTAGCGAAATAGGGAGAAAGAATTTGAATTTGACTGAAGAGGAAATGAAAGAGCGCAAGCAAAAACAGATGCGTAAAGCATTAAAGAAGAGGTATATGAAGAATAAAGAAGTAATTTAATATTAAGTGGGCCCTCCTGAGCCGCTTGCGGCGATGGAGTGTTGGAAGATGGTGAATGAATCGAGCAGAGGGGCGAAGTCCTCTAGTATTTATATAAATATATTTTTTTTGGCCGCTACATACATTTCCACTAAGTTATTATAATCTTTGTACTTTGTATAATAATTAGATTGTTTCGCAAAATTTTAAATTCACTTAAATTTTCAATGCAATTAGACAAGGGCAAACGGCCACGGTTTTTAGAAAACAGATGGAGTCCTCATCTTTTAAAATATGTATTTTTCAAATATTAGCAGCGAAAGTTTCCTAAGGTGGAAGGGATCAAGATGCCGACAAGCAGCAAAACTTATTAACACCTCGTAGAAAACATAAAAAAAGGCTCATCACATGGCGGTAAAGCATGGAAGTATCTCAATCAAACTGCTCTGGGTACCTGGACCCTCCAATGCTAACGAAAGGGTGGGTTATGTATCTCCCATCTCCCAAGATTTCTGGCAAAGATAAAAACTAGAGCGTACATCTAAGCATCTGAGATTCGAAAAGAACAAGATCAAGTGAGTGGAAAGAGTAGTGACTACGGATTTTACAATAAGTCTAAGTACCCCCACAAAACTTCTGCCGTAGCAAAATTCTCACTTACAAAAAAAAATCCAAGAACTTCTCTGCCTGCCCCTCGCATATCTTTGCTGCTTTTAGAGTTTACCTTTTTAAATTGCTGCCAGAGTCCGTTAGCCGTATTTGTTGCATGTTCGAGTGCCGTCTCCATTCCATTTTGAAAATCCAAATCCTCGCTGGTTCCGTTGCCGTTGGTGTTGTTGTTGTCTGTTGTCTCTTGAGTGTCTGCCAAGCCGCCAAAGTATTGCCTTAGTCCGCTTATTGCTTCGCCTATGATATCATCATTATCATCATTATTTTGCTTTCCATTCGCCATTGTTGTTGCTGCTGCTGTTGTTAACTCATTGCTGGAACTATCCTCTAGAACCTGGCAGAGCATGCCACTGGTCAGGCACAGGCATACAATTGGGCATACCACAAGGCATTGCCAGATTAACAGTTTCATGTTGATAGCTTTAAGTCAACCAGACAACAAATATCCCAATCTTCTTGAGACCGAGTATGTGTTTCAACCTCAACTTGGCGCGTTTGAATGTCTAATAGCAATAAGCCTGCTTGAAATTAGATTCTAAGTTAGATTCTTCAATGGGAACCGGCAATGACACCAATTTCAACTAAGCTACTCACTCCGTAGAGTCACATGCAACAGCTGTGCATACGCCAACAGATTGTGGCAATGAACGGACCCAGACAGGTTTTTCGGCTCAAGGTGAGTCCCATTGTAGTATCCGAAAAGCGTGTCGTTTATTTGGTTTGTTATGATAAGGTAGGTAAATAAACTTGAAGATATGTTTGTTCTACAAATAGAAGGTATTGTATTCTCTGGGTTATAAGTAATTGAAAATAATGCTATTGAAATGAGCGAATAAACATTAACTATAACAAATAAAATTAGATTCTTTCATTATGTTAATTAAAGTTCTTGGTTAAAGCTTAGTCGAATTAGTATTGTTTGGTAAAGAACAGCAGACAAACATAAATCTTTTTTTAGAATGAAATGAAACTGTAGTAAGACGCAAAGGAGGTTCTTTCAAATTTAGACAAAAATCGTTTTATTTTCAAAAAATGAAAGCTACATATTCGTAGAAAACGGGGAGGATTTTTTGATGCGATCAATATTTATAGAAACAGAGCGTCTTGAAAGCACCTAAGTCGCGCGCGATGAGGGACTTTCTATAGTTTTCACGAAACTCAGACTTTCAAGCACAGGTCATGATATATTATTCCGATTCCCTTTAATTCGAACATGTTTAAAAGCATAAAATTTGTAAGGCTTAGAATAACAATATACATAAAAAATTGTTAAATTATTATTTTTAAGCAAGGTCAAATCACAGAAAAAATGAAATATTTTGATTTTTTTCGAAAATCCATGTTTTAGTTCATTTTCCGTCAAAACTCATTTTGATTTAGTATAAGCTATAGAGAAATTTCATTAATTTCAATAAACAAAAAAATTATTTTAATTTCTATTCACTGCAAGAGGCTGGATAACTAAAGTTCGGAGACGATGCACTGAGTACAGAGGCAGACAATAGCCGCCATTTTTAATTAAGTTGAGATAAAAATGTCCATTAATATAATATAAAAATCGCATTTAACAATTGAAACAAAGGTTTGTATTTCTTTTCGTCATGACACAAATAATAAACTGCGCCTTTTTTTCGGCCAACTTGAAAGAAGAACCTTTCCTTAATTGCAACATTTTTGATTTGATTCCCAGCCGGAATCATAGCCGGACCTAGTAATCTTCATATTTTCGCACAAACCTTAAAAAAGGCTTTTTCTCTCAGTCGCATCACTTTTCGAACTCCTCATCTCGATGTTTATTGGTTTATAGCGGTGAGTGGATTTAATTCAAATAAATGGAGACAGAGTACGCTACCTAGATGTATCATTATCTTTTAAGCAATTTTCTAACTAGCTTCAATATTTTATGTTATGATATTTTTTATATGGTCGCAAACCATTTATCGCCATCGCAGGAGTACATGAATGCCATTTCAACCATTTTATCAAGTCTTTAGATGAGTAAAAGAATTTAAATTTAAAGACTATCGAAAATCTGACTTTAAAGTAAGTGCCTTATCGTCACAGTACGGATTGGACATTAATTCTAAAGAAATTAAAAATAAAAGACCATAAGAAGACTTATAGCGATTAACATTTTTTCTCAAATTCAAATTGGCAATAGGTAATGCAATTTATGGATATTATCATAGACACTGATTCAAAGGAAATGCACTTTTTCAGCAAAGAGCTATATAAAAAATGGCGTACTTAATGTCGGGCGCGGACGACTTTGGGATACCCAGTACGTCTAGTTTGCAATAAAATCCGGTGCCTTCATATAAAACCAAAAACAACAGAATTTTTTAGCAAACATTTTTTTTTTTGACCGATCAATGGGAGCTATATGATATAGGCAACCGATTTCGATCATTTTGGACACAGTACTTTAATACCCTACAAAAGATTTGAATGCCGAATTTAGTCAAGCAGTGGAGAAAGTAATAGTGAAGGAGAAAAAAAGGAAGAGGAAGCGAGAAATTTCAGAGAATTACAAGAAGAAAATTGATGTGGAAGCAGTAATGAAGGAAGCGAGTTCTATCCCGGAGAATTCGAATCTTCTTTCACTAATACAAGTTTTGTGGGCAACAGAATTTCGCCTACACTCGAATACAACATTGAAGACAATACGAAGTCAAACGAGTGCTACATTTATTGATGGACTTCCTAAAATATGCACAGAAATTAATAGCCACCCAAAAGAAAGAATTAAGTAAGTTTATGGAACAAAGTATGACAATATCAACATCAAACTGGATTTTGACAACTATGCAGAACATTTTCAGGGGTCATCCTCATCATCTCGCATCACGGAAATCACATCCACGTTGTCCACGATTGCAACTACTCCAATAGCTCCTGTCGATATGCATTTAATACCTATTTACAAGATTCGTCGGTAGAAGATTCTCTAGAAGAGTTATTCCAAACTGAAATTCACGATCCAGCGCTGGATTAATTTGTCAGTCTATCTGCAGAAGGATTCCAGGGAGTATGTGTACTACAACCTCGCCAGGCGAACGTGAGCTACCAAGTAGTGTAGCGAAATGTTTACGATTTTACGAAGATATCAAAAAAGCAGAAGACGGAATGGTGAAGGAAGCGAGTTTCGTTCTCATACGTTCATAACTCAATCTCCCATGGATCTAAATTATCAAATGGTAATGAAATTGTTGGTTTCAGTGACGAACCAAATAAGCACGATTCAGGGTGCCAAAAAAGAGGAAAGGGAGACAAAATAATAGATTTTTTAAAAGAACACCCAAAAGCTCCAACAAGTCATATTTGAAATACATCAATGTGGTTAACACCACAATTTCGTTTTTTTGATATAAATTCAACACTTGTTAAACAGACAGACGGACATGGGTATACTCGACTTCTCTAGTCACCCTGATCATATTTAAGGTTACTTTGGGGTATCTCCGACGACTCCTTTTATATATTACATACTTTTTCGGCTTGCACAAACTTAATATACCCTTTGTACCATACGGAACAGGGTATAAAAATTTGTCTATCCATGTATAAAGAAGACAGTGTCCTGTAATTATCTACAAATCTTTAATGCATATTCTAGTATCCCAGAATGTTGCTATGAGTTGATTTTACATAAGTATTTTATTATATTAGTGCAATATATTTAATTGCACAATATTTGAAAAGCACACTGACTTACCTGCGTTTCGTCTGCCTTGTTTATATGTTGATATTTTTTATATTTTATCATTGATTTTGCATTTTTTATTTAGTAAGTTCTATAACGATCGTTTCGGCTTATTTTTTATTATATTTACGCGGTAATTTTATTATACAAATAGGAATACTAAGACAAACGCCGCGCAGCTTACACTCATATTGAAACACGTTATCAAATCTCCTTACTTTATCATATCTCTTTGCACACACACACACATGCTGGCATTTATAACTTTAACTGCACATCCAAAGAACAACAACAACGAAAACTTGCACTTGTCTGCGCGCGCATTTTTCATGCTCACTTGCTCTAATGACTTAAAATAGCACATAAAAAAATAACACCAAAAAATAAATTTCGTGTGGTCTCTTTCAAACCCACGCACTTTATATGTTACTTTAATTGCACCCAAAAAACAACAAAAAAAAGCTTGCATGCAGCTGCGTGCGCACCTTTTCACACTTATGCACAGCATGCGCTGTATAAAGTTGCTTTAACAACTCAAAGAAAAAAACAAACAAATTTTCGCCCTTCGCAGCTTCTTCACACCCAACGCAGTATATGCGCTGCAATTGCACTCTTAAGGCGCCTAATTACACAAAATATAAAAAAACTTGCATGTGCAGCTGCGTGCGCGCTCTTTCACACAAAGCGCTTGCTTTAGTAGCTTAAAAAAAAAAGCGAACAAATTCCCGCCATATGCACATATAATCTCTTATTGCACATAAAATACAACACGCGCGCACTTTATTAATTTTATTTAATTTATTTACCAACGAATGCCAATTGTTGCTTATAACTACACTAGCTGTTTTTACATAATAAAAACATGTTTGGCAATGCGTAAACATATAAATTTTTAATAACAACCGCAGCCCGCAACCGACACCGTCGCGTGATTAACTATTTTTGATTCTCTTTTTTTGCTATGTTCTTAAGCTGCAGCGACTGCGCTGCAAGTGCATCATTGCTATGTTAAGCCGTTGTAAAGAAAGTGTTGCTAATGCTGTAAGATATGTAAATAAAGTGTTGATTAATTCGTTTGCTCATCTGCAACATGGTGTTAAATTTGAATATCGATTGCTTAAAATGCAAATCGATAAAATGATGGCAAAGCCCATCATCGGTTTAGAGTAATTGCTGCTGTCAATGCTGGCAATAGCGCAGTAGACCTAAATATGATAAATATAATTTTTTGTTGTTGTTATTTTGACGTTTAAATTAAAATTAAAATTATTATTAGACATTTCAGGTCGATTAAAGCCTAATTAATTTAGTCATTCATTTTGTATTTACGAAATTCTGATTGGTATATTGTATGATCGCATTATAAATCAAAATGCTGCAACTGCCAAAAACTGAGCTACATCGAATTATTTTGCATTGTTTATAGTCTTTTATTTATTAGGCTGCTTTCATTTTTAGCATTTCCATATACATATAACGAAATGCAAGTATTTATTTATTAATATTTGGTTATATGTATTCCTTTTAGTTAATACATCGTGCTCCTACAAAAAAGTTGTATTTTTTAGTTTATCTTAGTAATTATTTAAAAATAATATCGATCATGAGTTATATTTATGCATAAAGTTGCTTGTTTGTTTTAAAAGAGATTAATTAATAAGTGGAAACAAATCTTTGAGAGCAAAAGTGGTTTTTGTTCAAAAATCAATTTTTTCGGAAGATCGTGCCTTTGGGAGCCGTATGGTATAGTCTACCGAATTTGTTTCTTCGAATTTGGTTCTTAATGCTTGCATTCTGAAAAGCTTCTGAATGCTGCGGCACATTCACGGTTACATCTTATTAAAAAATTAAACATAGCGAATTTCGTATAAGTAAAAAATTATTTTGGCCGATCACTTCCTATATGAGGCTATATGATATAGTCAGACCGATTTCGTTCAAATCTGCATTTCGTGCTTGGGTACTTTAAAAAGCTTCTGAATGCCAAATTTGGTTACGATATCTTCGAAAACTCGCGAATTTTTCATCTAAGACTTTATTTCTTTTCGAGGGTCGTCTCGAAGAACACTATGGGAGCTATATAATTTAACCTCGATATCAAAAAAATAATATAAACTTGTCTCTAGGGAAAATATGGGAGCTTATGTGAAAGTTTAGGTTACTCCTAACTTTTACCATCTCTGAGATCTATGCGTTCAAGCAGACAGACGGACGGACGGATAGACGTACATGGGTATATCGACTTCTCTAGTCACCCTGATCATATTTTAGTAACTTTTGGGTGTCTCCGACGTCTCCTTCTATATGTTACATACATTTTCGGCTTGTACAAGCCTAATTCTTTGTACCATACGGTACAGGGTATAATAAGTGAGATTTTAGATAAGAAGCTTTTAAAGTTGTCTGTAGAATAGGTATTCATTTTTTCATTGGTGTAGGAAATTGGAATTTTGTTAATATGGAGTATATTGTCATAATACGGCACCTTTGCTTGCGAAAACTTAGTCGGCTTCTTAGAGACATAGCTGCATTTTTAAAGTAACTTCTTGAGATATAGGGACCAAAAACCCTCACTCACCACCTCACTAATTGCACCTGTGCTCATCTACATGGGTGGCTATGCAGTTCCGATGTAAGCACACTTCAAGCATCTGAACGTAAGATTCTTAAAGTCTTTGGAATGCAGAAAACGGAATAGGGTGACAACGATAGCCTTGTCTACTTCAGTTTGCATCACGGTTGCCTCGAATATAAACAGCATTTATTAAATCTAATCGATACGATGGGTAGAGGCTAGTCCAAGACGGCAAATAACGCTTGTCCATATGTGACACGGGTAACTACGAAGAAGAAGTTGACATCAAGTAGAGGTAGTTGCCTTAGAGGATTCGAGTCGAAATGCAGTAGACTCTGGGAGAGAATACAAGCGCATGAACTGGCAAAGACCCGACCAGAGTGGTTTCCCCAACGCTGATGCGATTGCGGACACACACACACACACGCGCGCGCGCGCGCGCGCGCGCGCGCGCGCGCGCACACACACACACACACACACAGGGGGGGGGGGGGGGGGGGGGGGGGGGGGGGGGGGGGGGGGGGGGGGGGGGGTATATATATATATATATATATATATATATATATATATATATATATATATATATATATATATATATATATATATATATATATATATATATATATATATATATATATATATATATAT
>JBAMAX010003874.1:0-18393 GCA_037043745.1 Chymomyza amoena
TTGACGAATTCATATTGGCTTATAATTAATTGACCCAGCAAATGGTTTGCAATACCGTCGTAGAAAGATTTGAGGCAAAGCTTTAGATGCACAAGAAAACGTGGCAGCCAAAATGTTTTTAGAATTTCCGACTCTTTTTGTAATGACACTACGAGTGATTAGCTTTGAATGAAAATATTTTTTAATTGTCATTTATATTGCCTGTCATTCATTTGACGTAAAAAATTATGGCATACTGATGAACAAGGTTACTATGTTTACAGAAATTATTTTTATTTTCAGTTTTTTTCATGAAATTATTAGTGAACTATAATGGGAACGTACCCATAGTACGTGCAGCAAGGGGTCGTCAAAATTCCACGCTTGGCACAGGAACTTTCTGATAATTATTTAAAATCATACTTATCAATGACTACGTAATAAATAGTTTGATTCGAAAGATGGGATCACCTGGAAGGTTGGAAAATTCAGTCACATAGATTACGGATACAATATCCTTTCAGTAGTATTCCAATGGACATGAAGTAACGCCTGACCAAAGATTGTATAAATGCACCATTGTTGGTGTTGTTCTTGCTTTGCCAACAGGGCATTAGAAAACTGCTTGCACTACTTGGCGAGCGTAACAGTAACTCAGCTTACTCTCACTCATACTAAAGAAAGAGAAGCGGACTGGTGTAAGTGTACAAAAGGTGATAGGCATAGTTTAATTTGCAGCGGACTCTTTCTTATCTTTTTGGGATGGCAAGCAAATAGGTAATGTGGGTTAAAGCCGAAAGCCTCAGGCTACCAAAACTGCAACAAAAGCAAGAACAATTTTTTTACTTACCTCTTAACTTATTATTTACTCCGCTAGTCTTTGGAAAATTCATATTGGTTTATAATTATTGACCCAGCAAATAATTTGCAATACCGTCGTAAAAAGATTTGAGGCGAAGCTTTTGATGCACAAGAAAACGTGGCAGCCAAAATGTTTTTAGAATTTCCGATTCTTTTTGTAATGACACTACGAATGATTAGTTTCGAATGAAAATAATTTTTAATTGTTATTTATATTGCCTGTCATTCATTTAACGTAAAAAGTCATGGCAAACTGATGAATAGGGCTACCATATCAACAGAAATGTTTTTTATTTAAAATTTTATTTCAATGAAATTATTGGCGTACTGTGGGCGTACCCATAATGCGTGTGGCGAGGGAAGGCTTCAAAATAGCACGCTTGGTCACGGGAACTTTCTGATAATTAAAGATAGATAGAAAGGTGCGCGAAATGGGGTCACCGAGAAGGGTGGCAAATTGAGTCACATAGGAATTTTTTCTGGAGTGCGAAAATGCCTAAAAATTGATATCGCAAAAAAACCTTCTAATTGTAGTGCATTGTGCGTTATGTCCTCCATTGCATCATCCTTTCAGTAATATTCCAATAGACATGAAGTATCGCCTGACCAAAGATAGCATTCTTTGTTCTTGTTTTGCCAGCAGGGCATTAGAAAACGTAGGCGAGAATAGCGGTAACTCAGCTACCTCACACTCATACTAAAGAAAGAGAAGCGGGCTGGTGTAAGTGTATAAAAGGTGATAGGCATAGTTTAGTTTGCAGCGGACTCTTTCTTACTCTTTTGGGATGGCAATCAAAAATCTAGGCAGGTATTCCAGGCATGAGCTGAGGGTCATTAAAGTGCAGAAGTTTAGCCAGAGGAGCTTATCTGTTCTTAAAAAGAAACCCAAGTGGATCTGCGTTTCGTTCCTCAGCAGAGCGGAGCATGTCGTCTCAACAAGGCAGTTTTCAGCTGCTCACAGGTAAGCGCGTCTAGGCGAGACTATCGCGTTGGTTAATGAAGAGATTCCCATCTGGCCAAAACGTTCTGTAAAGTTTAAGCTTAATTTTCAGCTTGCTGCCTTAACTGCAGCCACAAAGAAACTTGGTACACATTTTTTTTAATAATTTTTTTTTGTTTTATTTTTTTTTTTAATTTAATTCTCGTTCTTTTTTTTCATTTTTGTCAGCCGTTCCATTAATACTAAGTGTATGCATTAAAGATAAAATATTTTTTTTTCGCTTTCTTTTCAAATGTTATATTTTTTTTTTAACTTTACGCTTACTAAAAAATGTATTTTTTTATCGGTTTTTGTGTTGCATTTGCAATGTAGGCTTACATACCATAAAAGTATATAATGTATAGTACTATATACTATTATATCATCTCTAGTATGTACTATATAGGCATATGAATGAAGTGCACAATGCTAAATGAAGTATAAAGTATATTTCTATATATGTATTATACTATAAAGGATGTTTGTGTATATTTTGCCTTCGTAGTTTTTAATTATATTATTTTTTTAATATTAGCATTAGGTTTTTAAGGCTAAGTCGTTTACTAAAATGATTCAAAGTGAACTTCTCGCTATATCTTACAATGATGTTTTTTTTTATTGTTTTAAATTTAATTTTATTTAACAAAAATTACAACAATTAAGAGCTAAAGTGCCATTGCTTTGGGCACTGAATCGTATGGACAGGACATCTCGTTAAGTTTATGTAAATGAAAGATTTGTGATTTCTTTTTTAACCCTTAGTCTGTTAGGGGTTAAGTTTGGTTGTTTTTTTTTTTAATTTAAAATAGCATATAGTAATTGTTAGGGCATATATGTATTGCATATAGTAGAGTTTATGAATTAAAAACTGTTTTCAATTATGATTTTTTTTTTTATTTTATTTGTTTTTTTTTAAATATTTTTTATTAATATATATGTATATATATAGGTTTTTCAATTAAATGCTAAAATTAATATTAGAAAAAAAAATTGGGTTTCCGTACATATATATATATAACTATATATAGCTGTTATTATGTACTATATGTATATATATATATAAAAGTAAATTTAAAACTAATTTACACAGAAATAAGTGACGCCAGTAGCATAACAACAGAATATGTGTGTGTGGATACTTATAGGTGTCAGTGTTTTGTTGTATGTGTGTGTACTTCAATGGGCGTTTATATAATGGGGCGGGTATTATTTATGATCAAATTTACGTTACGGTATAAAACTCTCTCCAACTCTCTCTCACACACACACACACGCACACAGCTACAACTGACAGCCTTATATGCATAACCTAGCTACATACATATGTAGGTATGTGCTTGTATATAAGTAAAAATATATGTAATATTTGTATATAATTAAGTATTATGTATGTACAATAACTTTGCAAGCACAAACGCGTTTAATTCAAGTAAAAAATTATGTATATAGACCATCAACAAAAAAAAAAAAACGCATGTATTGTATGTACAATGTACATAAGTGTTGTATATAAGTAATATTTTTCTTAAGTTTTTCTTTTCGTACATCATTTATTCCATTTTTGGAACTTGCTGTGGTTCCGACTTTTTTAACTAGCTCTCTTGGGGGGTCTTAGGGTGGTAGGCTCGCAAGACTTTCAACTCATTTTTCCAACTTTGGAAGAAGCGGCCCCCGACTGTGACCCTGTTAGCTGCTCAGCTACTCCAATTATTCAATTTTATAAAATTATTGGGGGGGAGTTTTGGATTTCACGGTTGTACTTTCTCATTTTAGTGATGCTTAATTTATTGTGTAGTGAATCAAGGGAAAGTTGAAATAGTTTTTAGGCTACGGAGCAAAATTGTGGGCCGGGTGAGGGCAAGCAAAGTGAGCAGAAGGCAAAGCACCCTTGTATGATATATATATTGAAGGCATATATTAGTAGTCTATAATGGGTAGGGCTATCAAATTGTGTCTTTCATAAACATTTTAACAAATACATAAAAAAAAAAAACATTTGAGAAGGTTTCGGAATAAATAAGCTTCAAATCAAGAGCATATACTGGCGGTTATATAGTTTTAAGAACAATCAAATTATATAAGAACTAATGTATACCCTCGCATACAGACACACACACGCACACACATATACATATTTACATAAACATATGAAATATTTCCAAAAAAAAAAAAAACTACATTTTCAAAGTTAAAAAAAACAATTCAATTCTGCTTATGAAATAATGCATTTTGACAAGCCCAACGCAAACTATATGTATATAAAAATATGTATACATATATATAATATATATACTTAACTTATTTATGTATTACAAGTGCTGTTTGTTAAGCTTAAACTAAGTTTACAATTTTTACTAAACATGTGTGCTTTTCCTATATATATATAGTATATATGTACTTAAACAATACAAAAAACGCTTATGTATTGTGGTAACTACTATAAAAATCTTACATAATGTATTAGCAAACCATTTTTTTTTTTCGTTTGTTTTGTTTTTGTTTTATTATAAACGCGTCACTAAGCCACACTGGTTACAAACTAGTAGTAAATAGTTTAATATGCTTTATAAAACTTTATTAATACATAGCTGTATGTATATACATATGTGTTTGTTTATATATATGTTTGTGTCTGTCATAATACATGCATGCAAAAAATATAGCTAAGTAGTAGTGGTGGTGGTGAAACATAATAAAAAAATATTCATTCAGTATATAAAAAAATGTATAGTAGTATTTAGTTTTAAACATAAATATCATATTTTTTTAATATTCTTAAGTAATAATAAATATATTTAACAATTAACAAAAAACAACATCAAATGCATGTGTTTTATTTAAAAGTAAAAATGGCGTACGTAAAGCCGGGCGCGGACGACTTTGGGATTCCCTGTACCACTAGCTTGCAATAAAATCCGGTTCCTTCATAAAAAACCAAAAACGGAAGAATTTGTAAGCAAACATTTATTTTTTTGACCGATCGTTCCTATGGGATCTATATAATATAGTCAACCGATTTCGATCTTTGACACAGTGCTTTAATACCTTAAAAAAGATATGAATGCCAAATTTAATTCAAATATCTTTACAAACAAACGAAACAACGAATTTATGCAAAAAAAGTTTTTTTGACCGATTCTATATGATATAGTCAAACGATTTTAATAATATTTGGTACAATGTTTGAGACCTACAAAAAAAATACAAGTGGCAAATTTAATTCAAATATCTTCAAAAACAAACGAAACAACAAATTTTGTTCAAAAATTGATTTTTTGGAAGATCGGCCCTATGGGAGCTATATGATTTATTCAAATTTGGTACAATGCTTGGGTACTCTAAAAAACTTCTAAATGTCAAATCTAGTTACGATATCCATATTAAAAAATTAAATGTAGCGTATTTTGTATAAAAAAGTTATTTTGGCCGATCGGTTCTATGGGAGCTATATGATATAGTCAACCGATTTTGATTGAATTTAATACAGTGCTCGGAAACTATAAAAAACTTTGGAATGCCAATTTTAGCAAAGATATCTTCATAAACAAACGAGTTATTCAACTAAAACTTTTTTTTTCGAGGTCGTCTGAACACCCTATGGGAGCTCATAGATAATTTAAACCCGATATCAAAAAAATAAAATAAACTTGTCTCTATGGAATAATATGGGATCTAATGTGAAAGTTTGGTTACTCTACCTCTTACCATCTCTGAGATCTAGGTGCTCAAACGGACAGACGGACATGGGGTATATCGACTTCTCTAGTCACCCTGATCATATTTTAGGTAACTTGGGAGGTCTCCGACGATTCCTTCTACTATGTTACATACATTTTCGGCTTTCATAAACTTAATATACCCTTTGTACCATGCGGTACAGGGTATAATAAAACAAAGTCAGATAACATCGATATTTTTTTTTAACATTTTTGGTTTTTATTAGTTTCATAATCAGCTCAGGATCGAGTAACGCATAATGCGTATATTTGATTTTTATGTGTTTTGATTGTTCAGTAAGTTTTTTTTTGTAGTGTAGTGTATAGTATATGCATACATATGCATATGTATGTAATTAACAGTTACAACGTTACTTATATTTGTTTTGTGGTGTCATTTAAATAAAAGCAGTGTTGAACACTGATAATGCAGTGAGGTCTATCGATAATAAATTTTGCTTGCCGCTCGACTATCGATATTTGGTATATAGATGTCAATTGCTTATGTGGTGTAGTTAACGTTACTTATTTTTGTTTTGTGGTGTCTTTTGAATAAATGCAGTGTTGAACAGTGATAATGCAGTGAGGCAGTCCATCGATACATACATTTTTTGTTTGCCGCTCGACTATCGAAAGTGGGTTTTTATTACTTATGTGGCCAATATTTCGCTTCAAACTCTTCCAACTCTTGCCGTCGCCAGTTTAGATCAATTGGCCGAGCATTCTACAAGAAAAAATTGCGCACGAATTAAATAAAATAGTAAATAAACAGAACTAAAAATAAACTAATTTTTACGAGTAATTATATGTATGAAGAGCTTAAAAAGCGCTTAACTAAATTTGACAGCATTTTTGCAATACAACGTTTTAAAAAATAACAACTTTAATCTATTTCTACTATTTTTTAACCCAATTACGGGAAAGCAAGTATTATTTATTTATTTATTTATATAAAGCTAGCTTATATTTAAAAATTAAAACTAACAAGCCGTGGCTACCAGGGTCTTAAGCTAAATAATTTTAAATATGTGTAGTGTAAAATTGTTTTATAGTTCTTGTTCTAAAATTAATTGTGTAATGTTTGTTATTTAATTCTAAATTGGGTGGTAAAGATTACATTTAACATTAATCTAATTTTAGTTTTGAGTTGCTTTGATTTAGATTACCGATAACTGAAAGGGAGTTCTGGTTTACTAAATAATAGAACGGTGATGGCATATGGCTGGGCATGAAGCTATTATATGGGTAATATTTGTGGGGGAGATGTTCCATAGTGGACAGCTGTTGCCTATTGTTGAGTCCATATCGTGATTAGTAAATTTTGTATGACAAAGGCGGATTCTAGTAAGTTTTACTTGGTCAAGTCGTGGAAGTTTATTATAATTAATGGGGTAAGCGCCATGGTTGTCGTTTATTTATCTATACCAGTTTGAAGTCTGTTGCAAAAGGGTATTATGATTATAATCGGAATATTTTTTAAGAAAAGAAGAGATGTCGTTAAAAGAAAGGTCGGGAGTATAGATGAGAGGAAAATTAATTGCCGACTTCGCTGATCCATCAGCTAATTCGTTGCCTGAAATGCCAATATGGCTAGGAATCCAAAGTAATTTATATTTAGAGAATTTTTTTATAATAAGGTGAAAGCAAGTATTATAATATGTACAATTGGAACACTTTTTTTTACATTATTTATAAATATAGGTTCCGTAAATTTGTACCGATTTTGATTAAAGCATATTGGGCAAGTTTCAAGTTGATATGTTGAGGAGTGTGGAAGAATACACGGAGAAAGGACTTAAGGTGTCTATATATCGATATCGCCTGACCGAATAATCTCGCGAAATTCGAAAAACAATTGCTGAGATCAATGTAAAAATCCACGGCGCTGTCCTATTTTCCCCCCATATCAGATCTTTTTAAGAAGCGTTCTCAAGAACTGCAAACTAAATCTTGTATGGGAAATAGCCATTATTACTTCGTAATAAAGTAAGTTATCATTGACCCCAAAAGGATTTTCTGTTTTGGTAGACGATATATCCTACGAAAGATCAATGCAAAAATCCACGGCGCTGTCCTATTTTCCCCCCATATCAGATCTTTTTAAGAAGCGTTCTCAAGAACTGCAAACTAAATCTTGTATGGGAAATAGCCATTATTACTTCGTAATAAAGTAAGTTATCATTGACCCCAAAAGGATTTTCTGTTTTGGTAGACGATATAACCTATGAATTGTTTTCCATATTGGCCACGTGAAAACTTTTTAACATATGCGGAGGACAAGACATTTCAGAAGGAGACCTTTACTATCAACTATTGGGGTTGATTGGTTGCATTTAAAGAGATGTGTTCTAAATGTACCAAGTTCAACAAATCTGATGACGTCATAACTTTGGACTTACTACTACTTCTTGACGGCGCAACTGTGCTGCGATACGACGCTGCTCCATACGTTCTGGAGTAACAACAGCAGCAACATCATCAGCAGGTTCCGTCAACAGATTTTCCAGCGAATTATCGGTCTGTTCCAATAAATCACTAATATTGAAAATGGAGCCTACAGTATTGTCCTCGCGCGCCAATCGTCTTTTTTTGGGGGCCTTCTTTTCGTCCTTTGGGCGATCGTCTTGTTTGGCTGACTGCAGAGATATGTCAGTGGAAGTGCTCGCTTGGTTTTCCGGCAAGTTGGCCAGGCTGTCGACATTTTCTTTAGCTTCGGCACAATTGGCCTGCGCATTGACCTCTTGTGGATTTTTTTTTGCTCCAAATGCGAATCTTGAGTAGGCTTGGTTGAATCGTTGGACTTCGTGGATAGATCACGCTTCCCAACTTGATGTTCTAGCCGCTGCTGCTGAAGCCATGTGTTGGTGGATGGTATCTGTAGGTTTCCAAGAACTCTTCGACGCTGCACCAGCCGCTTTAGAGCTTCGTTGCCATTACTGTTGCCATGGCCTTTGTCGATCTTTGAAGCATTTTTTAGGGCTTGTGTACAGCTGGCCGAACCTTTCAAAGAACTGGAGTTAGAAGCTTGGGCAAAAGTTCCCTGCTTATTGGTAGCAGTTTCATCAGTTTTCTTTGTGGAGGTTGATTGTTGGCGCGTACTCATAGACACGTTAGACTTCTGATTGATTTTGTCGCCAGAGCCACCGCTTGACGGGATCTGCTGCTTTCCAGGAGCATTTTGACGCTGCAACAGCCGCTTTAGAGCGTTTCTGCGATTATTGCCGATCTTCAAAGCAATTTTTAGTGCTTGTATGGAGCTGGCCGAACCTTTTAAAGAACTAAAGCGTTTTTGCTTAGCTGCTGCTGTGGTAGATGCTTGGGCAAAAGTTCCCTGCTTATTGGTACCAGTTCCATCCGGTTTATTTGAAGGTGTCGGTTGTTGACGCGTCATCATGGACACGTTGGACATTTGATTTTTGTTATTGTCGTCGAAGCCACCGCACAACTTGACGGCTGGTTCTGTGCTAAGAGACAATTTTGCGGAGCCCAGCATAGAACTGGAACTGCTTGAAGTGGATTTGGTTGAGCTCGTCAAGGATGAGGGGTGAGGACAATCGGTAGCTGTTTGCTTCTCATTTTTAGCCATGGATCTTTTGGACACATTGGGGACATTACAAACATTATTTGCAGCCTGTTGTGGTGACTGCTGTTGCATGCGTAAAGTTAGTAATATATTCTACTTGCCACAAGTAACCTACAAAAAAAAGATTCCATTGCTACTTACTTTGCTTATCCGACGCGCCATAGCCTCCTTAGTTTTTGGTATAGTTAACTTTATTTTCGAGTCACTAGGTTTCTGCGTCGGTTCCCTCACCCTTCATATCAGTTACGTTCTCTGCCGCCTTGGACAACAGGTGCTGATAGTCTAACTGGGGTAAAGGCTGTTGCAAGCACAGAGTTAGTCACATTCAAAAAAAACCATTGTATCCATTGCTACTTACTTTGCCTTCCTTCGAGGCACGACATTGTAGCTTGCGTGGTGGGCTCCCATTCTCACCCAAAACTTCTTTTAGAATACCAAAAAAAAAAACAAAAAAGTTATTGAGATGAGTAAAAGAGCAGAAGGGTTAAAGCCAAAAGGCTAAAGCTACCAAAACTGCAGTAAAAGCAAGAAACACTTTAACATACCTATTGACTTCTTCGTCACTCCGCTAGTTCCCGGCTGGTTCTTATGTTGTGGTGGATCCTTCATATCGGCCAATACGGTGCCAGCTTTATTGGATATGACAGCGCCACCAGACTCCTTGGTTTTGCGTATGATGGATTTTTTGTTCGTGCATTTATTCTGTTGCACTTTGTGGCTTACTTGTCGTTGTGGTTTCTCTGGACCGCTTACCATGTTAACAGGACGCATGCCCCTGCCGGGATCAGCATAATAGAACGCTGCGACGACATTGCCAAACGTGGAGCAGTCACTTTCTTTACTTTTTCAACCGCCTTGGACAACAGCTGCTGATAGTCCAACTGTGATAAAGGCTGTTGCAAGCACAGAGTTGGTCACATTCAATTTGCCACAAATAAGCTACAAAAAACTATTGTATCCATTGCTACTTACTTTGTCTTCCTTCGAAGCAAGACATTGCAGCTTGCGTGGTGGGCTCCCATTCTCACCCAAAACTTCTTTTAGAATACCAAAAAAAACAAAAAAAGTTATTCAGATGAGTAAAAGCGCACAAGGGTTAAAGCCGAAAGCCTCAGGCTACCAAAACTGCAGTAAAAGCAAGAAACATTTTAACATACCTATTGCCTTCTTCGTCACTCCGCTAGTTCCCTGCTGGTTCTTAACTAGTTCAGGATCTTTAGGATCGGCCAACACGGTGGCAGGTTTATTAGATATGGCAGCGCGTGTCGTGGACTTTTGTGGATCCAAATTCTCACCCAAAACTTCTTTCAGAATACCAAAAAAAAAACAAAAAAGTTATTGAGATGAGTAAAAGAGCACAAGGGTTAAAGCCGAAAGCCTCAGGCTACCAAAACTGCAGTAAAAGCAAGAAACATTTTAACATACCTATTGCCTTCTTCGTCACTCCGCTAGTTCCCTGCTGGTTCTTAAGCAGTTCAGGATCTTTAGGATCGGCCAACACGGTGGCAGGTTTATTAGATATGGCAGCGCGTGTCGTGGACTTTTGTGGATCCAAATTCTCACCCAAAACTTCTTTTAGAATACCAAAAAAAAAACAAAAAAGTTATTGAGATGAGTAAAAGAGCACAAGGGTTAAAGCCGAAAGCCTCAGGCTTTAACATACCTATTGCCTTCTTCGTCACTCCGCTAGTTCCCTGCTGGTTCTTAAGCAGTTCAGGATCTTTAGGATCGGCCAACACGGTGGCAGGTTTATTAGATATGGCAGCGCGTGTCGTGGACTGTTGTGGATCCAAATTCTCACCCAAAACTTCTTTTAGAATACCAAAAAAAAAACAAAAAAGTTATTGAGATGAGTAAAAGAGCACAAGGGTTAAAGCCGAAAGCCTCAGGCTACCAAAACTGCAGTAAAAGCAAGAAACATTTTAACATACCACCTATTGCCTTCTTCGTCACTCCGCTAGTTCCCTGCTGGTTCTTAAGCAGTTCAGGATCTTTAGGATCGGCCAACACGGTGGCAGGTTTATTAGATATGGCAGCGTGTGTCGTGGACTTTTGTGGGTCCAAATTCTCACCCAAAACTTCTTTTAGAATACCAAAAAAAAAAACAAAAAAGTTATTGAGATGAGTAAAAGAGCACAAGGGTTAAAGCCGAAAGCCTCAGGCTACCAAAACTGCAGTAAAAGCAAGAAACATTTTAACATACCTATTGCCTTCTTCGTCACTCCGCTAGTTCCCTGCTGGTTCTTAAGCAGTTCAGGATCTTTAGGATCGGCCAACACGGTGGCAGGTTTATTAGATATGGCAGCGTGTGTCGTGGACTTTTGTGGGGCCAAATTCTCACCCAAAACTTCTTTTAGAATACCAAAAAAAAAAACAAAAAAGTTATTGAGATGAGTAAAAGAGCACAAGGGTTAAAGCCGAAAGCCTCAGGCTACCAAAACTGCAGTAAAAGCAAGAAACATTTTAACATACCTATTGCCTTCTTCGTCACTCCGCTAGTTCCCTGCTGGTTCTTAAGCAGTTCAGGATCTTTAGGATGGCCTCGGCCCACGTGGCGGTTTATTAGATATGGCAGCGTGTGTCGTGGACTTTTGTGGGGCCAAATTCTCACCCAAAACTTCTTTTAGAATACCAAAAAAAAAAACAAAAAAGTTATTGAGATGAGTAAAAGAGCACAAGGGTTAAAGCCGAAAGCCTCAGGCTACCAAAACTGCAGTAAAAGCAAGAAACATTTTAACATACCTATTGCCTTCTTCGTCACTCCGCTAGTTCCCTGCTGGTTCTTAAGCAGTTCAGGATCTTTAGGATCGGCCAACACGGTGGCAGGTTTATTAGATATGGCAGCGTGTGTCGTGGACTTTTGTGGGGCCAAATTCTCACCCAAAACTTCTTTTAGAATACCAAAAAAAAAAAACAAAAAAGTTATTGAGATGAGTAAAAGAGCACAAGGGTTAAAGCCGAAAGCCTCAGGCTTTAACATACCTATTGCCTTCTTCGTCACTCCGCTAGTTCCCTGCTGGTTCTTAACTAGTTCAGGATCTTTAGGATCGGCCAACACGGTGGCAGGTTTATTAGATATGGCAGCGTGTGTCGTGGACTTTTGTGGGGCCAAATTCTCACCCAAAACTTCTTTTAGAATACCAAAACAAAAAAAAAACAAAAAAGTTATTGAGATGAGTAAAAGAGCACAAGGGTTAAAGCCGAAAGCCTCAGGCTACCAAAACTGCAGTAAAAGCAAGAAACATTTTAACATACCTATTGCCTTCTTCGTCACTCCGCTAGTTCCCTGCTGGTTCTTAAGCAGTTCAGGATCTTTAGGATCGGCCAACACGGTGGCAGGTTTATTAGATATGGCAGCGTGTGTCGTGGACTTTTGTGGGGCCAAATTCTCACCCAAAACTTCTTTTAGAATACCAAAAAAAAAAACAAAAAAGTTATTGAGATGAGTAAAAGAGCACAAGGGTTAAAGCCGAAAGCCTCAGGCTACCAAAACTGCAGTAAAAGCAAGAAACATTTTAACATACCTATTGCCTTCTTCGTCACTCCGCTAGTTCCCTGCTGGTTCTTAAGCAGTTCAGGATCTTTAGGATCGGCCAACACGGTGGCAGGTTTATTAGATATGGCAGCGTGTGTCGTGGACTTTTGTGGGTCCAAATTCTCACCCAAAACTTCTTGTAGAATACCAAAAAAAAAACAAAAAAGTTATTGAGATGAGTAAAAGAGCACAAGGGTTAAAGCCGAAAGCCTCGCGAAAGCCTCAGGCTACCAAAACTGCAGTAAAAGCAAGAAACATTTTAACATACCTATTGCCTTCTTCGTCACTCCGCTAGTTCCCTGCTGGTTCTTAAGCAGTTCAGGATCTTTAGGATCGGCCAACACGGTGGCAGGTTTATTAGATATGGCAGCGTGTGTCGTGGACTTTTGTGGGTCCAAATTCTCACCCAAAACTTCTTTTAGAATACCAAAAAAAAAACAAAAAAGTTATTGAGATGAGTAAAAGAGCACAAGGGTTAAAGCCGAAAGCCTCAGGCTACCAAAACTGCAGTAAAAGCAAGAAACATTTTAACATACCTATTGACTTCTTAATCACTCCGCTAGTTCCCTGGTGGCTCTTATGCTGTTCAGTATGCTTACGATCGGGCATTACGGTGCCAGCTTTACTGGATGTGGCAGCGTGTGTCGTGGACTTGTGTGGGTCCAACTTCTCACCCAAAACTTCTTTTAGAATACCAAAAAAAAAACAAAAAAGTTATTGAGATGAGTAAAAGAGCACAAGGGTTAAAGCCGAAAGCCTCAGGCTACCAAAACTGCAGTAAAAGCAAGAAACATTTTAACATACCTATTGACTTCTTAGTCACCCGCTAGTTCCCTGGTGGCTCTTATGCTGTTCAGTATGCTTACGATCGGGCATTACGGTGCCAGCTTTACTGGATGTGGCAGCGTGTGTCGTGGACTTGTGTGGGTCCAACTTCTCACCCAAAACTTCTTTTAGAATACCAAAAAAAAAAACAAAAAAGTTATTGAGATGAGTAAAAGAGCACAAGGGTTAAAGCCGAAAGCCTCAGGCTACCAAAACTGCAGTAAAAGCAAGAAACATTTTAACATACCTATTGACTTCTTAATCACTCCGCTAGTTCCCTGGTGGCTCTTATGCTGTTCAGTATGCTTACGATCGGGCATTACGGTGCCAGCTTTACTGGATGTGGCAGCGTGTGTCGTGGACTTGTGTGGGTCCAACTTCTCACCCAAAACTTCTTTTAGAATACCAAAAAAAAAAACAAAAAAGTTATTGAGATGAGTAAAAGAGCACAAGGGTTAAAGCCGAAAGCCTCAGGCTACCAAAACTGCAGTAAAAGCAAGAAACATTTTAACATACCTATTGACTTCTTAGTCACTCCGCTAGTTCCCTGGTGGCTCTTATGCTGTTCAGTATGCTTACGATCGGGCATTACGGTGCCAGCTTTACTGGAATGTGGCAGCGTGTGTCGTGGACTTGTGTGGCGTCCAAATTCTCACCCAAAACTTCTTTTAGAATACCAAAAAAAAAACAAAAAGTTATTGAGATGAGTAAAAGAGCACAAGGGTTAAAGCCGAAAGCCTCAGGCTACCAAAACTGCAGTAAAAGCAAGAAACATTTTAACATACCTATTGACTTCTTAGTCACTCCGCTAGGTCCCTGGTGGCTCTTATGCTGTTCAGTATGCTTACGATCGGGCATGACGGTGCCAGCTTTATTGGATGATGGCAGCGTGTGTCGTGGACGTGTGTGGGTCCAACTTCTCACCCAAAACTTCTTTTAGAATACCAAAAAAAAAACAAAAAAGTTATTGAGATGAGTAAAAGAGCACAAGGGTTAAAGCCGAAAGCCTCAGGCTACCAAAACTGCAGTAAAAGCAAGAAACATTTTAACATACCTATTGACTTCTTAGTCACTCCGCTAGTTCCTGGTGGCTCTTATGCTGTTCAGTATGCTTACGATCGGGCATTACGGTGCCAGCTTTACTGGATGTGGCAGCGTGTGTCGTGGACTTGTGTGGGCTTCTCACCCAAAACTTCTTTTCGAATCAAAAAAACAAAAAAGTTATGAGATGATAAAAGAGCACAAGGGTTAAAGCCAAGCTGGCTCCAAAGGCAGTAAAAGCAAGAAACATTTTAACATCCTATTGCCTTCTTAGTCACTCCGCTAGTTCCTGGGCAAGCATTCGAGCTTAGATCGGCAACGGTGCAGGCTGGATTGGCGCGTGTGTCGTGGACTTTATGGGGCCCAACTACAGCTTCTAGAATATAAAAAGCAAAAAAGTTATTGGCGAGTAAAAGAGCACAAGGGTTAAAGCCGAAAGCCTCAGGCTACCAAAACTGCAGTAAAAGCAAGAAACATTTTAACATACCTATTGACTTCTTAGTCACTCCGCTAGTTCCCTGGTGGCTCTTATGCTGTTCAGTATGCTTACGATCGGGCATTACGGTGCCAGCTTTACTGGATGTGGCAGCGTGTGTCGTGGACTTGTGTGGGTCCAACTTCTCACCCAAAACTTCTTTTAGAATACCAAAAAAAAAAACAAAAAAGTTATTGAGATGAGTAAAAGAGCACAAGGGTTAAAGCCGAAAGCCTCAGGCTACCAAAACTGCAGTAAAAGCAAGAAACATTTTAACATACCTATTGACTTCTTAGTCACTCCGCTAGTTCCCTGGTGGCTCTTATGCTGTTCAGTATGCTTACGATCGGGCATTACGGTGCCAGCTTTACTGGATGTGGCAGCGTGTGTCGTGGACTTGTGTGGGTCCAACTTCTCACCCAAAACTTCTTTTAGAATACCAAAAAAAAAAACAAAAAAGTTATTGAGATGAGTAAAAGAGCACAAGGGTTAAAGCCGAAAGCCTCAGGCTACCAAAACTGCAGTAAAAGCAAGAAACATTTTAACATACCTATTGACTTCTTAGTCACTCCGCTAGTTCCCTGGTGGCTCTTATGCTGTTCAGTATGCTTACGATCGGGCATTACGGTGCCAGCTTTACTGGATGTGGCAGCGTGTGTCGTGGACTTGTGTGGGTCCAACTTCTCACCCAAAACTTCTTTTAGAATACCAAAAAAAAAACAAAAAAGTTATTGAGATGAGTAAAAGAGCACAAGGGTTAAAGCCGAAAGCCTCAGGCTACCAAAACTGCAGTAAAAGCAAGAAACATTTTAACATACCTATTGACTTCTTAGTCACTCTGCTAGTTCCCTGGTGGCTCTTATGCTGTTCAGTATGCTTACGATCGGGCATTACGGTGCCAGCTTTACTGGATGTGGCAGCGTGTGTCGTGGACTTGTGTGGGTCCAACTTCTCACCCAAAACTTCTTTTAGAATACCAAAAAAAAAACAAAAAAGTTATTGAGATGAGTAAAAGAGCACAAGGGTTAAAGCCGAAAGCCTCAGGCTACCAAAACTGCAGTAAAAGCAAGAAACATTTTAACATACCTATTGACTTCTTAGTCACTCTGCTAGTTCCCTGGTGGCTCTTATGCTGTTCAGTATGCTTACGATCGGGCATTACGGTGCCAGCTTTACTGGATGTGGCAGCGTGTGTCGTGGACTTGTGTGGGTCCAACTTCTCACCCAAAACTTCTTTTAGAATACCAAAAAAAAAAACAAAAAAGTTATTGAGATGAGTAAAAGAGCACAAGGGTTAAAGCCGAAAGCCTCAGGCTACCAAAACTGCAGTAAAAGCAAGAAACATTTTAACATACCTATTGACTTCTTAGTCACTCTGCTAGTTCCCTGGTGGCTCTTATGCTGTTCAGTATGCTTACGATCGGGCATTACGGTGCCAGCTTTACTGGATGTGGCAGCGTGTGTCGTGGACTTGTGTGGGTCCAACTTCTCACCCAAAACTTCTTTTAGAATACCAAAAAAAAAACAAAAAAGTTATTGAGATGAGTAAAAGAGCACAAGGGTTAAAGCCGAAAGCCTCAGGCTACCAAAACTGCAGTAAAAGCAAGAAACATTTTAACATACCTATTGACTTCTTAGTCACTCTGCTAGTTCCCTGGTGGCTCTTATGCTGTTCAGTATGCTTACGATCGGGCATTACGGTGCCAGCTTTACTGGATGTGGCAGCGTGTGTCGTGGACTTGTGTGGGTCCAACTTCTCACCCAAAACTTCTTTTAGAATACCAAAAAAAAAAACAAAAAAGTTATTGAGATGAGTAAAAGAGCACAAGGGTTAAAGCCGAAAGCCTCAGGCTACCAAAACTGCAGTAAAAGCAAGAAACATTTTAACATACCTATTGACTTCTTAGTCACTCTGCTAGTTCCCTGGTGGCTCTTATGCTGTTCAGTATGCTTACGATCGGGCATTACGGTGCCAGCTTTACTGGATGTGGCAGCGTGTGTCGTGGACTTGTGTGGGTCCAACTTCTCACCCAAAACTTCTTTTAGAATACCAAAAAAAAAACAAAAAAGTTATTGAGATGAGTAAAAGAGCACAAGGGTTAAAGCCGAAAGCCTCAGGCTACCAAAACTGCAGTAAAAGCAAGAAACATTTTAACATACCTATTGACTTCTTAGTCACTCTGCTAGTTCCCTGGTGGCTCTTATGCTGTTCAGTATGCTTACGATCGGGCATTACGGTGCCAGCTTTACTGGATGTGGCAGCGTGTGTCGTGGACTTGTGTGGGTCCAACTTCTCACCCAAAACTTCTTTTAGAATACCAAAAAAAAAACAAAAAAGTTATTGAGATGAGTAAAAGAGCACAAGGGTTAAAGCCGAAAGCCTCAGGCTACCAAAACTGCAGTAAAAGCAAGAAACATTTTAACATACCTATTGACTTCTTAGTCACTCTGCTAGTTCCCTGGTGGCTCTTATGCTGTTCAGTATGCTTACGATCGGGCATTACGGTGCCAGCTTTACTGGATGTGGCAGCGTGTGTCGTGGACTTGTGTGGGTCCAACTTCTCACCCAAAACTTCTTTTAGAATACCAAAAAAAAAAACAAAAAAGTTATTGAGATGAGTAAAAGAGCACAAGGGTTAAAGCCGAAAGCCTCAGGCTACCAAAACTGCAGTAAAAGCAAGAAACATTTTAACATACCTATTGACTTCTTAGTCACTCTGCTAGTTCCCTGGTGGCTCTTATGCTGTTCAGTATGCTTACGATCGGGCATTACGGTGCCAGCTTTACTGGATGTGGCAGCGTGTGTCGTGGACTTTTGTGGGTCCAACTTCTCACCCAAAACTTCTTTTAGAATACCAAAAAAAAAACAAAAAAGTTATTGAGATGAGTAAAAGAGCACAAGGGTTAAAGCCGAAAGCCTCAGGCTACCAAAACTGCAGTAAAAGCAAGAAACATTTTAACATACCTATTGACTTCTTAGTCACTCCGCTAGTTCCCTGGTGGCTCTTATGCTGTTCAGTATGCTTACGATCGGGCATTACGGTGCCAGCTTTACTGGATGTGGCAGCGTGTGTCGTGGACTTTTGTGGGTCCAACTTCTCACCCAAAACTTCTTTTAGAATACCAAAAAAAAAACAAAAAAGTTATTGAGATGAGTAAAAGAGCACAAGGGTTAAAGCCGAAAGCCTCAGGCTACCAAAACTGCAGTAAAAGCAAGAAACATTTTAACATACCTATTGACTTCTTAGTCACTCCGCTAGTTCCCTGGTGGCTCTTATGCTGTTCAGTATGCTTACGATCGGGCATTACGGTGCCAGCTTTACTGGATGTGGCAGCGTGTGTCGTGGACTTTTGTGGGTCCCCATTCTCACCCAAAACTTCTTTCAGAATACCAAAAAA